>ML682010.1:2723202-2750746 GCA_007922195.1 Podocnemis expansa
ACACCTGGGGGGTGCAGGGGAGGTTTAAGGGGTGCTCACTAATTTGGGGTAAGGCTGTTGCTAGCAGACACCTGGGGCAGTGCAGGGGAGACGAGCGCAGAGAGCCGGGCGGTGGCGGAGGCGGGGCAGGCGGCAGGAGGCGGGGCGGGGTGACGCATTGCGGCGGCCGGGAAGCGGAGCGGGTGGCGGCGGCTGTCAGCGGGCCGGCGGGGGGCGGCGGGGGTGATCGCGGCAGGATGTCGGCGGGGCAGGAGGAGAGCTCGGTGCGGGTGGCTGTCAGGTGAGCGCGCCGGGGCGGCCCCAGGCTGCGGGGTTCCGGCGGGGCCGGGCCGGGCCGGCGGCGGCGGCGGCGGGAAGTTTGGGGCTCCCCGGTGCTGGGTGCGCGGGAGGCCGGGCTGCCGCTGCTGCAGGGCGGCATTTTGTTCCCTGCACTAAAAAACAAACCGAAGAAATCCCTCCCCCCAAAAACCAAGGAGTCCCGTGGCAATTGAAGATTTATTTTTCACAGGAGCTTTGGTGGGAGAAATAAGCACATGCAAAAATTTCTCCCATGAAAGCGCATGCGAAAACTAAAGCTGTTAGTCTTTCAGTGCCACGGCAGGACTGCTGGGTGTGTGTGTTTTTTTGCTAGGCTAGACTAAGACAGCTGCCCCTTTGGAGTTTTCTTGCCGGGCCTCTTTAATTTCCTAATGATCTGCCAGGTTTGGCTGGGAGCTGGGCCTGGGTAGCTGAATGGCAGGATCCCCTGCCCGACACACCAGCCTGCATGGCTGGCACATTGGTGAAAGGAGCGATTAGATGTTAAGCACAGGTTTAAAACATTGTGACTCTAAGCAGGGTTTCCACATGACAAGAAATGCATATTTCTAATACTGTACTGTATCTTATATCTTGAATTACATTCTAGTGCCTGCATCAGCATGACACACACAGGTGGTGGTGTGAATGTGCAGGGCTGGGTATAGTCAGACGTCCTCTCAGGGAGTAAAAGATGAGAGCTCTCTGCCCATGGAAAACTGCACTGTCACTGTACTGCATGAAAAACTAATGAAGTGTTCACAATAGAACAAGCATCTCATCTGAGCTGATGTTGGTAATCTCCTGTGGAGGGCATTTCACAAGAAAATTGTGAAAATTAAAAATAGCCTTTAATGATTCTAGCAGAAAATCTGATGTCATGAACAAATTAATTCAGCAATACCACTTAAACATCTCCATATAAACCATTAATCTAACCAGGTAAACTTTTGCCTCTTGAGGGGTCCTTTATAACATAAGAGTCTCTGACCACGGTGGTGCTATTTGCATTAGCAATGCTCATGACTCTCTTGGACTCTAAAATCGTAGTACTTCAGGACAGCAAAGTTTTCAACATTGTATCTGGAAAGACTTCTGCTGGCGTCGAACGTTATGTACGGTCCCAGAGACTTTAATGGGATTGCTCACTGCATAAATTTAAGGACATGCAGACGTATTTACAGGACTGGGACAAAATAAGCGATTTAAAAGCATCGGCTTATTTAAGTAAATCTTAGACTATATATCAGAGATTTAAAAAGAAATGTCAGTGAAGCTGGATAGTTTCCTGTTGTAAGAAATTATTTTGTTGTTCAGAAAGCTTCCACGGTAGTTCAGTAAATTTTTCTTTGTCTTCAAGATGCCTTTTGTATAGTCCTTGCAAAAGTATCCTTTTTGTTTGGACTACTGCATAAACTGTCAGATCTTGAGTGTCAGTTATATGAAGTCATAGTGAATGATGAAATGAATTTTTCATGCTGTATTATGCTGCAGCTGTAGCATAAAGTACAGGGTGTTTCCATCTGTGGATACTCGGATCTCTACCATGTATCTAATATTCATTAGTTTGTCCAAGGGCTGGATCCTAAGGTACAAAGAATCAACCCTTTGCAGCCCAAGAGATGGAGGTACAGCACAGTTACAGGGTGCTGATTATTGGAATACATGTGGAGAGTGTGTGTGTATATATATATTTAGCACTTTTAGTAAATGCAGAGGCATCACCCCTAAACAGTGAAATGTGGTGGGTGCTGTAGTTGGTATTTTACAAGCAAGAGCTCAGTTACAGCAATGTTTCCTGATGGGAGAAATTCCTCCTGTTAATTTGAGCAAGCTGTTTGCCATTTGTTGAAATGTTTTGCTTGGAAAAATTGAAAAGAGATATTCCACTCTGTAATCAGGATGTTTCTGTAAAGAAAGGTAGTTCAGAGATGTGATCTTGAGAAGAGGACATGTGTAACCAACTGCTTCATCTTTAAAAGAAAACATTTCATATGTTGCCATTTTGAGAAAATATTTGGTGGTGCAGAATAGTGCACTTTATAACAAGTTATTTCAGCTAGGAGTTAATTAGCTAAGGAGTCCAGTAGAAGCAAATTAAAAATAGGAAGCTGAATACAGGATGACTCGTGTCTCTCAGACAAATTCCAAATACTGTAAAGTATATTCTCATAATCAGTAAACATCTTAAACCCCCAAATCTCAGTACAGTTTGATAATGACAGATTATGCCCATCTTCTTTTCTGCCTATGTTCTTTGGAGGATTAACTGTTCATGCACCAGATTTCTTTCTCTGCTCCAAAATATTTTCAGCAGCCATTCTGACCCAGATTTCTTTTTAAATGGATACAGAACACCAGTAACTATACACAGAACTTCATTTTTCTGATATGAAGACATGCATTTTGTGCAGTTCTAAAGTAAGACAAGTGATCCTGCAATTTATGGTTGAAAGGCACGCTGTATCCATTCATGGATCCCTGTTGAGTTCTCTTTTCAGTACTTTTAAAGAAAAGTATTTCAGTTAATGACAGGACTTGCTCAAATTTACAGAGACAATTTAACTTCAGTGGGTTTCAGCTGTCTTCAAGGAGGATCTGCCTTGGTGCAGCAAAGTTCAGAACTGGGGCCTTCATTCATTTAATCAATGTTTCTTTGCTTGCTTGCTATGTCATGGTATCATTTATATTGGTGAATGGGATGAGATAGCAAAGGTAAAGGACTTGTTAAGGGCATATTTACATTGAAGCTTGTGCACAAAAGAACATGAGTGCGTTTATTCTGTACTCTTTGGATATAATTTAGTGCAAAGTGCTTAGTAAATTGTTTTTCCAGAATGACTTATGACAAAGTGAGGGATATAATATGATAGAGAAGAATGGAAAATTATCCATTCTTTCCAATTATCACCACCCTTAAGCTATCCTCTTACACACTAATTGCTTCAGAATTTTTTGCTTAATTATGAGGTTGTGAGTGATGTACTAGATATTCCAGTTTAGTGAAGCGTGAGAGCTACAAGTATTTTGGCAGATAATCCAGTAAGTGATGTTCAAAAACACCCCAATCCAGGAAAAAATTCTTTCACTATTGTTAGCGTCCACTGAAAGAGGGTGATTTACAATTTTGATGATTATGTGCAACTTTCACAAAGAGCTTTGCTATTAGTCCATGTGACCATGACTGTGTACAATTGTCAGGCGTGCATGTTTGCAGTTAAAAATAAAAGCCTCTATTATAATTATGTAATCGTATGACTTTTTTAATGTAAAAACTATTTTTTGTGACTGCTGTAGAGCATTTTTGAATTCTATTCTTATGCATGAAAATTAATGTATGCTATCTTCTGTGGTCAGCAAGCTGTGAATTTCATGAAGATGTTTTCTTATTGGAAGAAAGATTTCCCAAATATGGATTTCTCAGTGATGCACTAAATAGCTATTCCAAACTACTGAAAGCAAGCATTTAAGACAAAACTTAATTTTTCTGTTCGACTCTGATTGACATTGTCATGTAATCCAAGTGACGTACCTAAATATTGTATGTCAGTTATTACTAAAACTAGACACCTTGTTTCAGTCTGTTTCAGCAATGCTGTTCAAGCCTTGCAGGCTAATAATGAACAAATACAGTTAATAATTTAGCTAATCTGCATATTTTGAATTAGTTTGTTGATTAACACTGTTATCAAGTTTGTTATTGCATGGGCTTTTGTGGGGAAAATCCTGCTTTGTCAGACGCTTTGAAGATGAGCTCATAAATAAATGTCAGCAATAAATAAATGTGTTAGTTGTTAAGTGCCACAGAACTCCTTGTTTGTTTTGCTGAACTAGACTAATACAGCTACCCCTTTGGATCTTGGCAAGTTAGTCATGTCTCTCTAACCTTGTTTATAAGAATATTGATCATTTAATTTTTTTTAAATGCTTGGTGTTTGACCTTCATATTACAACAAAGTGCTTTTCCCACTTTTCCATAGGGCTTCACTTTTTCTTTTGAGGGGGAATTTCCTCCAGTCTTGCAGGAGATATGTGAACACTTAATAATACTCTGTCCCCACCTTCTTCCACCATCTTCCCCCAGTATCCTTTTCCTGTTGTCTTCAGTTTGCATCCCACATCTCTTCCCTGCTAGATAGCTCACTCCAGTCCGTCACATTCACTCCTTTTTCTCCCCTTCTTCCACCTGCTCCATCTAAGTGTATGTCTATACTGATGGTGGCAGAATCGGCACTGTCAGTGTGATCTTCCAGGCATGGTTCAGCAGTGAGTATGAACTCACTGAATCATTCTGGAAATCTCTTAGACATCTCCAGCCCCGTAACTGGAGTAGCTGAAAGCTGACTGCTAGGCATTAGTGGTTGGCTTTTCCTAGTGTGTCTTGGCAGCTTAGAAAGTCATTGGCAGATAAGCAAGGTATTTTACATGCCTTGTGTATCTGCCATCGGCTGCTGCTGAAAAGGCTGGTAAGTGTAGACTAGGGCTGACAAACTTATTCATGTCTCCCCAGTGTCCTGTTTCTAGTGTCTGTGGGGTTTACTGAGAGTAATTTTCTTCTCTTCCCTGTGGAGCTGCTCTTACTTCCTTCACTGGTAACTGTGCTTAATGCAGAGAATTGTTTATCATGGAAAAGGCGGTGCTAACTCCCTTTGGGTGTGTCTACCCAGGAAAGAGAAACCTGTGGCTGACCCCAGCTTGCACTGTGGGGTTGTTTCATTGCTGTGTAGACTTCTGGGCTGAGGCTGGAGCCTGGGCACTAGGATCATGTGGGATAGCAGAGTCCTAGTGCTTGGGCACCATCCTGAGTTCAGAAGTCTACACAGCAATGAAAGAGCCCCCATAGCCAGAGTGAGCTGGCATGAGCCAATCCTGGGTTTCTCTTTACTGTATACTTTTTCTGGCCAGGAGCAAATTTTCATCACTATCATCAAGGGGTAAAGCAGGTCTCTGTCACAAGAGTAGAAGGACCATGCTGTTGGCTTGCACTCATCTTTTACATAGAAAGCAAGAAGAAACCAATGAAGGGGAACCTAATTAGATTGGGGCCAAATGGAATGTGGAGAAATTATTGAAGAGGATGTTGTAGTATATTAGATAAGAGAGTATTAAGGCATGGAAAGGAACTTGTGGTAGGAATCCAAAAGGAGAGGCTAGGCTTTGGTGACAGTTGAGAGATGAGGTAGGGAAAGAGGAAATATATCTTGAGTTTGTGTGCTTCACTAACAACAAGGACAGAGGTGGTGGAGAAAAGAAGGGAGTGATACGTTCTATACTGAATTTCTAATCATAAGGGGAAATCTAAGAGGTGTTGTCAGGCAGACTCAGCAGAAATGGGAGGTTGGGAATTTATGGGTAGGTTTGGGGGCTGTTACCACAGAGATAATGGTTGAAACCATGAGCATGGGAGTGAAGGTGTAAACACAAAGAGGAGAGGGCTGGGAATGGTTCCTGGGATGTGGGAGGATGAACAGCCTGCCAAGGAAATGTGGGAGCAGCCATTTGAAAAGTTCAAAAAGAGAAGCAAGAAAGCATATAATAACAAAACAAACAAGCCAGGAGTCTAGTGGCACTTTTAAAGACTAAAAAAATTATCTATTGCATGAGCTTTTGTGGGAGAGATCCCAGTGTTTGATGAAGTGGGATCTTTCCCATGAAAACTTTTGTGATAAATAAACGTTTTAGTCTTTAAAAGTGCCATAGGAGTCCTAGTTTATTTTGCTGAACTTGACTAACAAGGCTACCCCTTTGGAGCTTGCCAGCGTAGAATAACAGAAGCTTGAGCAGAAGAGTGCACCACTTCGAAGCTGGCGTATATAAATTAAGGGAAACTGGCAGAAAGAAAAAAGCCCTTGAGTTTGACCAAGGGTTGGTGATTAATAGCTTTGGTGTCTTGATGCAAGAGAGCTAGTTGAATGGGAGATGGGAACCAATGTTCCCTCTAATTACTCGTAGACTGTGTGTGCAGACAATTTCCTTGTGTGCGCAAAAACATTTCTTTGTGAGCAGCAATATTAGCACTGTTGAATTTTTTTGTGCACACTTTATTTTGTTGTGTGCGCAGGTTTCATGACCTGTGTGCGCGCGCACACGCGCACAGCTTAGAGGGAACAGTGATGGGAACTCTTGGTGGGTATCATCATTTTTGATCTTTGAAGGTATTAATAGGACCATGGTCATCATAGGAAAAGTAGGTGAGGGAGAACAAGCTGTGCAGGGCACTGCAGCTGTTGAAGTTGAGAGGAGAGAGACTGCAAAGCTGATGGAAGAGGAAGTTTACTTGGCTTCATATTTTCTCTGGCGTTCAACCAAGCAGGAGCAGAGTGACCAGAAGCTGCATAGTGCATTCACTGACAGATAGCAGTGGAAAGGAGAGTCAAGTCTGGAGAAGATGGAAAATATGGAATAAATAGGGAATGGAGATCAGTGAGAAAGTAGGGGCCTGACCTCTACAGAGAAATAGTGGTAATGGGCAGTGGATGATGGTGAATATTAAAGGAAAAATAAAATGTGATCTGTGGGAGCATTGCTTGGTGAAGACCAAGGCAGTGAATATAAGACCTGGTCTGGAGGTGGCAGTCAGAAAAAAGGAGAGGAGGTGAAGTACTGAAGTGATATGTGTTCGTGGAAGTTAGAGTCATCGGGAATAAATGTGATGGAGATGGGAAGAATGTTAAGATCCAGGCTTTGCAGTCCAAGGATAGCAAGAAGCTAGAAAGATAGTGACAGTGATCAGAAGAGATGGAAAAGGAGAATGTGTATTCTTTGTGTTGTCTTTCATCTGCACTTTAATCTTCTGTGCTTGAAAATATGCTTTCCATCCACCTGTGGAATAGTGCCCATGGTTGCTGCTGCAATTAAGGAGAAAGGAGATGAAAGCATTGACGATTATTAGTGTCCTTCCTTTATAGCTGTTCTCTAAACTCCAGCAAGTGAACAACACTCCCACTCCTGCTCCCAAGCCCCTGCCTTCTAAAGATTCACGTCAGAAGTGCCCTCCATGGAGTTCTCAAGGGGTGGCCTTTCAGATGTGCATTGTGTATTGCTGTATATAGTATATGTACGTCTTAAGCACTTTGGGGCAGAGACCTTGACTTCATACTTGTCTGCACAGCACCGAGCATACATGTACTATGTAAACTGTCCTCCAAGGAGATAAACAATAGAAGTGAATGGCACTGATGGCCTTCAAACAGAAATGATCTGTAACTTTCTTTTTGTCTTTAATAGGAAGTAACATTCATCTGTGGCTGCACCCAATAATTTCTTAGCAAAAATTTCACATGTTGGCTGCCATCGGTGAAATTCAGTAGTCTCAATAATACACGCAGAGCACAAACATACCTGTAAAGACAAGTTCTAGAGGGGTAACCATGTTAGTCTGTATACAGCAAAAACGAGGAGAAATCTGCTGAATCTTAAAGACTAACAAATTTTCTTCAGGCTTAAGCTTTTATGGGCTGCAACCCATTTCATCAGATGCATCTGACAGTGTATGCCCAACGAAATTAGTTACTCTTTAAGGTGCCACAGGACTCTTGTTTTTCTTCTGAAGACAGAAATATAAAATTTTGTATCAACTTTAAACGGCAGCAACATCAAGTAACATTATCAGCAACTATTAGTTGTGGGAGAGGTGTGTTTTTAAAAAACACACAAGAAGAAAATTTTAAGTCTCAAAAAGATATGTCTTTATTTAAAAAACAAAACAAAACAAAACAAAACTCTACTATCTCACCATTTTCAAGAGAGGGTATTTATTTGGTTGGTGGTTTTGTATCCAAAAGCTTCCTGATACAAAATTACTTAAAAACAGCACCCCCCCCATTATAATATACATGCTGACATATTTATGTTTTAGCAGAAAAATGCACAACACCATTTGCACCAAATTTAATAGTCATGTTTTACCCTACAAACGTTGACCATCCACTTATTGCTTGGGGCGTGCTGAAATCTGGTTGTGCTTTCTAGGAAATACTTACTGCTGCAGACATGAACTCACTCTTTGTAGGACAGGAAATAATAGTTAGACTTTTCTGCTTCCATGACTTCCGTGGCTAAAGTAGGATAGTGTGGTGGTTTTTTTTTTTTTAACTTCCATGTGGGGTATATGTTCAGCATTGTTAATTCCTTTATTTCTTTTGGCGTATGTTCTTAGGGTGAGATTTTAAAGATCCTAAGGGACTTAGATCACCCAGTGCTTAAGTGCCTTCGAGTATCACCTCACCCTTAATACTGTTCTCTTCAACTTTATTTTCTGTGGATCATTGACATTTATTTATTGCTCCGGATACTGCCTTACTACTAGACTCTCCACTTCAGACTTCATATTTCTGATGTGTTGCTCACCACATTGACACTGAATAGTTAAATAGTAATTTCTGTTATATGAGTGTGTGGAACAAGTGCCACTGCTTCCTTTTTCACCTTGGCTTCTCCTCCTTTGCTTTTAGAATATTTTATGATGAATGGGACTGTCTGCTGCCTTATGGCTCGTCTCAGGAATCAGCTCTGCTGCATGGTCTGAGTGACATCCCTTCCTGCAGATACTCAGTCATTGCCCACAGTTACACTGTGGCCTTTCATGTGGTGCAAGCAGTAGCTTTGTCCTCATTATAGCTCAGCTCTTCAGCTAAGTCGCATTCATTTTTTTGCCTCTCTTTGAGGGTTTTTGCAAGTCTGATGAAACAAAATGTCACAGGTAGCCTGCTGCCTGTGTGTCACTCCCCCAGTGGTTTGAAGTGGAACTCCTACCCATTCATTACACGAGGTTCTAGACCAGGAGACCTTGACCCAGCAGTTCACGGCTTTACTCTTCCAGTGCTCATTGCTCTTCACTGGCCTGCTTCCTATTCTCCACTTGCCACCACCGGTTTCCTCCCCCAGCTTTCCAAATTCTTCTCTCTGTTGGTTCTACCCAGCTGCTCCCTGCAGCAGCCGAACTTCATTTGCAGTTAGTTCCTAGCATGCCCTAAATTTCCTCCAGGTGCAGATGGAGATTAATTGGCTGATTTACTCTATCAGGCCTAGTGTGGCATGGACACCCCATTACATTTATGCATTAGTCTTCAAATGTGCCACAAGACTCCTTGTTTGTTTTGCTGAATGAGACTAACATGGCTGCTCCCCCCCCCCCCCAACTTTTATGTCCAGAGATGTTCACTGGTTTTCTGGCTTTTATGCCAAGCTGCCTGGTAGTAAGTAAGCATGATAGAAAGGTGAGCTCCTGTATGGGTGCACTTTCATCAAGTGTTGAAATGGTTTAGCCTGTCTCTGATGGCAGGGCCGTTGCAGCAGTGAATTCTTTTCTTGGTAGGACAGCACTTTCATATACTGGTTTTGCCAAGTAATTTAGAAAAGACTAAGGATGTTATGATGGGGTAAACAAAAAGAAGAGACTTCATCTGAATGGGAGGACTAAAGTGTTTGACTAAAAAACAAAGAACAACAACATGCAGAGCAGTGAAGCCAGAACAGCAGTGATAACATGTCCTCTGCCATTCTTCTTTTGTCCCCTTTTCCTTTGCCGTTCATCCAAAGTTCTGTTTTGATTCTTGACTGATTACAACTTTTCTGTATGTGGTGGTTTTATAAGAGCTCTCAGGGATTCGTAGGCCCAATCTACTTTCAGTTGCATCAGTGAAATGCCACTGAAATCACTGTGGCTGCCCTAGCATGACAAGGGAGAAGAAGGGAGGCCTTAGTTTCAAGCAGGTTGCTATGGTGATGGAATTAAACTGGGGAACATTCTGTAAGTGGAGGACCCTAGAGGGGTTTTTAACGTGTGAAGGAGTTTGGTAATGGGTGGGAGTGTCTTTTTAAACACTGTTCCTAAGGGAGACTTGTATGGTAGCCCGGGGATTTTTAGAAGGGCATGCAATATTTTAATATTTTTTAAAATGGGTCTTAAATTTTAAATAGCATTAATAAATTATGCATCTGAAATGTTTCCCTGCTGAAGGTCAAAGGTTGCCCACGCTGAAGTCTCAAAAGGCTATAATTTCCCACAAGCTGTTGCAGTTCTATGTAGGTGGTGGGAACAGGTGTAGTCCATGGAAAGGCTATTGTACTGCGCAAATCCCTCTGTACTGCAGAGCTTGCTTTGTGATTCCTCTTTCTGTTTGCAGCATGATTAGCCTGGTTGTGGAGGCTTGGAGTGCAGGACAGGGATACAGCCTAGGATTGCAGCGTTGTGTGGATTTAAACACCTTTCACTAAAGCCACGTTTAGTCTAGGGAAAGAAATCTTATTCTCCCCTGAGGACTGACAACAGCTAGCTAACACATTTCAGCTGACACAGTTTTAAACAGGACTTTGCACCTTTTGGTTTAGACAGGGCAACTCACTTTTATAAATATTTTGGCTGACCATGACCTGAGGTCTGGGAGAGAGCCTTGGGTTAAATCATGATCAGCTGACATGTTTTAAAATATTTGTTTTCCTAATCCAGAAGTGGCTGTTGGGGAAGTTCAGAGTCTCCTCAGTTACTATAACCCAAGGGTTCTCGGACTTGTTTTTGCTGGTATCCACTTTGAAAATATTTCAGGCTGTGACAATCATCCTCCCCCATCCTCAAGTGATCCTTCCATGCCATACCACACTTCTGCTGGGGGCAGTGCTGCCATCAGAGCACCTGACCAGCAGCCACTGCTCTTTGGTTGCCCAGCTCTGAAGGGCTCTGGCTGTCAGTCATACACGGTGCTGACAGCTCCAGCCATAGCATGCTTGAGGACTGACAGCTTCATGACCCATCATAACCTTGCAACCCCTTGAGGGGTTTTAATCCCCAGTTTGAGAACCCTTGTTATAACCAGAGAGCTTGAGTTTTGGAAGCAGAAAAGTTGTACATCAAGGAAGATTTTGCCTATCCTTCCCTACAGATCCTTTTTGAACAGTTAGTGGATGGAAGAGAGGAGTTGCTGCACTTGGTCCCAAAGTTGTGGGTGGTGTGTGGTTGTGGTTTGTGGTGGTTTTTTTTTTTTGCGCTATTTTGCACATTCATTTGTTAAATTTCTGGGCTTTTGGAGTTATAATAATTCTAATTTTTGTTGTCTTAAGAAAACAAAATGTTGATGCATTTTTATATATATATAAGGGGAAGCCTACATGTACTGCATTGATTTCACATGCATAAGAAAAATAAAATGTCTGACAGACTTTTTGGTCTGTCAGCCTTGACAGCGTAACCAGTAAGCATCCTTAGTTCTCCAAACCCACTGAACAATGGCAAATGTTCTGTGACTCTCCCATCTGCAGGTCCAAGTGATGCAGCAGAGAAGATGATAGCACTTCAGTTGTTAAATGTCAGGAAATGGAATTTATTAACAGTGGATTTGAACTTTGTTTGCATACCATAGCAAATGTAATTTTGGAAAATATTTGGTTCTCCACCCCAACCTAGTGTTTAACAAAATGGTCCTTTACCAGTACTAACGTTTGAAAAACATGTGTTTTTTATTCACATATTAAAGTGAATAGGTTTCGCTGCTGCTAGGACAGCATTTTTAAGGAAAATTTCCCACAGTTCATAGAATCTTTAGTGTGGTAGCCCAACTTATTTTAACAGAAGGAACTGTAAATGTGCTTTGCATTTTCAAAATACTAATGTAATAGTGTGGTACATTTAGACTATTTTATGGGTTTTGATACTATTGTATAATGTTGATACAGACAATCTTGTAGTCAAAATATAATTATGAGAATATATATTACCTACACTTATTGAATTATTTTTTGGAAAACCATCATTCAAACCCAGTAAAGTCAGGTCATATAGTCAAAATTTAAAATGTAATTAATTAAAAAAAGAGCTTGTATGCTGTTTTAAGTTAACCAGTGGAACTATCTACCTTTGGATTGTACTGAAGTGTATAACTTATTATTTATTTTCTGTAAAAGGTTATGTAAATTTAGTATCATTGGTTTTCAAAAATGGATTCATTTATATTAAAACAAAGCAAGTGTTATTGGTTGGGGTGCAATTAATAAACCCACCAGTCCTCAGGTTTTAGGTTGTATACTAAGCACAGGCAGGCTCAGGAATAAATTTCTCCTGTTGCATATGCTTTTTCTATGTGGAGGAAGTGGGAAAAGCCCCTTTCTGTGAAGCATCTGACATTGGATGCTGTCTGGTGGGTTGTCTAACTTTCTGAACTGTTGGTTTGTTCTAGTATGGCAATTCTTATGTTCCTGTTCTTGAGGGAGAGTAGTGGAGGGAGAGGGAAGGTGAAGTGTGAGAAAGTAATAGCATAATTTATTAGTGTAGTTTCTTAAACAAAATCAAACAACAAGCATTGTGAATAAATTTCATTACCTTCATGGTAAACCAGTGGTCCTCAGCCTTCCTGATGCTGGGACCCTTTGCTGTTTATCAACAAGAAAGAGCAGTATGATTGCTTCTCTTGAGATTCCCCTCCAAGACCCCAGCGATGTCTGAGGTTGAGAACTTCTGTTTTAAACTTTGTTTCAAGCTGCGTGCAGATTCAGGCAGGTATCACAGGATCGATTTATGCCTAGTTCACATTTTTTATTATTCCCACAACCATAAGGGCTGGAAACTTTTTTTTTTTTTTAAATGAAATAGGAGTGAGGAAAGGGTGAGGGTAGTCACACACTCAGCTGAGGGTCCCTGTTACAATCCTTGTCCTCTCCGTAGTCTTCTCCAGTATATCCTGATTCATTGTCATTTGTCTCTGTTTTCGCTGAATTACATTGTTAACTCTTATGGGAAAAGACTTGGCTGCAGAGTGTGGGCAGAGAAAGCACAGGATAAATAATAAATAATACATTATCAAAAGAAGAAATCATTACAATTATGTTAAACCTCTGATAATTAGTCATTAGTTCCTAAGAAAATGTGAGCCCTGTGGTAATTTCTGTCCATTAAAAATTGCTAATTATAGTAAATGTAAATAAGGCTTTCTTGTGTGTGTTTGAGCAATAGCGTGGCTGCTGTGGCCAAATAATGTCCCTCTGTGATGCACAAACCATATCAGACCAGTTATTTTTGCATGATGAACAACAGTTCTCAGCTTTATTTAATTTATCCTGTTGATATGAATTTTACGCTGTTCCTTTCAAACTCTTAGTTGTATTGTTGTTTATTTTAACTCTGTTTAGAAGCATAGTTGTAGTCCATGATCCTGGAGTGTGATGCATGCGGGTGGCTCGCTGTCAATTGGCTTTAGAGGAGGGTTTGTCCATGTATCTCACATTGTAAGATCTGGATCTTTGTGATGAGAATATCGAAGCATCACAGAAAACCTTATTTTTCAAGTAAATTGTGGTAATTTTAACAGTAAATATTGAAACAAAGTTCTTGGTTTGTTGAATTTATACATTTTGAAGTGGTGTGGGATTTTTTTTTTTTTAATGAACAAAATACCTGAAGCATTTATGTTTTAGAAAATGTCTCTTGAAGAAAATAAAACATCTCTTGTGTCTTCTGGTAGGGGAAGGGGACATGAAGACATCTGTTTATATGAATGTTTCAAGCATGGAAAAGGGGAAGGATTTACATTTTAAATGTTCTGTGGAAAAAAGTTGGTCACAGGGTATGCCACCTGTCTAATCCATGCTGTAAAGGTACCTTTCTGCCTGATTTAATCAGTCTACCCGTCATGCATGAACAATTGAATTGCCATGTTGACCTTCATTAGCTGAACTGTGAGTTCAGCAGAAGTGAATTGGTGTTCAGTGAGCTCTAAAAATTGCAGCTGAGTTAGGACTAAACTAGTGTTGACAGGTAAATTGTTTTTGTGTTAAATTATGCTGGTATTAAATGTGTTTTTTTTTTTAATCTGGTCTAAAAAGTTTTAGATTCCTGTTTGGTTGGAAGACTTAGCAGTTATCCGCTCAATTCCCTGTATCAGCTCTGAGTTTAAAACTGTAACCAAAAATACATTTTATCATTAGTGAACAGATGGCTGTTCATTAAATGTTGACAAGTTAAGTCTCATTCAGAGCAACAGCAGAAGGAAACTCTTGAGTCCAGGGTTGCAGCCTTTGCTTTACTTTCTCAGATGTAGGGACTGAAAGTGATAACAGTATTCATTTCAGCAATTGTAGATGCTGAATTGTCAAAGAGGGTAGTTGAGATTTTATAGATCAATATCATCCAATGGTTTGGATAACAAATTATGGACTTGAAGCAGAAATTATTGAGGAAAGTTTTCTGGCCTCTATTCTGCAGGAAGTCACACCATGTGATCATAATGGTCCCTTCTGGTCTTAACATTTATGAATCTAAATGCTTTAAGCAAACAATCAGTGTCACTTATCCCTTGTCTGAATTGTGCCTCAGTCAACTCCTTCTTCTCATCTGTGCTTTGATGGTAGCTAGACTCTGTGAAATGCTGTCGGCATTTGATGAAAATAGAGGATTGACACTTCTGTAGCACTTCACATTTCAAAGTCAGGGCTTAACATTATTCAGAACGGTAAGGTGCACAAATTTGCCAATAAGTTTTCAGCCTTCTTGCAGCTTAAACAGTGGAACTCTTGATGAAAAGTTTTGTTCCGTCTCTACAGTGGTAGAAAGGGTGGACGGTTCTCCCTGATGCAGAGCTATGAGCTGTTTGGATTTAAATCTTTTTAAGTTTGGAAAACCTGCTTTACAGTGCAAGACATTCAGAGCTCATTCTGTGTGGTCTGTTAAAGAGAAGCTTAGGAGGTGACCAAGGACTCCATGCTAGCAAACAGAGCTGTAACAAGATCCAGTGGATGGCAGTTTAAGCTAGATGAAATGATTATAGACTAGAAGACAATTATAACATATGCTGCTGTCCAGGGGGCACGGTGTGCTCTCCCACATGTCCCAGGGTATAAGGCCTGATAAAGAAAAGGTACAGCATCAGCTTCATACAAACAATCTGGAATTACCAGATAGCCCTGATACATTCAGTATTTAACAGATATGTTATAAGTATAGCAAACTATTTTTCAAGCACCTAAAAAGCTGTCATGAGGAGGAGGGAGAAAAATTGTTCTCCTCAACTGCTGATGACAGGACAAGAAACAGTGGGCTTAAATTACAGCAAGGGATGTTTAAGTGAGGAAAAAATTCCTAACTGTCAGGGTGATTAACCACTGGAGTAAGTTGCCTAGTGAGGTTGTGGAATCTCCATCTCTGGAAGTGTTTAAGCATGTTAGGGAAGCACCTGCCAGGGATATTTTAAGAGGACACTTGGTCCTGTCATGAGTGCAGGGGATTGGACTTGATGACCTTGCATGGTCCCTTCTAGTTTCTATAATTCTATTTAGTCTGTCATGATGTATCTGAACGATTGTGGAAATAGGTCACTCTGTTATCAAAACGAGGCTTAGATACTAGTGAAAGGGGCACCCTCCATCTGTGTCACGTACATCAAAGGGAAAAGCAACCTAACCTGAGACAGCTAAGCAGATGGAAGATAGGTTAGTATAGGGTCTAGAGGTTAAAATCTAGAGGTTAAAATTGCCGAGATGGCACTGGAACTCAGGCATTCTTGTCTTTAGAATTCTAGACTTCATGTTTCTTGATGATCTAACAGTTATATTGAACGTTGCCACGTTCTGGTATCCAGATTTGCTGCTTGGTGGCATAACAGGGATCAGGAAATGACCACTGAATAAGAGCTGACCTATTATAAGCATTCTGTACATGAAATAAAGGTATTGGATTTGTTTGATTTTAAATGCTACCAGACAATCCCCTTACACTTGCTTTGTGTTGACTTGAGGGGTGTTTCATAATAGATGTGATACTGAAATCAAAGGGGCTTTTAGACAGCTCCCTGCTCCCCTGGCACTCCATGCCCTAAGGGTTTCTGCTAACCACCTTTTGCCTACATTTTTCCTTTTGCTTCTTAAATTAATGAATTCTTCTGTCTAGGCTGACAAATGATAATTAGTCCTAATCCTTTTTTTGTGACATTCCTGATGAATATGTAGACTGTTCTGCCTCTTCCTAGCTATCATGTCATCAGAATGAACTTGACTACTTTTCTTTTTTTTTTTTTTTTCTCTTTTGACTTAAATTTCAAATACCTTTTCTGTCCATTCAGTAGGACAACAAAATCATGGGTTACATGCTTTTGTGATAGTCTTGTCAGTGGAACCCAATATATAATTCTGTCTTGCCAAAATTTCCTATGACTTTTGTTCAGTTTGTCATCCAGTATAAACCCTGTTTTTGTTTTTTAATACTTATAACTAGTTTTGTTGGTGTCTGTATCCCCTCTTGAGAAGATTAATATCTAGGATGTCTTCCACCCCTTTTAACTTGTTGAATGCTTACTTAATATTTGGGTGGGGAATGGGCCATGAATGAGACCTACCTGGGAAAACTCAATCTCAGTAAAACAGAAGTGATACTGGTAGATTGGAGGAACCTATTAGAAGATATAATGATGTTTCTTTTGTTGAGGTTATTTACCTGCCATTCGTTATTAGAGTTTGCAGTTAGGGGATATTAGTGAATCCCCCATTCTGTCATATAATATAACAGTATTTTGGAACTTTTTCTAATCTGTATCTGGCCAGGAGCATGTGACTGCTTCTTTCTTATTCAGATCCTTTTTCCAGTGTGCATACATTTCTTGTCTCAAGATTAGATTTCTGTAGTGCACAAACACTGAGCTATCCCTTAAATCAGGGGTTGGCAAACCAGAAGATAAGAAAAACCATTTTAAGAAATTCTTTTAATAGACAAGTGTTTTGAGAGCCTCAGTGGGCGTAGCTTCCTAGTGGGATGTAGGGGGAGCTGGGTCAGTTGCCCTGCCACAGGGACCCATGGCCAGGGGGAGCCTGGAACCAGGAATGAGGCTCCTAATGGGTCCCCCAGTGGTAGTGGGGAGCCTGGAGCCAGGTGCAGGCCACCTGCAAGGTCCCCTGGTGGCAGGGGCAGGGCCTGGAGCTGAGAGCCCCAAGGGGGCAGCCAAAGAGATGCCTGTGACCCTGGAGCCACAGGCTGCAGATGCCTGCTTTAAATCAAACCAGGAACTAGAGCTGATGGAGAATTCAGGAGCCTATGTATCTGGACACCAGTTTTCTGGGATCTGCACTGAACTGCCACTTGTCTTTGTAGATGGACTTGGAGTGGTACTTTTGACCTGTCTAGCCCTAAATGGTTTTGTAACTCCCTGCTACCTTTTTCATTGTACTGTAGAATCACAGCTGTCATCAGTAAGGACACTTACATTGCACTAGGAGCTTTTGGCAGAACATTTTTGGAAAGGGGCTCTCAGCTTTGAATTTTTTTTCCGTTCACAGTTGTTTCTCTGTAATGTGTTTTTCGTTAGCTGTCAAGGTGTGTGACGAGGCCTGTCTGTGGTTTTAGCCAGGCTTTTGAGGAAAGGGTACTAGTGTAAGGTCTGATATTTGTGGATGTTGTTTCTCCATGTCACATGACTCAGAGTTTGATGCACTTACTGGTTGTTTTGGTTTTGATGTGAAGTCGGGTCAGCCATTATAACTACAGAAAGCTGTGGTTTTCGTCCATTTTTAATTCATGGATCTCTGAAGATAGTTTTGAGAATATATGCCTTGTTATGTGAAGCTCTGAGCAGTGGGAGCTGTAGGAGCAATGAGAGAGGGGTTTTTTTTTGCCTTGGCCTCTGATTAGAGTCAGTTCTTGAGGCAGGGTTGCTCCTTGGAATGGCATTTGTTTTGGCCTAAGATTCCTGAAAGAAGGGGTAGCTTGCAGTTTGACCAGGTCTGTCCCAGGACTGGTATATATGTCTCAATATTCTTCATCTAATTTGTTTTGTATTCAGACTCAATCACTGATTATTCTCCATGGAAAAGCTAAGCTGCAGGTCACCTTCCTACTGGGGGAAGGGAGCTGGGCAACACTGGTGTTGGAAGAAAGGTTGTTTTACAGTAAAACAAGTAAGGAGTCTGGTGGCACTTTTAAAGACTGACAAGCATATTTATCGCATGAGCTTTCATGGGAGAAAATCCCACTTTATCAGATGCCATTTTCAATGTTTTAGTCTTTGATTCTCATATGCTAGAACAAATTTGCAATGTATGAATTGCAAATATTACAGAAGAGTTTTCTTAAATGATACCACTAATTTTAAAAAGAGCAAACAAATGTGGCAGCATTTCTACTAATTTTAGGTTTGTAAAAGATTTTACAAACCTAAATTTTGGGCCGGATTTTACTTTTTTAGTGACTCTTCAGATCAGTGTGTGTTTCTTTTGTTCTAAAAGTGAAACAGGGTCATTAGCTTAAAAAAATTGCATAAAACTTCATTAGAAGGTAGATGCTGTCATTTTAATTTGCATTTCATAAGATTTTGTGTGTTCAGGAAAGTAGGGTTGCTTCTGGATTTTTGTAACATTGTATCCCATTTAACAAATGTGCTTTAGGGTGTACAAGATACATGAATCAATTTTAGAAGTTTTTTAGTATTTTAATATTTGCTAACCTGCTATAATAAATATTTTGGAAGAACACATTTTGTTCCATAGATGTTAAAGGACATCATCATGAAATTTGAAAACCAGTTAGCTGAACTTCCAAGGCCTTTGTTACTGGATTGGGATTCTCAGTTATTTGAACTAGTATGGAAGATGGTGGTAATGTTACTGAGTTGAGATCGAGTGTGTTAGGTGTTTGAGGCTGAGTGTTGTGGGTTGTTGTGATATTTGGAGATTAGAATTAATTGTGTTATATAGACTAACTCTTACAGTAAATTTGTTAGTTATTTAAGTGCCACTGGAGTCCTTGTTTATGTTACAGTACTTTAATTTAAGATTTCTTAGCTTTTTGGAGTTTGTGAGGAAATATTCTGGCACAACTGTAACTCTTTAACTGTTAGAGGATATGGACGACTGTATTTCAAACACTCTAAAACTGAGCTGTCTCAGCATAGGTTTGTACAATGCCTAGCTCAGTGGAGCTTTGTCTTCTAGGCCAGTGGTTTTCTAACTTTTGTTTTCCTCGGGACCCAGCTGGAAATAATTATGCCCATGACCCAGCAATTATATCTTTGAGCAATGCACTGCAGTCTTTTGGTAGCAGCAGCAAGGGGCACCATGACCCAGTGTCTGAAGGTCTGTGACCCAGTACTGGGTCCTGACCCTAAGTTTGAAAACCACCGCTCTAGGCATTACTGTACAGATATAATAAAAGATAATAGGTGTTAATATGTTTCCTCTATCTGCACTCATGTTTCTTGTCACCTTGAGCAATGGTCCTTGTTCAACTTTACACACTGTGAGTAGTGCTACTGAAGTCCATGGAACAGCTCACAGTGTAAAGTGTAAAAAGTTACATAAACTTATGTAAGGCTTTGCAAAAATCAAGGCCTTTCATGCCATAGGCTTTCTGGGGGCAGGACTTTAGGTATCTCATTTAATTTTACAGTGGTCCTGCGGTACACTGAAGTGAATATGTAATGATCTTAGCTCTTGTGGGAAGGTGGATTTTGGAGTGTTATTTTAAAAGTAAAACTGTATATTTTAATAGTGGCTATGCTTGCCTCCCTCAAGGCCCTTCTGTGTGCTGTGTTATGCAGTCAAGCAACAAGTAATTTGCATGAATGGCCTCTCACAGCAGCTGGGAAATGTATGATTTTCAACTTGTATCTGCCAGAAAGAGCTGATTCACTTGTGTCGTAACAAAGAAAGTGGTTTTGACCCTGAAGAAGCTTGTCAGGACAGACTTTTCTGTCTTCCCCAAGGAGATGGACTCAATCATTCAGCAAATAGAAAAGACCCTGGGATCAGGTGTTTCAGCTTTTGTGTGAGCTGGAGCTGAGGGAGACTGGCAGAGCACTGAACAGGCCAGCAGCTGTGAACATAAGGGAAGAATTGTTCCAGAAAAGTATGAAGAAAAACAGCTTTGCATGTCTGAAGTGTAAGATATTAACATAAGCAAAGAGACTGAGAAAACTAACTTGGAGAAAGTAATAAAATATGCAAAGAGAAGTGCCATACATAAGCTTGGAAGGATTAGATTTTTATTGGCAGGTGTTGGTGAACTTTGATTTTACCACATGCATACAAACCAACAAAACTATTTTGATAACAAAAGAGTTAGTAAGAAAAGTATTGCATGAAAGCTCCTTAGAACGTAAGGATATTTATGTTCTGTATTTTAACATGATGTTGACAGTTAGTTTTTTAATTGTTATATAGTTTAACTTTCTGAATCTTAACATCTTCTGTCTTTAAATATTATGGTCCAGCCTCACGTAACTTCGTGCAACTCTATAAATTTAAAAAAAACCAAACACTTAAAAATGAACATTGATATTAGACTTTGAGATTATTTTTTAAAAGATTTTTGTCAACCCTAAGCATATACAACATCTAGAAAAACCTTGCTAATAGTTTTTTTCCAGTTTTAATTGGATTTGTGATTAATTGGAATTGTAATTTAGTTTAGAAAACTGAAATAAAATGAAAGACATAGTTTTCAGATTACTGGATTTGTACCTGAAACAAATTATATCTGTGGTAGTGAGGGTTTCAGTTTTAGACAATATACATAAATATCAGAGAGAGAGAGGGATTTATTCTAGGATTTACCTGCAATACATTTTGCATAGATTAACTATGTACAGGTGTGTTCACACAGCAGTCTTATTTTGAAACAACAGAGGTTGTTTCGAAATAAGAAATGCCATGTTCACATGACGTACCGTTGTTTCGAAACAATGGGTTCCGTTGTTTCGAAACAACTTAAACCCTATTTGGTGACAAAACAACTTTGTTTTGAAACAATCCTGTCAGAACATGTTATTTCAAAACGATGGTGACTCGTTTTGAAGTAACTGTTGTCCGAACACGGTATTTCGCTTTGAGCTTTTTTCCTTAATTCAAGTTAACTTATTTCGACATAACGCCTTATTTCAATACAAGTTGTTTCAAAACAACTTGTATCAAAATAACCCCCTGTGTGTGAACATAGACTACTAGATTGTTTGTTGGGCCACATCATGACATAGTTATGATTGGTTGCTTCCTATTTACTCCTGGAGGAATTCTGTGCCAGACTCTCCCATCCCAATCTCCTCCCCTCCAAAATTCTGCACACAATATGCATACAATATATAAAAATTGTGCAAAATGTTGCACATTTTACTTATCAGAATAATAGTATATAATCACACGTTTAAATTATTTTGGTAGTTTATTTCAAAATACCTGTCAGCAGTTACATCTGTAACAATACAGATAACACCAACAATTTTTCCTCACAGAGTGTTAGAGAAATCCCCATGACAACCCATTTCCTGTTTCTCTGCCCCTTCCCTCCAGCCCCCTGAGCTCAGCTCTGCAGCACTAATTCTGCAAGGGAAAAAGAGAGTTCTGCACGGAGCTTTAATTCTGGACAAATTCTGCATTGTGCAGTGGAGCAGAATTTTCCCAGGAGCAGCCATTGAACAGAATTCGTAGTGACTTGTACTAAAGTTAAAATTTGGTATAAATGATATGTTACCAACACTATATTTGTTAGTAATGTTACCTAGCTGCACATGGGTCAAGCCCACTTTACAATGCCTGAGTTGTAGCTATAGTTAGAGAATGATGGTACCCAAGTTCCAACACTGACCTATCTCCATGTCAAATTTGCTCAGTCTCTAAACTGTATGTCAAAAGGAGATTGTGTAACTGCCAGCAGTTGATGTTCAACCATTAGAAAATCAAGCTGTTCTTTCTATTTCATCCATTATAATCATTACTCTAGACCTGGATATTGGCCTGTAGATTCTTTTACGAGGCAGAAGAGAATCTTTCTTTCTCTGTGTTAAGACTCTTCTGTACTGATATTAGTGACACTTTAGGATGTTTGTCAGTAAATTGATTAGATGTTAGTAGGGACCTGGCATTATCAATGTCATCTTCAGACTATAATTGTGTGCTAAATGCTAGTGGACCACTTTTTTAAACAGTCTGCTTGTTTCAGTCAACTTATTTCATTTTCTTGTTCATCTTTTCTGCTCTTGATATAAGAAGTTCTCTTAATTCATTTGTGCTAGAAGAAGGGACCAAAGGCCAGTGATCTTGGCAAGGATGAGGGATAGGAAGGGGGAACAAGGCTCCTTCCAGATCTGGTTGGAAAAAGCTACCTCCTTCTTACAATGGAAAACTTAGTAAAAAATGGAAAAATGTTTTATGCGAGAAGTTTCAGAGGACATTTGAGAGGAAATTTCAAGCTGGATAAAAGTTTTCAGTCCAAAAAAAAAAAAAAAGATTTTGACATTTTTCTGTGGAAAGCAGACAATTCATTAAAAAAAACCCACTCATTTAAATGAAAATTCAATTTTTCTGTTGGCAGAGATTTTCCAACAAAATTGTTTTTATCAGCCCTCACTTTCATCTTTCCTCGTTGTAACCACTGAAGTTACTCCTCAAGTTGGTGCTTCAAGAACTAAGAGAGTGACAAGAAGAGAATAATAGTTGTGCATAACACACTACTTCCTCCTAGTACCGTATGTTCTCAAGTGGTCATATTAACTTGAGAGTTTCACTACAAGTCCTCTTCAAAGGAATAAAGTAAGGGGGGCAAGCTTAAGGTGGTAACTAGTGGCAAGTCAGCTTCTGGTACAGCCACCTTCTTGTTATGAGGAGTTTTCTTCACTAGACTGGGGAGAATGTTTTCCTTCTGAAGTTCCAGAATCTGCTGCTTTTTGCACAGGAGGGCCTGTTCCAGGCTCTGAGTTTTCTGGACTAATTGTAAGTGTAGACTTTTGCTTCACTATCTCATTCTTTCTCTCCATCATCTTTTCTTTCCTGTGAAGCCCTGGTGCTTTCTGACATCAGTGAGGCAGGCTGATTGGACTTTATGGCATCTCAGTAGAAGTGCTAAACAATTTTTCATTGACTGAAAAGTCTTCATCCCAAATACTGTTTCCCTTTTCATCCCTACAGAAGGTCAGCACCCTTGAGAGGTATCGTAGAAGCTGCTAACAACCAATGCATCAGTTTAGGACTGGAAGTGGACAGTAACACTGCACTTGGGTGATGCAGGAGGAGGAATTTGGTGGGTAGAATATTGTTAGCTTCAATGCTAGATTCCAGTTTGATAGGTACCTCTGCTCTTGCAAAAGATAGTGGTTGGGATATTTGCTTCACATTTGCCCGCAGCAACAAAAATGCGCCTGACATCATGCTGAGGCATTGATTCCGTACTGACCGCGAGAGAAGAATGCCTCCTACTGGATTGCCAGTATCACTCCTGTAACAACCTAAGATTTAGGTAATTTTGGGAGGTTTACTCTGAAAGTACTTTCCAAAGTCAGTCCTGGTAAGCTAGTGAGACCTACCTATCACAGCCCAAAGCAGCATAGCTTTAGGCTTAGGCTGGTGGAAGTTACAGCAGAGGAACAGAAGTCTTTAGAACTCACCCTTTTGCAACATGTGCACTAGCTCCTAGCCCATGTCGTCTTCAGCTTGTATTATAAAATGAAGTTAGGAAGGAAGTAGATGGTTTGCTTGAGGAATTAAAACTGAGGAGTGGCTATCATGAATATACAAAAATGTAGTTCAGGAGCCACAAATACAGTATACATGGCCTATAATTTTTCTGTTACTATTTTGTCAGCTTTAACATAAAGGACAATGAATTATGTGGGTTTTTTTTTCTTTTTACTGCACAGTAAGGGTTTACCAGCTCAGAGGTTTCAGTCATTGCATGAACAGTGTACCATCTGTTTCAAAACAGAGCAACTTCTGTTCATTAAAAACAGACAACAATAAACATGAAGTGGGTTTCTGCAGTTTGTTTTGGAATTCAGAGGATTTGGTGTTATGGATACTACACTTTTATACAAACGAGCAGTGCCTGAGGAAACCATCTAGTGGTTTTGTTCTGTAAGTGTTACACTAAAGGAAGGCTAGTAGAATGAAGGAATCATGCACCACAAACTATTAAAACACACTCCTCTACTTTGTTTGCCCCACAGTTAAGTGGTTTTTATTTCAGCAGCGTTAACTGATCTGCCACTTCACTAATAATCACCAGTAGCTTATGCATTTTATTTTTTAAACCAGCCTGATTTTTATTCTTTTTGAACTGGTTTTAAATTGGGGAGGGGGAGCAGCTTTGGAAATGTTTTTCAGGTTAAACCAAAAAACCCCCAAAAGCTTTGTTGTTAATTTAATTCCTCCAAATCCTTATTTGGGTGAAATAAAATTGTGTTCTAAGGTCTCATTTCATAAAAATATTTGGACTAATTGGACTTCTAGTTTTAAATGATAGAGAAACAAATTGGCAGACACCAGATCACAAACAGTTGATAAAATGGAAGTGAGTAGAGTAGCTGTGATGTTCATTGTTTAGTTTAATTTGTAGCAAGAGCAAAGTTTTTTGTGTGTTGAAGGTAAATATTTTACAAAGGTAGTGAATGAGAGAAAGAGGGATGGGCAGAAGGGGGGTTGAGAAGGAGGAGGCAAAAAATCATTGTCTTGTTCTTAGTCTGGTTATATATCAACATTCAAAACTTTATCTTCTTGTAAAAATGGTGGGAGGACTAGGCAACTTTCTAAAAACTATTTCTATTTAAAGAAAATAGCACTTAAAAAGATTCTCTGAATGGGAAGAGGAAGAAACCATTAACATAGAACTGTTAAGATTTTATACCTCATTGACTCGGTGAGTCAAATGCCATAATCCTTCATATTACACTATTGTACATTTTATGTATCTTTAGTAATATTGTTTGGATACAAGTGAATTAGCTGTTTTTGTTCTTTAAACTGCACTGGGAATGTAAAGAGTGCACACTTCTCCCCACTTCTGATTTTCATCTTAAATGTTTATGATGATCCTTTATTGCAAGGAATTTCCTAAAAGTATCTACTTGATTTATATAACTTTAATTTTTTTTGTTTCAGGTTAAAAAAGGAATTAGAATTTTCATAATGTGAACTTAAAATGTTCCTTATAACTTAAAGGTAAAACATGCTTTCTAAGTCTGAGCGTAAGCAATACATCCTTGTTCTAGAATTCTTATGCTTAGAAATATGACTCCATATCCAATCTGCATCCTCAAGAAATGGTTCCCAGATATCCACATGACGTCCGAGGATGTGGACGGAAGTGTCGATGTCCCGAGAAGAGACCTGGTGCTCATGCCTGGGCCCCACCTCCTGATCCTGGGCCATGAGCACTGACCCCACTCTGGAATTGGGGCCCTAGACCCCTGCCGCTGCCTGCCTGGCCCCCCCACCCCTGGCTGGGGACGGGGACAGGCGAGGCAGTGGGTGGTGTGGCCCCAGATCTCTGGTTGGGGATGGTAGGGGCTGTGCCAGCCATTTGGGGCACCAGCACCAGGACTTGGGGCACATGGCCTGTGTGCCAGGTGCCAACGATGCCCCTGGCTGTGGGTATAATGCAATATCTGCGGATTTGCAGGGTACTGTATATTTTTCTAAAACAATTGAAATTCAAGTTCCAAAAGGGTAGCTGTATTAGGCTATGTCTATGTTGGTTGCAGCAAAATCACCAATGTCAGTGTGCTCTTCTGAGTGTGGTTGTGTGGTTTGTCAAGACTGCTCAATTGCTGTGGAGTTCGCAATAGCAACTTCAGCCCTGGAAGTGGTATAGCAGTAAGGCAAACAGACAGCATTACCATTTGCTTTAGAGCAGCGTGTAGGGGGATGAGGGGAAGGTAAGTGGGCTTTAGTAAGGCAACAGGAGGTACGTTGCGTGTCTTCTGTTGACTGTTGCTGAAAAGTGCAGCAAGTGTAGATTAGGGCTTAGTCTAGTTCAGCAAAACAAACATGGAATGGTGTGGCACTATTAGATACTAACAAATTTATTTATTGTGTAAGCTTTTGTCAGAGAAAATCCCATTTCCTCAGACATTTGTAGATAGCAACACATGAATACATCCTGTGTAACATGAGTCTCAATTTGTGATCTGCATTCCTTCTACTGAGATTCATTTACAGGTGAGCAAGGGATTTTATTGCCACATTAATGGTGCCTTTGCAAAGAAGTCTAACTTAAAAGTACATAAGTAAATGTTACAGTCACAGCCATCTCCCTAAATTACTTCTTTCCTTAGATAGTATTGCCTGAATTAGCATATTCCTTTTGATAGCTTCATTTTACTTCAGCTAAATTCTTGCTCCTGAAAATTGTATACAAGAAAGGTAAATTAAATAGTGTTAGCCAACATATTTGTGAGGCATAAGGCATACCATATTAGAACTGTTGATATATAGTATGTGTGCATGTATGTTTCTCACAATTCTGACCACTTTGCTTGCTTATGTTGAGAGATACATCCCACAGAACTCTGCAAACCTGTACCTTTTGGCATTAGTGAACATATATAGCTTGTCATAAGCAAGATAAATTTGTTCTGTTGCAGAGGTACCCAAACTGTGAGGTGTGCCCCCCTAGGGGACAGGGAGGAACATTCAGGGGACTTGTCCACCACTGTAGCTCTGGCCCTGATCATCGCCCTGGTCCCAGTTCTGGCTCTGGGTGTGAGGAGCGTCATTGGCAAGGGTGGAGGATTTCAGCCTAAAAGATTTGGGGGCCGTTTTGTGGCCTCTTACAGGTACCTTCCTAGACAACTGGTTTAAAGCATAAAGTATCCAAAACAGAGATGAGGAAAGGTACAGAACGGCAACTAAGTAAGTGGCATAAACTGGTGGTTTGTAAGCAGTCTTGCTATAAATATCAGTGGCTTTGGGATGCATTTCAAAGAACTCTACAGTTGAATGGGCCTGCATGAAATGCTTCCCATAAGGTTGACTGTTGTATTAACTTAGCATTTAAGCAATAAATTGGTGAAGTTTGTTTGTTTGGTCCTTTTAAACATTTTTCATAAGAAATCTCAAGTATAGTCAAATCTCAGAGCTAATACTTTTTACTTTCCTTATACTGTTTATTGAGAGTCCTTCCTTTTCTCCCCCCTGAGTTGAAAATCTGGGCCATATTCATTCTTCTTCCATTCTTTTTATTTATCTGGAAGTCATTTCTGTGTCAGTCAGAGAACAACTCTTCTACGCTTGTGTTGTCTCTAATACCCTGGCATAGAAAAAGGAAAACTGGTATTTCTTTTCTACTCATCCTCTCCCTTACTTTCAGTGGAGTAAGCAGGGTCGTGAAGACTGAAGGCTCTTGGAGTTGGGATTGGAGAATATTTTCCGTAGTTTTACTGACCTGCTTTTTATTCCTAGCATGTGATTGTTTATAACATATTTGCATTTTATATGAATATTTATGAGGAAGATATTAACAACTAGAGAAGATGTGTTTATTGCCATGGGTCACTGTGCTACTTGCACGTTGCAA
>ML682010.1:2751146-2788861 GCA_007922195.1 Podocnemis expansa
TTGCAACGTGCAAGTAGCACAGTGACCCATGGCAATAAACACATCTTATCTAGTTGTTAATATCTTCTTCATAAATATTCATATAAAATGCAAACCTGATTCTCCACATTGTAGGAGTCTGCAGGTATGTCTGTGCAGCAGTTAAAAACCCATGACTGGCTTACATTAGTGGGCTTGGGCTGAGGGGCTGTTTAATTATGATGTAGGTAGATGTTTGGGTTTGGGCTCAGGCTTGGGGACCTTCTGAAAAGAGAAGGTTTTAGAGTTTGAGCTGCAGCTTGAGCCTGAATGTCTACATCACACTTCAACACCCCCTTAGCCTAAGCCCCGTGATCTTGCATCAGCTGGCATGGTCCAGCTGTAAATTTTAATTGCAGTGTAGATAGACTGTGAGGGAGAGTTTGTTTCTGGGTGTATGTTCCCTCCCACAGGAAAGGTGACAGACTTGCTTGTAAGGGAGAGATGTGGCAAGGTACTTTCCCTAAGGTTGTACAAGCTGATGGTTTTGGAGGGTGGGGCGACAGCTAGGCCCCATTAAGGAAGTAGGCCTTCTGAGGGAGAGGCTCTTGCTCCTGGGGACAAACACGCTGATTGGCCTCCAGGCTGGGAGTATCTTGTTTTATGGAGCTCTGTACGGAACAGCCTAGAAACATAGATTAAGGTTGGAAGTGGCCTCAGGAAGTCATCCAGGACAACCACAGCTAAATCATCCCAGCCAAGGCTTTGTCAAATCACATCTGAAAAACCTCTATAGATGGAGATTCCACCACCTCCCTAGGTGTAACCTATTCTAGTGCTTCACCACCCTCCCAGTGAAAAAGTTTTTCTTAATATCTAACCTCGACCTTCCCTGCTGCAACTTGAGGCCATTGGTCCTAGGTTTGTCATCTGCTTCCATACTGAGAACCGCGTAGCTCCATCTTCCCTGGAGCTCTTTTTCAGATAGTTAAAGGCTGCTATCAAGTCCTCCCTTATTCTTTTCTCCTGCAGACTAAACAAGCCTACTTCCTTCAGCCTCTCCTCATAAGTTGCGTGATCTAGCCCCCAATCACTTTTTTTGCTCTCTGCTGGGCTTTTTGTCAATTGGTCCACATCCTTTGTAGTGGGGATAGAAACATTATGGAAATGCTTGTACTTAGACTGTTAAAGCATATGAAGGTTTTAGTAGGATTTCCTGGAGAATCAGGAAAGTTTTGTAGTAAGATAAACCATATAAAGGGTTATAATAAAGCTCCATCTTCAAAGTGTGTGACAAAGCGTGATTTTCTCCCACGATGGAATGGTGACAAAATCATGAAAACGTCTCAAAATAACCTCAAGTGGCTTTCTTAAAATGCCTTGAATTTGGGGGTTTAATGTCACGAGACTCTGCTAGTCTAGAAGAGAGTGATGGAAGTACTCGAGAAGCTAGAACTTTTTAATTGTCAGTAGTATAAAGCTACTGTTTCTGTGAGTTATGAGTCTTTGCAGATCTTGCACTTTAAAAGTAAAGTATTGTTGATGGGCTGACTCTTGCCCATCCTGAGCCTTGGGTAAGGGTAATTTGGGGAAGGAGGGGAGTGTTTAGAGGGGAGAGAAGTTTCCACAGTTGTGAGGAGGAAGAAATATTTCACTTGTATGTAGGTTTTTTGGGGGAAAGGGGGGTGTCCTTTTTTTTTATATGACAGCCATTGGAAATTGTTCAGGGTTTTGAAATGTTTTAAAGGTAGATTTGCTGAGCAGGACAGATGAAGTGACAAAGATGCATTTTAACTGACTTTGTTGTTTGGATTGTATGCGTACGAAGAGAGTGTGTTGTTGTGACAAAACAAAAATGTCTAATAGTGGAGTCCAAATCCTGTTGTGATGAGGGCCTTTAGAAATGTGTATAAAATTGGACACATGTACAGTTTTCACAGTTAAGACAGTAAATCTGTCAAATTCCTGTTACTACTTGCTGGGTTATTGCTGCTGCCAGTCTAACATTAGCTTATAAAACTTTAGGCTGTATCTCATTTCAGCATAGATACTATCTTATATTCATCTTTGTGTAGAGTTTGTTTTCTAGGGAAGCCCCTCATGCAGTCAGTAGTAATTCAAAGTGTCAGTAACCTTTCCTGTAAATTTCTCTTTTAAAGATATGCCATGCAATAGTCTTACAGGAGGATAAATGCATTAGACATTTCAGCTCTTAAAAACAAGCTCCTTAAGTTATCTGTACAAAAATAATTATTGCATTGGAACATTACAAAATATGATGAATGGAACTAAGTCACTTCCTTCAAAAATTTTGGTGAGGAAAATAATCCTTCAGCCTGGAAATTAGTAGGGAATTTTTCAGGTTAAGATGGGAATGATTTTTTTCCCCACCTCATTTTAAGCAAAGTTAGAGACAGACAGAGTTTTTAATATAGGATAAGATCCTGGTTTCATGGTTGTAATCTTATCAGTGGAGCTACTTCCAAGTGGTTTGAAAATCTGTTCTTCATTTAATAAATTGAATTTTAAATTAGAAAGAGACATATTTTGTTTTTCCTTGTCAGCAAGTAGCTCCAAGCATTTCTGATCTCAATTCTGAAGTGTATATTTGTCCTGCTTGCCTATATTTCACTTTTGTGTTGGTTACTAAGGTGTATATACTGTTCTTATATTTTATTTTTCACCTTTTGAGGGAGGTGAAGGGGACATAAGTCTGTGCTTACCTAGAGCAAGTGGGAGGCATGGAGCAAGGCAGTTTTCGAATATTCTTTTTGCAGCCTGTAGAACTGAATTGAATCTAGGAACAAGATTTTAGAGCAACTAGTGCATAATTTGGAGTGCGGCTGGTAATGCTGCTATATTGCAGACACATTGAAACTCTTAATAGGCTTATTAATTCCCCTTCACTTCTGACTTGTTCTTGAACTGGAAACAAGAATCTAATTTTTTTAAATTGGGACCCAGGAAGATATTTAGCATTGTGTTCCATTCCTTTCCCTCCCCCAAACAGCTTATTCTTTGCAAACTGTAGGTTTCTTTAAATAAGGTGTCTTAATCATAGGTTATTGGGGTGGTAAACATTTGTCAATGGTTTAAAAAGAGAGATTGGGTGCCTGATAGGCCTGCTTGCAGGATTTTCTGTACCTGTCGTGGGGGATGGGGGTGGAGACCTAGATACTTGGAGAGTGCGCAGAGACCTTGTCAGTCTGTCTGAGGATGTCATCTGTGTTTTACTGTTTGCCAGACTGTTACAGAACTTCAAAGGAATTTATTTGAAAAAAATGCTGTTTTACTGTTACCCAACTAGCATTAGCAACTGCCCAGTGATTGAGCTGGGGTCAGGAAACAACAGAAGGAAGCTGTAAAGAAGGGTAGATAAAGCCACTAAACCTTGGCTCAGTATTGTGAATAAGAGTTTTTGCTGATGAGAGCTGCAGAAAGGAAAATTGTTTTAGGAAAATAGATCTATAAAGAGAAGCAAACACATTTGTGAGTGACTGAAATAAGGGAATAGTCTCTAGACAAATCTAGTTACGTCAGTACCATATTTCCTTTATTAAATTAAATTCCATTAATTTTTGTTTTTTTTCTCCTGATTATTTGCAAATTGAAAGTGACAGCTTGCAGACCTTCAACAGGTTCTTGCTTTAGTTTTTGAAAAAGACTTGCTGCTTGATGTAAAACAAGCTTTGTATTTAAAACAAGAGCTTTAATATGCAAAGTATTTATTTTAAAGTATTTTAAAATAGGAGCTTGCTAGATGGGCGGTAGGAATTGTTATCTTTATCTGGAGTCACTAAAATGCTGAAGTGGAAGGGACTTTAATAGGTCACCTAGCCACTCCCTTGCTGTCAGGCAGGACTAAATGTTATTTAGACTATCCCTGAAAGGTGGTTGTCCAACTATTCTTAAACACCTCCAAAGATGAGGATTTGACAACCTTAGTTCTAATGCTTAATTACTCCTACAGTTAGGCTAGACATTAGGAAATATTTCCTGAGTCACTGCTGGTTACGCAAGGACTTTTACATTCCTTGTGTAACCAGCAGTCGACTGCCACTGAAAAGCCCTCAAATGTAGACTAAGTCTAAGTAATATTTAAGTTGTTCTTCTCCTGTTGATGTTCACTGTGTTAGTTGTCTGATCACCACTAACCTTTTGGGGGAAAGCAGAAACAAAAAAGGCATTTAACATTTTGACCAGTTTTCTCCTCATTAAGTAATGCTTGTAATGGGTGGTTTATAAGTATTTTTTGTTACCTTTTATGTCCCTAGTTAATTTAATTTTATTTTGTGCAATGGTTTTTAAAAACTTTTGTTCCTAGATACTTGTGTTCTTATTTTACATATTCATCATTTGTAATTCAACGTACTTTCCACTTTTAATTTGTTTTTGAATTGAAGCTGTTGAAGGTATGGCTAAGCCATGTCTCTTTCTATAGTATTGGGATAACTTGCCTTTGTACCTTTAATAATGGTTCTTTAAAAAAAAGAAAACCTGCAAACTCTCATGGTTTTCTCTCCTCACCCCCTTAGACTTGCTTCCCACAGGATTTTATCTACTAATTCTCTGACTTTGTTAAAGCCTGCCGCCTTGAAGTCCACTGCCTTTATTCTGCTATTTCCTTCCTGCCATTCCATAATATTTATCAGTTCTTCTTTCAGGATCACTTTCGCCAATGCTCCCTTCAAGCTTCAAATTCCCAAAAGTTTCTCTCTATTTGTCAGAGTCAAATCTAGAACAACATTTCCCCTACTCCCTGTCTCCATCTTTCATAATGAAAAGATGTCTCCAGTGTGTTTCAAGTACTTGATGGATGAACTGCCCTGCTGTATTGTTTTCCAAGCAGACATTTGGTTATTTGAAGTTCCCTATCACCACCAGCTCGTATGTTTTGGATGCGTTTGTTTTGGCTGTAATTTAATAGGCAAGCCACATACACCTTTTCTTCTGGATGCCATCTGAGATAATCAGCTTAGTTTATTATCTCTTTTATCCTTACCCAAAGACTTTCAACAGGTTTTTCTCCCAGTTTTATATCTACCAATTATTTATTATATCTTATGATTAAGAGCTGACATCAAGCTGTGAGATTTGTGTAATTATGTGCTCTATCTCTAACAGGTCAACACCTCCATTGTTGCCTTGGGTGGCCCTGCAGGAGTCCTGCCTTGCTTTCCCCTTTTCAGGACTTGGCAACAAAACCCACAGTTTTCTTTGGCTGCCCCAATGACTTGGTCCTGAGGTTAGGCCATTTAATGAAAGTAAACTAATTCTAGAAGTATTCCTGGCCCCAAAGGACAAATGCAGCCCCCCACCTATAGAGTATTTACTCCAGTCTTAAGCTGGGTCAAGCGCCTCCATTTCAAGAGCCTGGCCTGTTTTACTCAGATACTCTTCATAAAGTTTTCTGGCTCAGTTTTCAGCCCTCTTCCCCCACCCAAATCTCTGCCTCTTAGCCTGTCATGGGCTCCTTCAGCTTACTCTTTACTCTTGTGCTAAGCAACAGTTGCATGAAGTCTTCCTTTGCCTCACTTTTACTCCCCTTATATTTCCTGAAGAGGCCAAGCTAAGCCATATGGCCTGCAAGTCACATAACCTTACGACTTCTCATCACCTGGAGAGGAGGCCTAATTGTATCACAGGGGGAGCCAAGACCCATTTTTTCTGCAAGGGCCAGCCAGGTGTGACACTGTCACTGTTGCCTCCCTCTCCTCCTCTGTGCACTGTAGTGTATTGTCTTAAATTTGATTGCAGGTTTTCTGGCCAGGACCTAATTTCTTTTATAATTTGGCACAGATTCAAACACAGCTGTTGTATGCTCAGGGTATTACCAGTAGTAACAGAAGGGAAATTAAGGCTTCATGGTTCTGCATTTTCGGCAGCTTCATTCTGATCATCGGGCTTGCTTGTTGTCTCCTTAGCAAAACAAACAGCTTTATTCCAAAGTTATTCCACATTGAATTGGTGTCAGCTAAGGTATTACCAGAGTGGTGTGGTGGTGGGTGGTTGGTTGTTAGAAGGCCCACCTCAGCTCAGTCCTCTCCTTGTTGGTAGTCAAGGGTGGGACTATACATTCTGTGCTGGAGAGGCAAAATGCCTTTTGAGAAGGCAGGGCTCCATGCCCGGGTACAGGAACAGGTTTGAACCCTCAACTGAGGAGTCTTATATTTTTCCTCATTATTTTGACTTGTTTTAATGGTTGAGGGTAACTTTTTTTTTTTTTTTTGTTCCACGTTGAATTCTTTGTGTCTCATTAGAAATTCTGTTCTCAGGTTTTGCTTCCTATTGCAATTCTGTTTGTTCAGAATGAAAAGTGTGTGTGTGTGTGAGAGAGAGAGAGAGAGAGACTGTCTTGCTTTTTGACAATAGATTTGCTGTGGTATGTTGGAATTGTTTAGTGTGTATGTGAGAGGATGGAGAAGAGGGTACTTACACGTTTCTCAGTAATACATTAATAGAGGATCTGTTACTGAGTGCTCCCTGATCTTGGTAAGGGATCCACAAGTGTGGCCTCTTTGTGCCATGCAAAATTCCAGTCCTGTGGGATTGGGTACAAGAATAAAAGTTTATGCCTCTGTTTCTCTCTGCAACAACACAGCTAGAAGCTTAAATATCCTGCATGTATTTTTCACAATATATGTACGCAGCGTTAACGATCATACCTAGAAAAATTTTATGATGGCTAGCAAGCCACTTTCCATCCTACTGTCTCAAAGTGCTTCACAAAGGATTGCCTCAACCACCTCTTGGGGACACTGTGTTACAACACAACAGTGAAAAATGCCTTAACCAATTGAAATGATAGGAGAATAATTAGGTAGGCGGAATGAAATTGGAATTTGGCCAGGACGCTGGGGCTGATGTCCGTAGGGCTCTTGTACAAATTCCCATGGGATCTTTAATAATCTTAAGTAGTCAGATGTTCAGTTTTACAGGTCATCTGAAAGATGGCACCTCCAGCAACCTAGTTCCCTAACAAGCTTAGGATATCAGCTTAATACTGATTTATAGGGAAGAGTGTCATCTGCTGTAATACTGTCTGCAGGCTCTGAATTGTTCTAAATGATCTGCTGTATTTCAAACATGAGTTAATTCAATGATGTCCTGTGGCATGTGTTGTGCAGGAGATCAGTGGTGGTCCCCAGGCTTTTTATGTCACACCCTCCTTTACCTGTAATGGACTCTGTTTGCATCTCCTTTCCTTGCCTCCTTCAGGGTGGGGAGGGGGGCTGTGGTCAGAGTTAGGAGACAGGGGCTGAGGCTAGAGCTGCAGCTGGGGCCATGAGCAGGGCCAGGGCCAGGGCCAGGGTTGTAGCTTGGGAGCTGGGTGAAGCTAGGTAGCTCTTCTTCCTTGACTCCTCTTCCTCCCCTCAGTAGGGACTGGCCCAGGTCCTGCTGTCCCTCCAAATGTTTCTCCATGCTTCCCTCTCCAAATGTTTCTCCATGTCTTCCAGTTTGATCCCAGTGGTCCCTTCTGACTTTATAATCTATTAATATGTAATGGGCAATATTTTTGGAAAAGTACTTGTATGAATATTCATGAGAATGGGTTAAATACTTAAGTAAATACAGTGCTCTACCTCAGCACCATTGAATATTTACTTAGCTTAAATGTGATTGATTTGGGGCTTTAGTTTCATGGTCCTGGGGATGGGGTTCTGTCTTTTAACATAAAGAAAGAAACAGATTGGATGTATTTAACACAGGCAGCAATATATGCAGTTATGCATGGAAGCTAGTGGATGGTACCAACGATTATGAGTACAAAAATCTCGTGGGGGGTGGTGTGAAAGATGAGACAATTGGGAATGAATGCAGGAGCTACTGTTGTATGTAGTTAGGAAAAATGCATACAACAATGCCTGGAAAATGAGTATTGCATGCAGCTAAACTCTTTTCAAAGGTTCAAGACCAGAAGGAACTATTGTGATTATCTGGTCTGACCTCCTATATAATAAAGGCCATAGACCTTCCCCAAAATAATTCCTACACGGTATCCTTTACAAAAACATCCAGTCCGGATTTAAAACTGGTGATTAGAAAAATCTGTCATGACCTTTGGTAAATTGTTCCAATAGTTTATTGCTCAGTTTTAGGCAAATTTAGAGTGGAATTTTTAATCTTCCATTTCCAGCCATTGGATCATGTGGTACCTTTCTCTTCTAGACTGAAGAACCCATTATCAAACATGTTACCCCTGTGGGCACTTAATGACAGTAATCAAGCCAAGACCTTATCTTCTGTTTAAGATGAACTAACTGAACTCTTTGAGTCTATCAGTATGAGGCGGGTTTTCTAATCCTTCAGTTATTTCTTTGGTTCTTCTCTGACCTTTCTCCAGTTTATCAAGATCCTTTTTTGAATTGTGGACACCAGGATAAGACACATTCTTCTGACAGTGGTCACACCAGTGTCAGATATGAAGATAAAATAACTCTATCCCTACACAAGATTCCTGTCTAAGCACTGAAAAATCTTCTTCGTTCTTTCGGCCACAGCATCGAACTGAAGCTCGTGGTCAGCTGATTACCATAACCCCAAGTCATTTTCTGAGTCACTGTTTCTCAGGGTGGAGTACTTTATGCCTTAAGTAGGGAAAAAGAACACAAGTCATAGGTATGTACATGTTTACATTTAGCTGTATTAAAATGCAAATTGTTTGCTTGTGCCCAGTATAGCAAAAGATGCAGTATCTCTGTATTAGTTTCAGGCTCTGTCCATTATTTACCACTTCCAGATTTTTCTGTCAGCTGCTAACTTTATCAGTGATGCTTTTTCATTTTCTTCCAGGCCATTAGTAAAAATGTTAAATAGTGCAGGGCTAAGAACTTGTCATTGCGGTGCCTCACTAGAAACAAACCTACTCAATGTTAATTCTATGTTTATAATTACATTTTGAGACCTATAATTTAGCCGGTTTTTAATCCACTGAATGTGTACCATATTAATTTTGTATCATTCTAGTTTTTTAATCAAAATGTCATGTGCTATTAAATCAGTGCCTTACAGAATTCTGCCCCTTTTGAACCTTACAGAATTCTAAGTATATTACATCACTACTCTTATCTTTATCTACCAAACTCGATGTCCATTTTTTATGAGATTAAAAATTAGTTTGACAGAATCTGTTTGCCATTAAGCCATGTTGATTGGCATTAATTATATTATCTACTTTAAATTCTTTATTAACTGAGTCCTGTATCAACTTCTCCTTTATTTTGCCTAGGATTGCTTTCAGTTGACAGATTTACCTGGGTCATCCCTTTAACACTTTTTAAAATATTGGGACTATGTTAGTCAGTCTTCTGGAACTTTTCTAGTGTTCTAAAACTTACTGAAAAGTAGCATTAATAGTTCAGTAAGTGCTTCAGCCAGCTTTCTATTGCATAAGACAAAGTGAAAATCTGGTCCGATTGGTGGAAGAGTAAGATTATCGTGGCAGAAGGATCTAGGTAGACTTATAGAGAAAGAAATGGGGAAGTTGGAAGTTGAGTGGTGAAGATAATAATAGCAGTGACGACAGAGAGAATGGATCAAATTAAGATTGCTGGAGAAAAAGGTGCTAGATTTAACAAGGGCTTGGTTGTGGCAGGAGATAGGAATGAAAAAGGATGCCATAACTGTGAAATGGAAAAATTCAATGACGAAGAATGTTGGCTAAATGGAAACCAAGGACTTGTGCTTACTGCAACTGACCCAAATTCTGGAAATTTTAAAGGTTCATGTAAATCAGTTTCTGTCACACAGACAGTTCTTAAAGGCCAAAATCAGGTTCTGGTATCAAATCCAGGCTCCTTCACATCTGTTGTTCCCAGCTCACCATTGAAAGAAGTTGCACTTGACACATTTTTGGATTGTAATTCATAGCAGAGCTTCTGACTATTTAATGTAATTCCTACCTGTGTTGCTAGGACAAAGGCATGCAGTGAAGATCTCCTCGTTGCATATACATTTTGGAGCCTGATGATACGGACAGTTTCTTCAGAGCGTGTGTGAACTGTGCAGGGAGTCTCCTCCTTTGTGAATAGGATGCCGTAATAAATACATATTTACTACTGTTTGTACTGGCATGTGTTGTGCATATTCTCTCACTCAGCAGTTTCTTCTTTTTCTTACAAGTCCCACTAGCAAATTTTTTACCCACTCCTTTGGTTATTGACTTCGCTGCAGTCCCTCAGGATTCCATGTTACAACCACTAGGAACTATTTGAGCCAATGACAAGCTACTAATTATTATTCTTATACTTGCTCAAATGCCTGGTTTTAACAAAATAGTTAGGTCCTCTGGGACAGGGATTAAAACAGGATATGTGGTCTCCCTAAAATTGATCCATTTCCTAGTCCCACCTGTCCTGCCATATATTGCCACGGGCCTGCTCACTTTAATTTATACATCTTCTGTACCTCTCCTGACTTGTCTTGTGAACCTCCTGTACTTTGGAGAATGCGGGTATGGATATTCATAATATGATGGCTTTATTTCTTACACGGCTTTGTTGACCAATGAAATAGTAAGCATGTCGACATTTGAAGTATTATCAGTGAGTTAGCGTCTACTGCACCTAAGGGAGTGATTCACACCCCAGAATTGTTATTTCAGGTGCTCTTCAAACTCAGTCATGTAACTTAGCATTGATTATATATGCGTCAGTCATAAAAGCTAGACCCCAGTGAACAACTGAGGGGTCTGTCTGCTTCCCCTAACTAGTCTTCCATGCTGTGCCTCTGCTTCTACAGTTTGGGAAACACTGCATTAGTAGCAAGACTGGTTTGTTGAGTGTTAAATGGAACTTGCTCTCCATGAGGCTAAGGCAATTGGGTTAAATAGATGCCAGCAAAACAGATAAGCTGAAGTGTTTTAGAGTGCTACTAAAAATCATTTTGTCTGTCACTCAGATTTCACATGGTTGATGCTGTGAAGTCATTGCCTGTATAGTTCTCCAGCTGTTTAGAGTTTTTCAGGAAAGGCAAGTCCTGAATTTCTAAAGTGAAATAAAATAAGAAATGTTGATTTTTTGGGGGTATATCATAAAATTATAAAGAAGAGGTTGTTACTATAGGTGTAGGTAAAATGTCTATACATTCACTGTTTGATTTTGATACCAGTGGGTGCATCTGCTGGTCTAAACTGTTTTTTAGAAAACTTTGAGTAACTCCATTGTTTTTATGAGGCATTCCAGATCTTGTTCATGGAGATTTCTTAGTGTCCAAGGGCTAAAAAGGGCAGACTATCTAGAGAAGTAAGTATAATTGTATGCTGATGTTCAAGTTGTAGATAATTCTTTTCTGATTGACAGAGTCTATCTGTAAATTGTGTTTTATACAATAGTTCCTTGGAGGGTAATTTTCAAAGGTTTGTTTAGTTTCCACCACGTACTATAGGAAATGGTTGCAAGAGAAATTTGCTTCCTGATGTATCATTTATGGGTTTCCTGTATAGCAGGGGTCTCAAACTCAAACACTAGGGCTGCACGAGGACTAGTACATTAGCCTGAGGGCTGCGCCACTGAAACCTTTTCATACAACGATATTGCAAATATCAGTAACAATAGTGTTGTTGCGGGCCACAGGAAATAGATTTAGGGGCTGCATGCAGCCCCTGGGCCACATGTTTGAGACCCCTGCTGTGTAGAGATTAATTTGCAGAAAACATTACAAGTAAATTATAGTTTATTCTATAAATTGCTGTGCAGTATGATACGGTAAAACCTTAATAACTAAAGCACTAAAAAATTCATTTGACTATCCTGTACATTTCTTTTTTTAAAAATGATAATTTGTAGAAAAATGGTCAGTTTAACTTGCATGGAATACAAATAACGCAGGTATTTACTTGGGTTATTCTGTGGTCAGTGTGAGATCAAACGTTTTGGTAAGTCTTCAAGAGCTGAATTCAGTTGAAAATTACTATCATTTGAAATGCCAGTTGAAAGGTTTACCTATAGCTGTAAGAATATATTCCATGCAAGTGGAGTGCTAGATTTTGCTCAATTTCATTGTTGTGTAAACCCGCAGTATCTATACTGAAACGAATTGGGTATCAGGGTTTAAACTTTTGAAGGCAGAATTTGACTGTGGTGTTTCGTCACACTGTACTAAAAAAAAAAAAACAACCCACTATGAACTATTTTATATTTTTGTGTGTGTTGTTCCTTTTTAGAGAGAGCAGAAACGTTTTGTTTCCTTTGAACGCTTTGAAATGCAAATATTGTTGGCAATATAGTTACTAAACAAATCTTTATTCAGTGACAGCAGGAATCTTACTATAACCAGAATTTTTTTCTATGGTAGTTAACCATTATAATCTTTTAAACCTGTGTTTAACTCTGAAGTTGAGTCTAATTTGGTCATACTGATATAATACTGAGGAAAACAGAGATATTAATATTGTATTTATAAAATGAAAAGTCTTGATTGGCCATTTACCATAAATTTGCTGGTAGAAACTAAAACCAAAACAAAGATTCCACCCCCAAGACATGAGGAAATGCTAAAGAATTTAAAATATAGGTCATCGTCAAAAGTGGTATGGTTTATGGCTTTGCCATTTAATCTCCCATTAAATGAAACATGCTTTGTTGCCATGACAAGTCAGTTTTTAACAGCTAAATCAAAGTTTGTGTCTTTTGTATCTTGTCAGGTTTGTTCCTTCCTACCATAGAATCATAGATTATTAGGGCTGGAGGGAACCTCTTGAGGTCACCTAGTCCAACACACTGCTAAAAGCAGGACTACTCCCACTAAATCATCCCAGCCAGGGTTTTATCCAGCCAAGTCTTAAAAGTTTCCAAAGATTGAATGTTCCACCACCTCCGTAGGCAACCAATTCCAGTGTTTCACAGCCCTCCTAATGAGAGAGTTTTTCCTAATATCCACCCTAGACCTTCCCGGCTGCAGCTTGAAACCATTGTTCTTTGTTCTGTCCTCTGTCAACACTAAAACTAGCCTAGCTCCCTCTTCTTTGGAGTACCCTTTCAAGTAGTTGAAAGTTGTTATCAAATCACCCCTCAGTCTTCTCTTCTTCAGACTAAACTAGCTAAATTCATTCAGTCTTTCATTCTTAGTCCATGTGCCCCAGTCCCCTAGTCATTTTCATTGCCCTCTGATTGGCACTTCCTAGTTTGCCTACATCCTTTCTGTAGCAAGGAGCTCAAAACTGGTCACGATATTCCAAATGCGGCCTCACCAGTGCCAAGTAGAGCAGACTAATCACATCCCTCAATCTATTGGCGATGCTCCCACTGACGCAGCCCAATATGCCATTGGCCTTTTTGGCAACAAAGGCACACAATTGCCTCATATCCAGCTTCCCATCCAACATGACCCTCAGATCCTTTTCTACAGAGCTGCTATTTAGCCAGTCCGTCCTCGGCCTATAGCAGTACACAGGATTTTTCCATCCTAAGTGCAGGACTTCGCACTTTTCCTTGTTGAACCTCATGAAAACCTCTCCTCTTTATTTATTTCTGTTCACAGAGAACAGGCAAGTCTCTTGTCAATATTGTTCAGGTGGGGAGGCTTGCACGTTTTTATATTCTGCTCTGACATGACAACAGACTGTTTCTGAAGAAAGGTCACACTTGTAGTTATGGGTGAACATCAGATTGGTCAGAGTCAGGATAAAATTCTGATAAGCATCCAAACCAAAGATATTGAGGAGGGAGGCTGGTACCATGGGCGGTGCTGTCAGTGGCCTATGGAGAAAGTTAACTAAAAGAATAGTGACAAAAGTTGTCTGAATGTCTAGATCAGTGGTTTTCAAACTATGGCAGACCCTCAGGTACTGGGTCACAGAACCCCTGCTGCAAGATTTAACTGTTGGGTTGGGGGCATACAAGATGTTTTTCAACCAGGTCCTGAGGAAAAAAAAGTTTGAAAACCACTGGTCTAGACTGCAATCACTAGGTGTGATTGCAGCTGAAACTAGAGCTGACTTCAATATACTTAGTTTGGGCCCTGGAACAGTGAAGCCATGGCAGGGTTTCAGATAGATTCGTTTAGTCTCTTCTGAAGTTTCTGCTGCTGCGCTGCTCTAGCCCAAACCAGATAGATTAAAGCATATCTAGGCTTGAGCAGCACTCATCCCACTGACTGCAGACAAGAAATACTCCTAAGTTTTATGAAAAATGAGAATATTCTTTGTTTACCTGGTTGTTTCTAAATAAAATGAAAAAAGTCTTAATTATTCCTTAGTTGCTTTGCTCCTGTGATGTTGTTTGTGACCTGGGCAAATTCTAATAGTGGGTTTGTTGTGTTGTTTTTAAATAATAGAATCAGACCACAGCTAGCCAAAGAGAAGATTGAAGGATGTCATATTTGCACGTCTGTCACACCTGGCGAGCCTCAGGTGTTTCTGGGAAAAGATAAGGCCTTCACTTTTGATTACGTGTTCAACATTGACTCGTGGCAAGAGGAGATATATACTCAGTGTGTAGAAAAACTGATCGACGGTTGCTTTGAAGGATATAATGCCACTGTTTTTGCTTATGGTCAAGTAAGCCGTACAGTTTAATTTTTAAATATTTACATATGAGCAAATGCAAGAAATTTTCATAACTACACTTCTTAGTAAAGTTTCAAAATGTGTGAACCTGTTTGTTTTAAAAAGCATGTTGTAAGGAATACTATGTAGAAGATTGATGTAGACACTTCAGCCATAAGGTTGTTGTTCAAATGCAATGTAGGTGCATATATTTTTGAATTTAGAGAAGTGCTAAAAAGGGCCATTCATGTAATTTAATAATTCCTCCTAAGTACAGCAGTACAATTTACAACCCACCTCCAGTAAACCAGTGCCTTTTTCCCCTCTACTCCTCCTCCTTGAACTGTTCCACACTGTTTCCTTGCCCTTCTGTGTCTCCAGAGGTCTGGGAGGGAAAATGTGCTTTGCAGTATGTCCCAAAGCTTGTCAGATGTGGGCTATTTTAGACTCAAGTTTGGGGAACAGATTACAAAGCTGTTGAGCCCTCCAAGGGAACAGTGTGTTAGCAGCCTCCCATTGATTTGAAAGAGGAGTGAAGGCACTGGTCTCAGGAGACCTGAGCTGAGACTTCCACTTAGAACTTGGCTTCATTCAGGAAAAAAAAGTGAAAGCTAAATGGAGTTGAGAAAACTTGAGCTGAAATCCTAGTGAAGACAAGGCAGATTGTAGCTTTCACATGAGTTAGCAGGGTAAATTAAACCTCCTGGATTAATTCAATAGTCTTTGGGTATGTGTGCAGTTTGAGTCAGAGGTGCTTGAGATAACATACCTATTTATAGCTCTAATCAAACTGGTGTGCTGTAAGTTAAGTGTAGTCTTTTTGGCATGAGTGATTGGAGGTGCTAGTCACTCAAAATATGAACCTGTGGTTGTGGATGATCCCCTTGTGCTGTCTTGGCTATACTACTACTTTTAGCATGATGACAAGGTCCAGAGGGGTAGCCATGTTAGTTTGTGTACAGAAAAAACAAGAGTCCTGTGGCACCTTAAAGATTAACAGATTTCTTTGGGCATAAGCTTTCATGGGTTCCAACCTACTTCATCAGATGCATGTAATGAAATGGGTTGGAGTCCACAAAAGCTTATGCCCAGAGAAATTTGTTAATCTTTAAGTAAAACAAAGAAGGAGTCCTGTGGCAATTAAAGACTAACAAATTTATTTATTACATGAGCCTTTGTGGGAGAAAATCCCGCTTCATCAGAGGCTTAGAAGTTCCCCTATCTTCAGAGCATCAGATGAAGCGGGATTTTCTCCCACAAAGGCTCATGCAGTAAATAAATTTGTAAGTCTTTAGGTGCCACAGGACTCCTTGTGTGTTTTTACTGAACTGGACTAACATGGCTGCGCCTTTGGAACTTAATCTTCAGGGTGCCACAGGCCTCTCATTATATTTAGCATGCTAGTTTGATCAGAGCTAATGATATGGATACTTTTTCTCAAGTGGGAATTTGCATCTCTAGCTCCAGCTGCTGGGATACCCTGTAATTCAGTCTGCTAACTTGTGTGAAAACTACAGACAGCCTTGTCTTCACAAGGATTTCACCTTGGTGTTATGAATGCACTTTTTTCCTTAGTGAAAGCTAAGTCTTTTTGTATTTCAATTCCTCATTAGTAAATGGGGATGATAATACTTTCCTGTCTCACAGATGAACATAATAAAGATTGTGAGATGTTGAGATACCGTAATGAGAGCCTTATAATAATCTAGATAAATAATTTAATATAATGCTAGAACACTTGTTTTCAATGACACATCAGTATTCTCAACAGAAAGGACTAAATGGTCTTGGAAATGGGCATCATCTGCTGTTTGCTGGAGAAAATGGCTGAAGCGTTTTGGCAGTACTGTGAGGGAAGTTTTGAAGTGCCCCTGCCTGTGCTGTGTCTGTTCTGTGGATAAGTAGAGGATTTAGATTTCCATCTTGGTCAATCAAGCACTTTTCATAAGCATTTCATTCATAAAGAAAACCTTTTCAAAGAAATCAAAGTAGGGTGTCTGCTGTAGAATTTTATTTAGATTTTAATTTATCACCATTTTTAGAAATGCTTCTGTTATATTTATTGTGTTAGCTTTGTAAAGCAATTGGTAAGAGATGTGACTTAACAGAAGTGCAAAGGTTCCTGTAATGTTAGTATTTAGCAGTAACTTTATTGCACCTCTTGACATGATCCAAGATTGTGTGATTTTGTGTGTTTAATGTTTGCTACTTGTGACTTCTTCTCTTCTTAAATTCAGACAGGCGCTGGGAAAACATACACTATGGGAACGGGATTTGATGTCAACGTGACAGAAGAAGAACAGGGCATTATATCACGTGCTGTTAAACACCTTTTTAAATGTATTGAAGAAAAAAAACAAGCTGCTATTAAACAAGAACTTCCATCTCCAGAATTCAAAGTGAATGCCCAGTTCTTAGAGGTAAACTTGGTCTGTAACTGTCTCTTTGGAAAATGAGTGTAATATTTATTTATACTAATATCTCTTTACTTAGTGGCTTTTTGTCTTGCAAATTTTAAATTTATTATTTTGGGTTTTTTTCCTTTATGATTTCATAAGGTAATTTATGGTTGATTCTTGAGTTTATAAAAAGAGACTATAATTGAATTCATTCTTTTCTCATCTGGTAGTACATTATTTTTTGCAGGTCCATTCACAATACACTTTCCTTTAGGAGCCTGTGATCAGTAGTATACAGTGACAATGGCTTTCTTAAAAACAAAATATTGTTTATTTAATAGCTGGAACAAAGCAATAGAGAAACAGTATACTCTCATCTCTCTCTTATCTTTCCATCACCTGATGGTAACCTAAGTAGGCATAATTTCTTCAAACACCTTAGCAGAGTATTGTATGTCTGTCTGGGTCTCATGAACAAAAGATTTCCCACTCTTTGAAGAGTGTGCTTTCTTTTTTAATCCTGCCACAGTTCTTTTGTTTTCCTGTTCACAGGCCTTTTTGGGTCCTGGTATTGTCTTTTACTGCTGAAGTGTTTGCTGAGAGTGGCTTATCTCAAGCCATTCTTTTTTCTATCCTGCTGAGTGCATTGTATAAACCATTAAACGTGCTGACTCTCCACATATTGATATGCCTTTAGATGTATGAGGGAGTGAATAAACCACTTCTGGGTAGCCCTTGTCCTGGTCCCAGTGAAAGCTTACCACTCTAAAGTTGTGGTAGCAATTGTTGTTAGATGAAGCCCTGGCAGCACTGTTCCACAGATGTGATGTTGACTGAGAGCTGGAGGTAAAGAAGTTTGAAGCCTGTGGCTGTTGACATCTAACTCCATAAATTGTCATTTGTGGATTCTACAAACTACAGACTTCTCATAGACTGAAACAAAATGTATCCAATAACTCCAATATTAAACTAGCCCACATTCCCAAAAAATATCCAAAGGGAACAAACGTCATTAAGGGCATCAGAATACAACAAATGGAAGTATTTAAGCCAAGCTGGTTTGGGATACAGAGTGGCAGCATGTATTTAAACATTTGAAAAAGTGAGCAGTTCTGATATAGTCTTTGATGCTTACCTTATGTTACTTAACTCAAATGTTTGAAAGAATTTTCGTGTATTTCTAGAAATAGTCATCTCGTTGCTAGGACTAAAAATAGAAAGCTTTAACCCCAAGAAATTTCCCAAAGGTTTTAAGTAGATAAGTATAAACAGATTAAAACCAAGTAGTGTAAAACTCCATATGATAGTCTTTTAACTATTACATTTGCGTGGAAAAAATGGCATTTGATAGCTCATTGAATGTGTGGGCCTGTCCCTCACTAGTGCAAGTGCACAATCTATCTTTAGCCCTCAGCAGGCGAGGCCACAGGCAGGCCAACAAAACAGTCTCAAGCCCACTCCCTACCCCCTGGTGGGGGTGTGCAGACCAACAAAGCAGTCTGTCTCTGGCCCCCGGGTGGGGCAGGCCAAGAAGACCGTCTGTTGCCCGAGGTAGCACAAGCATACAGTCTATTGCTTCAGATAGGAGTTGTAGGCTAGGATCAGGTAAGCAGTTTAGCCGTGGTTTGGGAAGAGGGGAGGGGGACTTAGGCACCTGACTGCACTGCGTTCTAGCCCAGGTCCCTGACGGGTCTGCCACAGCATGAGCAGTGTCCCAGCTGCAACGCACTGATGCAGACACCAGCCACATGGCTGCTGGACTAGGACCCAGCTCTTCTGGGCCCCTGCTTGCCCCTTTCCTAGTGGTAACCCATTGGGTTCGTCCTGGCAGGTCTCCTCAGGGTAGTCATCCAAAGGCAGGTTGCAGAGCCTCTCAATGTTGTCGGGGAGTGGTAGGCAACTCCTCTAAGTCATAGCCGGTCAGGGTCTGGTCATCATTGCTGGTGGATGGCACCTTCTCTAAGTCACAGGCAACAGGCAGTAGGTTGTTCTGTGGTTTCTTTTGGGCCCCAGGTTGAGGCCAGCTCACTGGGATTATCAGGAGCTGTAGTTCTAGCAAATCCTTTGGGTCCAAGGCATCTGGCAGCCTCCCTAGGTCTCCAGCAGCAGGCAGCTCTGAATGGCCTTCAGGGCACCAGGTGGCAGGCAGATTACTGGCTGGGCTGTGGTAAGGCACAGGCTCTGGATGGAGTGGAGGTGCCTCCCTTGTCTCCGGTGGCTTGGCCCTGACTGAGCTCCTTGGCTTCCTTTTTATATTTTTTTTCCTGTCCCCTGACCCCCTGAGTTGACGGACAGGCAACTTCTGGATCTGCTCACCTAGGAGCAGACAGTCCCTCTCTGTCTATTTACGAGGGTGGTCACGTCCCCTTGCTACAATCATCCATTTATGCTAACTAAATGTTAAATAATTTTTAAGTCTTATTTTTACGCTGGATGTTTCTTTTTAATTATCAAATACATGAAAGTGTTTTCTTATCTATTCTTGCACAGATTACATAACTTGCTCATGAACCTTTCCTGAAAAAATATATTCCGTTTCTCCTGGCCAAATGTTACTGCATTCGACAAGTATTCCTGAGGTGCTTCTGTACACCAGTCCTTCATTGCAATGTTTTACAGTGCATTGGAGACTGGCTAATTAGTGAATAATTTGAATCTTTGAAGTGTTTTAGCTCTTTATTCTCATCAGCATGATCATGCTGTTTTTGTAGTAATGTGGATTCATTGCAAGTCATTTGATCATCAAGTCCAAGACTTGAACATGTTCTGATGTGGGCTGAAATTTGGGTATGTCTCTGCTGAGGCTGTTCTTGTAATACCTATACCTACCTTCAGCCTCTTCTTTTTACTGGTGTCATTGAGTGGTCCTGATCTACTTGATTAAATCTGGGGGTTGAATCTTTCACAACTCAGTTGCCTCTGTGGAACGCTTCAAGTATCTGTAGAGGGTGTTGGTTCGTATCTACTGATTCCAGATTCCCATCAAGCATAATTTGTGTAGTCATATCAATGATATAATGGAAGCTGCTTTTTTTTGTTTGTTTTTGTTTTTGAAACCATGCAGATGAATTTCCAAAATTTCATCCTGGTGAGCTCAGGAGAAGAGTAAGAGGATATATACCATGTTCCTGTGCTACCACAAGCACAAAAAATAGAGATGGTTATTCATGTCACTCAGCACAGATGGTGCCATCTGGTCATAGAAACTTGCTGAAGACTGAATAGATACTAGGTTATGGTAATCTATTGGCAGCATCAGATTTTGCAAAACCTGGAGTTTTCCTTTGAGTTTCTTGTCATGTTGCTGTAGTAGATAACAGTTGGCACATTGCTTGTAGAGTAGTCTTGTGTGCATGAGTGTCTTTCACATATTTTTCTACCATTGTCTGTCTAAACTTCCAGATGTTCAACAGTTCGGAATCCTTTGTGTGCTGCCCCAGCAATGTTATGATGTTCATTGATATGTATAGGTCTCCTAAATGTGGAATTAGGGTACCTTTACATTCCAATACAGTCTTCTTAGCTCTGTCAGAGCTGGGAAAAAGTGAAGTCAGTGAACAGTATTAAGTGTACAAACTTCATGAGCTGGAGACTGACTGATAGGCATGTAGTCAATGGAGAGTTGTTGTTATGCTTTTCATAAAACTTGTCCAGACAGATTTTGGATTTTCAAATTGAAGTTTGAGGAAAAATGCTGTATTTTGTGCTTGTTCTTTCAAAGTTCAGTGGCAATAATTTACGTGTCCATTAAACCATTTTGCCAGGATATCTTGGTTAAATATTTATTCTGTTGTACCTTCTGTGATATCAGTAAGAAAAGAAAAAGTTCTTTGCATCTGTAACATTCAAAATAGCATGATAAATTGACTGAGTTTTGTAATATTGGAACTGCCTGGTTGCATGCTGTCTGGCATGAAATGTGTTTTGCTTATCAAGTGTATGATCGATCATATAAATGTTATCTGCAATGAAATGGGTAAATCTTCCTTTAATGACGTTTGATGGGATTACCGTTCACTGTTCCACCCTTGTTCATTTGCATCAGTGTGCTCTTGCCCAGTCATGTGTAAACTCAAAGTACATCCTTGTTGCTGAGACAGTGCTGAGCATTGTGAAACACATGGACCATTGGCCTGGTGATGAGTGCTTCCAAGTCTAACATGTTTGGGTACCTCCAATTATAGTTAAATAAAATCTTCTGCAATACTGAACGTCCTGGATTATTTATGATTCCTGTTTTCTTATCTTCTTGTAGTTCTGCATGTTATCATCTGTGTCTTCGTCTTTCTCCCCTTCTTGAAGAATAGACTGGCCACCTAAGAGAACACACACAAACTTTGATACACTTTTTGTCACACAGTGCTTTGTCCTTACTGACATTAGCTCATGGTATCCAGGATAAGCAAGTATATCTGAGTGTAATTTTCAGTGCTACTTTTACCATTGAGAGAAGTTCAGTTTTCCAGCTCAGTCTTGTAAACTGGAGTGGTTGATAAATCTTCTTCTTCTGCACTGTCTAACAATTTAGAGGAAGGAAAATGACAGAATATGAGAGACATTAATAATATTTCCTCTCAGAGAAGGTTGATCACATTAGGCAATGAATTTAAGCCCATGAAGATTATTTTTTTTTCCTTTCTTCCTTCTTTTGAAGGTTGACATGAAACTTTTGAAGGAACACAGGACCACCTCACAGCTTAATTTGAGAGAACACAGTAATGACTTGAATGATTTTGAATGCCTTGGCTCCCTCAGCGCAGGCCAGGCTGGCACTGTGCTGGCCTGAGTTGGCCTTCTTTTAGCTTGGGGCTTGGTACTGCAGCCACTAAAGATCCCAGCTTGATCTGGCCTTAGTTGCATTGCTGCTTTAGAAATTCTTTCATTCGTCTTGCTTTGGTTGCCTTTTATGTATTGTAGCCAATCCCCGCTCACTAAAAACAGTGTCCTTTTTATTCATTGGTAAGCAGATATTACATTTTTCATACAATACTGTTGAGGGAAAGATCAGGAATTGCTGCTATGTTTTGTATACCTGACAAAAATAATTAATGCGTGCATTTTGAATACATAATGAATGTTTATCCATATGTAGCTTATGCCAGAGGATAAGTATTCAAATCAATACTCTACTCGTGCTATAAACAGAAGTCAGCTTAGTTCAGGTTAATGGTTAGAGCTAATGCTTAGCTAATGATTTATATTTTTGAAAGAGAAAAACTTGTGAAAATAAACTGTCGTACTAGGTTGTGTATCATACTTTGTGAAATCAGTAGTAGTGCATTTACCTCTTTATGTATCAAAAGCAAAAGTAGTTAGCTTACAATCTTAAGCATCATCCTTGCTGCAAAAGCAACAGAATTTAAGTAGATTTTGTCATGTGACCAGAGAGAGTGCGTACGTCACCAGAGATCACTCCCTGTTTTTTCTGACAGCACAGTATTCCAAATTAGAAATGTGTACCATATTGAGTACTTCTCCTTTACTTTTTTTTTTTTTTTAGAGTTAGTAGTAGCCCTGTTTTGGTTTTACTTACTTTAAATTTCAAAATTAAGTTTGGTAAACATCACTTTCTGATTCAGCACATTCAAAAAGAAAACATGTTTACCAGCTTTGCCTCAAAAATGTTTTGTTTCACTAATACCAGAATACCTGGGAATTTGGCCTGCTCTGAGATTGCTTCTGTGCATTGGGGGGAGGGCAATATGGTTCCAACATGAGCCAATGCCACCTGTCTTTTCTTAGCCCTAGTCTATACTTGCCGCACTTTTCGGCAGCAGTCGATGAGAGATACGCGAGGTATGTAAAATACCTCACGTATCTCCTGACAACTTACTAAGTACTCTTTACACACTACGCTAAGCCGACTGGAAATGTCTTCCAGTTGGTTTAATGATATTCCAGTTCCTGGGCTGGAGTTGCTATGGCAATTTCTGGACCAAACTGAGCATGTCTACACTGACTGCTTAATTGAGCCTAGAAGATTGCACTGACGGTGGTGATTTTGCCTCCTTCAGTATAGACTTAGCTTCAGTAATATACCCTTACATTGGTCTAGGGCTCACTAGTCTGCAAATCTTCTAATTCTACACTGGATCTCCAGTTAATGTAATTGTAATTTTTTTTAGATGGGTTATCTGTGGGTTTTCTTACCTTTTTAAAGAAGAAAAATCCACCCTATTGCTAAACAACAAAATCTGGTACTTCATGGTGGTTCTCTCCATCATTAGTGTAGCCTGAAAAGTTTCTATTATACATTTCAGAAGTTGATGTACTGTTTAGTTCAGTCTCTTGTTGCTGGAATCTATCAACATCTTTTAAGTGCCACTCATCACCATAGCTTATGAGCAAAAAGCTGCTTGTGTGCATAAAAAGTGCTAAGTAACTTTAAAACAACTATTTATGCATGTGACTAAAGTTTAACAAATTTAACTTTGTTGTTGGATTCACACAGTTTTGCCACTGTTCATTTAGGCACAAATATTAAACTCTCTGGCTAATGTTGGCCTAGAATAATCATGTAAAATGGATAATGCAAAAACTTTCTCCCCTCACCAACCCTCAATTTGGACTTTGCTTCTAACTGCTTTTGAGAGTTGCGATTGCTCTGCTTCAACATGGATAGTCACAACATGAGCAGTAACAAAATCTGCAGAAAATACTTACTGTATTTCAGGCATATAATACCACAAGCATTTTGTTCAGCATATAATACCACAAGCATTACTGTGACCATTGTAATCTTTGGATACTGTTTTGTAACTAACCAATGAGTGGAAACTATAGTTACAATTAGTTGCTATGTATCTGTATCTATACAGTGGTAACTCAAATGTGCATTGATCTGTAAGAAGTGCATCAGATCAGTGAAGCCACTGAGAGTTGTTCATGTTCAATAGAAATTAGATTAACTGTTTTTAGTGATTTCTTTGAAAACAGTAGGATTGCCGTAGTGTTTCTTTTGTTGTAGCTAAAGTCCATACTCGCTAAAAACAGTGCTGCTGCTTCAAGTGATTGTTCATGTAATTCCAATTTAGGCGTGCACACACTGTGTGCATGGATTGCTGGAAAACTTTTTCCTAGACTACTGCATGGTCGGGAGTGGCCACTAGGAGGCCTTGCTTCTCCCTATATCTATGTCTATGTCTATCCCTGCTGACCCTTACCACTCCAGTTCCTTCTTACCACCCTAGCACTGTTCCTGGCTCTTGTAGTCAGCTATTCTCCTGTGCTGTTGTTCTTGTAAATAGCTAGTGATTAGTTGTAGTTGTTAGTCTTTGTTTGGGGCTCCTTCATGCCCCAGGCCAGGTGGCCGTTGTATGACTGGCTTTAAAGCCTGTTCTGTCTGTAAGAAGTTTATGCCAAGGGAAGACCCGCATGCCTCTTGTCTACGGTGCTTGGGTGAGTCGCACTTACAAGTTAAGTGCAAGATTTGTGAGAGTTTCAAGCCCTGCGCCCAGAAGGACAGAGCAGAAGATTCGGCTCATTATGATGGAGGAAGCCCTCCATCCGTTGGAGGTAGGTGACTCTGGCTCCGGTACAGCTGGCTCAGTGCAAAGCACCATGGTGCTGTGCAAGAACTCATCTAAGAGGTCGAGGGCCTGGCACTGGCACTCCCCGGTATCATCAGAGTTGTACCAGCACCATTCATAATCTCTGGTGCCGAAGAAACGGAGAACGGATGGGGATCATTCCCCCCACCAAGCAGGACAAGTATGGGTCTAAGGTGAGACCTGAGGTGGACAGCTCAACCTGATACCGTGCCCTCCGGCCCTAGCGGGGGGGGGGCAGTCAAATCTGGTATTGGTACCCTTCTGACCCAGGGGATTTTGGAGGAAGAACTGCAGTTGCCTTCCACTCCTGAGACTTTCGAAGCTGCTGAGCCATTAACTGGACTCAGGTCTCCCTGGCACTGCTCCCTGGTACTGCCGATGGTTAGGGTGGCAGCAGGGGCCCCTCGGTACCTTCCACCCCAGTGCTGATAACCTCTGGCACGGGCTCCAGTTCAACCGCCTCATGACAGCGCACAGTGCCGTGCTACGACTGCTCCGGGTACCATTCCACACTGGTTGCCATGCAGCTGTTTTTCATTGGGCTGGGATGAGGGCTCTGCCATCTCACACCCCAGCAGAGACAGTCGAACAGGAAGGAGTGGGAGGTATTCCTGGCACCAGTGGGCTCAATGGCAGATGCCCCCTCCCCCATTGGCCCTTTTGGACCCCTTGGTTGTATTACCAGTCCCAAGGGTCCATGATGAGATGGTCCTTTTCCATGGGCTTCAGGCTGCATCTGTCTGACTGTGACTGCCCCCCCTCCATCTGACAGACAAATCTGATGTAGGCTCGGTGAGCCCAGAGGACCATGGGATGGGAGACTTTCAGGCCCCCTTGACTACTTACTGGGCAGAGCCTCTGGTTCCAGAGGGCACTTAGGAGGAATCATCTTCCTCCCCCCCAGATGAGGCAGTGTTTGGTGCTGCTCCGGCAGCCACCCTGTATGACTCCAGTTCCTGGTGGGCTCTGTTGCAGAGGGTGGTGCAGAATATGGGCTTGCAAGTGGAGGAGTTGGTGGAGGAAGTGGACCCGATGGCTGACATTCTAACCTTTGAAGGTCCCTCCAGGGTCGCGCGTCCACTCAAAAACTATAAAGGACACCACTAAGGCTTTATGGCATACTCCAGTCTCTATCCCACCCACCGCCAAAAGGATGGAGTGTAAATTTTTCCTGCCAGCAAAAGGGCGTGAGTATTTCTACACACACCCATCTCCGGGCTCTTTGATGGTTGCTGCAGCCAACAAGTAGGAATGACATGGTTTCCAAGGCCATACTCCCAAATCAAAGGACACCGAAAAATTGGACTTTTTTGGGAGAAAAATGTATTTGACCTGGGGGTTTGCAACTGAGGATTTGTGAACCAGGTTATCCTCAGCCATTATGCTTTTAACTCATAGGCATCCATGGACAAGTTCATAGTGGTGGTCCTGCAGGACTCCAAATCAGAGCTATCAGCCATATTCAAAGAGGGGAAGTGGTCTTGAGAGGCCTGTTGCAGTAGACACTAGATGCCATGGAAGCAGCCACCAGAACCATGGCTTTCCGGGGTCACGATGTGGCACAGTTCTTGGTTTCAGGCATCTGGTCTTGCACAGGAGGTCCAGATGATGATTCAAGACCTTCCCTTTGAAGGACCTGTTCTCCTCCCAGATGGACTTGAAGCTCTAAACTCTAAAGGATTCATGGGCAATGCTGAAGTCACTGGGGTTACATACCCCGGCATCACAATGACATCCTTTCTGCCCTCAGCCTTTGTTGCACCCCTACCAGCTGAGATAGGACCCTCTTGGAGGGGGACCTGGAACAACTGCTCCAGCCAGAGGTCTTCTGGCTGCTCAAAGGGCCACTCCTGCAACCAGCACAGCTTGAAGAAGAGCTTTAGAAGGTGCGCCCGAGGGCAACATACTGGACTCACTAATGGATCCTTCCCTCTTCCTATTTAGGGGGACACTATCTCAATTCCACTAGGTGTGGGCTGACATCACCTCAGATCAATGGGTCCTTTGGGTGGTGAAGTGGGGGTATTTGCTTCAATTCTCTTCTTTTCCCCTGAACCACACACCCAACCCTTCCCTTTCCCTCTTCAGGGACCCCACTCACGAGCAACTTCTAGAAGCAAAGGTATAGGCCTGCCTTGATGTGGGGGTGGTGCAGGAAGTTCCAGAGCACTGGAAGAGGAAAGGTTTCTAGTCTCGCTATTTTCTAACCCCCAAGGTGAAAGGGGGCTTGTGCTCGATCTTGGATCTTTGTGGTTTGAACAGGCTCCTCTGCAGAATAAAGTTCTGCATAGTCTCCCTGTGCTCCATCATCCACTCTCTGGATCCAGGAGACTGGCATGCCACCCTTGATTTGAAGAGAGCAAGGCCCACTAGTGGCCACTGCCAACCCTGCAGTAGTCTCTGGGAAAAGTTTCCTGTGATCTATGTATGCAGCACATGCACATCTAAGCTGGAATGTATATGAGCATCACATCTTGAAGAACACTAGTTACACGTAAGTAACCTCCTCTTATATTGTGGACTGTGCATAGATTTAGCCACTCTTTTAAACAAAAAGGCATATGAAGGGCATGTTCTTTAAAGCATGTGATGTGTCTTTCAGATTAAATATTAAGAGATTAAACATGACTGAATAAGGTGAAACTTTATCATAATTGATTATTTTAATTTAACATAACCATCAAATAACCCCACTAGCTAAACAATCCAAAGTAACTTTCAAGAATTTGGAAAACTAGTTTTGTTTGTTTTTGCCACTGTTTTGTATATCTCTATTCCTTTTTCTTCCTTTACTAATCATTTTATACGGCAGTTTCACAGATGACTCCTGACAGTTTTTGTTTGATTTTTATCTTTATTAAAACCATAAATTTGGATAGTGCTTTACCGAACTGGACAAAGTCTGCAGCAAAGTACTTTGCCAAAGACTTTTTTGAAGTTGAGCTTGATTGCTCTTGTTTGAGTTGAGTGCTGGATACTTTTTCTCGCTGCTCTTTTTCTTGCCAATTTTTCCTCCAAATTGGTAGTGATGAGTAGTGTGGCCATTGCATTCCCACCTGCATCTGATAATGGTCCTGAGACCCTGGGATTTTTACAAGAATTAGGGTTAAACAATATCATTTATTTATACATTTCTCTTTGGGTGTCAGACTTTTTTTTTTTTTTTTTCCTTCTTCTTCTTCTTTTTAATCTGAAGATTTTTTCCAGGTTTCTCTAGAGCTAATACCAGATGGTAAGACTTTACATTTTGCTCCTGAATTTTAAATAGTCCAGGACTGGAACTGGTGAAAATTCAAGAGAGTTGTTTCACTAGATCAGGCTTGTCCAGTTTGTGGCCCAGGGGCCAGACTCTGGCCTGCCAAGGGCTTTCATTTGCTCCGCGGAGTGCTGCCACACGAGCCTGGGAGCTGGGGCTGGGCAGGGCCCTTTTCAGTTTCCTGCCCTGTGCACAACACAGGTACAGTCCTTCCTCTCCTCTGCCATGCATCCATGCTCCTCTTGTCCTCTGTACAGAGTGCAAGCAAAAGCAATGCCAAATATCACTCTAATCACTATTTTATTAAAGTTTATTAATCAAGATCAATTTGTATGCCTTATCTATCAAAAACTTTCTCACTGGCCACCCTACTGAGAAAAGAATTGCAATGTGACCCCTCATCTGAAAAGGTTTGACACCCGTGCACTAGATGTTCCAATATTTTTGAAATTCATTTTTCTTCCCATACTGAGAAGAGCTGAAATATCAACATTTTTAATGGGATCGAGATTTAAAAAAGAGTTCAACTTGGGAAACTTTGGAACCTTTCATACCAGAATTTTTTAAGAAAATAAAATGTTTCAGCATTTCTCAATCAACACATTTCATTTCATTTTAGCTTAGTTTGATTTATGTTAACATTAATCTCTGGTCCTCCTGAGACATTGCAGTGCTCATTGAAGTTGTAGTTGTCATGTCTCTCTGCCTCATTCTTCTCTATCGGCAGGACTCCTCAGCTGAGCTACATCTTCCATGATACGTAATCATGGACCTCCCATGATGAATATTGGCAGTTCAGTCGGAACAGAGACTGCAGTGCAACATGGGATGTGTTTTCAAATCGGGGAGCCTAGCCTAGATCGAAAATTGAATAGGAGGCATCCAAACTACAATTTCCATGAGGCACTATGGCAGCTCAAGTGGGAACAGTTTAATGTTAATCTATCTCAGAATAAAATGACAAAGTGCTGATTTTGACCTGATCCAAAATGAAATATTTTGTTTAAATTTTCCTGAGGGGGGAAAAAATAGTCAGTCAAAATATCTTCATGGAAAATTGATTGTGATGAAGAGTTACTAGCCAGCTCTTTCTAGTACAGACCTTTTCAATTCTGAATTACAACTGGAGTGTGGTTCGCCTCACTTTTCTGCAGAATTGTGTCCCTTCTGGGTGCAACCATCTATGTTTTTTCTTACATTTCGTGCATTGGTTCCACATGAAAATAAAACACCACTTTTATACTAACATGAAGAAAACCCCTTAGTAGACCTACTTTAACTTATAACGACTATACACATGGCAAGTTAAAATGCTAGTAAGATAATACCGTAGAGGATAGTGTTGAATATTTATCTTTAGTAACCAACTGTGGAAAAAGAAGAATTAAAACTCTCTTTCAAAAGGAAAAGAATTAAGCAAAGTTTCTGAGCTCCTTTTCTTCTCAAGGACAAATTCCCAAATACAAGAGAAATTCTTATTTATGGCTGTGAACATATGAGGTCTCACAGTTGAGTGCTCTGAGCTCATTTACAATGGTTCTTTGCTGTCCAGTTCCTCAATTTCAACAAAGTGCTTGGGTCAGTTAGCAGTTTAGTCAGTATGGGCCAAACTCTGCCTGTTTTAAGTTGATGCAACTCAGTTGAAACCAATGGGCTGTGTCAGTTCATGTCAGAAGAGACTTTCGTCCTATGATTCCGAAGAGGAGGACTTCCCCCCTACTTCCTTCAGACCTGCCAACCTGCTGCAACTGGCTTATGAAGTTATAGCCTGCCTCTCCCTAAACTTCCCTTCCCCACCACCCCTGTCTTAGTAATGTTTTTAACTTGTATGCAGACTTAGTACCTCAAAATAGTATTTGCATAACAGAGATCAGGGCTGATTGGTAGAGAATTTGCCATTCTACCTCTGCTTGGTGGGAAGACAGAGTCAATGGTTGGCACAGACTTCAGAACAACCACAAACACCGCTGCCACCAGGAGACCCAGTGGCATAGCTTTTCTCTCTGCCTGCATTGGGGTGTTAAGCCAGCAATAATTTGTTGGGGCTAGAGCAGACATGAAGACCTCTACCTTTATTTCCTTTCACATCTTCTGAACAACTTGTTTAAAATGGCTGTCTTCTGATAATAGAAAACTGCTTCTTGTCCTTGAAAAATGCTGTTGGTCTGTACTTAAAAAAAAAAAACAACCCACATGCACTAACTGGTATCTCCAGGCTACAACTAGAAATAAAAATGTTACTTCTGCTTAATTTGCCTTGCAAAAGCCACTGAAAAGGATTTGCATCCCATGTCATTCTTTATAGTAAATGCATACCTAGTGATATCTCAGGCACTGAAGTTAAGTGCTGAGAACCTTTAAAAAATTTTTTTTTAATTAGGTGTCTAAGTATTGATTTTAGATTGATCTTATTCATCTATGTTTTGAAAATTTTGGCTAAATCAGTTTTTGGTGTTCTCAGCCTATTGAACAGTGCCCTTTTCTCAGTCTGCCTTAACAATATGGTTCTCTGACACTAATTCATTGTAAGAAATATAACTGTTTGTTGTTAGTGGCAGATTTAACTGATCCTAGTTAAGTAAATCATTTGAGCTTTCTGCTTCCGTTTCTTTAATTTAAAACTGGATAATACTACCTACCTAGTGTACATAAGCATTCGGATAATTTAATTAATTAATTAATTTGAAAAAGCACTTTGAGGATGAGTTTGCTGTCTAAGGAGTAAATATTAAGTGAATGTTTGATAGCCAGAAAAATAAACTATACAAGTAGCTTTTATTATTTATATTAAAGTAATGGCTATAGGGTCCAATTAAGATTTGGCTCCCATCATTCTAGGCTATGTACAAAGCTAACGTTAAATGAGACTGTTTGTCTACCCATTTTCTAATTTACCATACAGCTAGAGTATGACTTGCAAGTTCTGTGTCAGTTTCAAAATATTGTCGTGTGGTTGTTTGGTATTTTTTATGTAATATTTTTTGGGTGGGCTATGGGGTGAGTGAGTCAAGAAGGGCTTAGCCAAAAGGAATAATCAAAGAGAAGGCTTAAAGGGAAACAGAGGTAGATGGGGAAGAGAAAGAGAGAGAGGAACATGTCAGACAAGTGGGTGAGGGACTGAGTGGAAAGAGGGTTGGAGTTAGGAAAGGGAAGTGAATGTCCGAAGTAGAACTGTGGGAAGCAGTCTGACATCAGTGTCTAAATGTTCCTGGTGCTGAGACCACTTTTGCAGTTGCTTTTGTGTCTATTCTCTGGGTTTGCTTCACCCTTGAATTTCTCCCCCCAGCAGTCAGATGGCTCTAATAGACATTGCTCATATTTCTTACTACAAGTGCACTCATAATTACTCTCCAGTCATTTTTTTTGTGCTGATTTATTGTACTCCTAATAGTTGGGGTTGGTTCTGGTTGAAGCAGGGGTTGGACGACCACTGGTGGCTTGTTCCATCCCTAATTTCAGTGCTGGGTTTAAGTGCAACCGAAGTAAGCCATCACTTAGAGCCTCACATTATGAGGGGCCTCTAAACATGTCGGAGATACTTAAGAAGATTTATCATAATTGAAATTGAAAATGCAAATAAGGCATTTTACAAGATGTATGTTTTATTTAGCTGTTTTTCATTTCGTTGCCTATGTACCTATGCAAATATAACATTTTATCACTTATTTTTCATTACCCTTTCTTTTATAATGTAATATCTCATTTTCTTCATTTTTTATGGTATGGTGCCTCTGAATCTTGACATAGCTCAGTGTCTCAGTATGCCTTAATCCACACCTGCCTAATCTTCTGTGATTCTAATAGTGGCTTTTATAGAAGCTGTTTATGGTAATTATTGATGAATCCCTGATGAGAAGTAGATTTTCGAATGTTATGTGACGTTTGATTATTTTTGTTTTAGAATTTGTTGCCCAAATAACATTTTATGCCTTCTTCTTTGCCAGCTTTACAATGAAGAAATTCTTGATCTGTTCGATACAGCGCGTGATATTGATGCAAAAAGTAAAAAATCAAATATCAAAATACATGAAGATTCAGCTGGAGGAATTTATACAGTAGGAGTAACAACGCGAACAGTGAATGGAGAAGCAGAGGTGATAACTGAAAATAAGTTAATGCATAGCATGTACATCGCCATTATAAAAAAATATGGGTTGTCTCTAGTTTGGACAAACTTGTTAAAACATTACTCATTTATCAACCTTGTTTTTCAGTTGTTACTGTAGTCCAAGTTTAACCATTTTCAAACCATTCTGGGGAGGTGAGGTTAAAAATTCTAAAGCTCTTGGTTATATTTTCTAACTGCTGATAAAAATAACGACTTAAATGTAGGTCCTTCTTTCCATTAGTGACAGAACCTTTTGAAGCCCAGCAATTTAACTTAAGCTTAAAGTAGAGCTGGAAATCTTTGAACAGGTCTTCACTGCCCAGTGTTTTTGTTGACAGTTGAAGGGAGATGCACAAGTTATCTAAAATAACTTGTGTATCTCCGTCTGACTTCCCTATAGCTAGAACGTCCACCACAGTGAATTGAAGGGAGGGCCTTCCCTTCGACTTAGTGCTGTGCTGCTTACTGGGGTGGTCTTTAGGGATTATCTTTCTGATTGACTGAGCTGGGCTTCACAGACCTGATCAGTTGATCAGGAAGACTGATCTGATGGCAGCGATTTTGCTGTTGTCAGTGGAGACTAGCTCATTGTTTTAGACACTGCACTCTTGTATCTGTAGGACATGTATGTAATTTCAAGAGGACTGGAGCAGTGTTCATTTTGGTTTTTTGATGGCAGTGTAGTTCCAGCATGTGTATGCATACCCTAGGCCCTGTGTATGCTACATTTCCCATTTTAGCAAAACATTGTTAAAAATGACTACTTCAAATGGATTTTTGTTGGCCAGAATAATTTTACATCAGTGATTTTAAAATGCTGTTCCTACATTCTGGTAATGCCAGTTTTGGCACTAGTATGGGATATTGTATTATAGATGATGTGGTAGTAACTAAGTTCTCCATCTTCAAACATCTGACAAAGTGGGGTTTTCTCCCATGAAACCTCATGCGATAAATAAATTTGTTAGTCTTTAAAAGTGCCACAAGACTCCTTGTTTGTTTTGCTGAACTACACTAACATGATTACCCCTATGGAACTACACTGCTGCAGTAGTGATAGAGGGCTCTCTTGTCACTCACTGAAAGATACAGCTGTAAAAAGCTCAGAAAAGTGTACTGAGAAGCCACAGTGAAATTACATAACTCTTCAATCTGCTCATAAAAATCCTTGAAACTTTCAAATAAAAGCACTGAAATGTTAGTTGAGCATGTAAATAATCTTTTTATAGCAAGAACATTTTAACACTTTTTATGGGCAGGCAGGTAGATAAACACTTGCTTCTTAAAAAAATGGAGTAATATATACATTTTTGTCTCTTTTTTTTTTACAGATGATGCAGTGTCTGAAGTTGGGTGCTTTATCACGAACCACTGCCAGCACTCAGATGAATGTTCAAAGCTCACGTTCACATGCCATCTTCACTATACATTTGTGTCAAACCAGAGTTTGTTCTGCAATTGACACTGTGTGTATTTCAGATTTATAGTACTTTGCTTTAGTGACATCTTTTTAGAATGTGAACACTGATTTGTCAGACACCTGGTCTATGTTTGAATTGTATTTAGTAAAAATATCACACTTCTCCACACACACATTCCAGCTCATTTGCTAAGTTTTATAAATTATTTGGTTTAATTTGTGCACATGTAAGCAGCCTCATGTCTGAAGGCAGTAATAGACTTGTAAATCTCATGTGTGAATTTGCCACTGTTGGAATCTGTAACTCTTTCTACTCTTCCTGTGAGAATGGCTTTATGTTGCTAGTGGGTGTGGGACAAGGAGATGGAGTTCCTGCCAACAGCAGCTCTGATGAGTTATTCTGCCCTGAAGACAGACAGGCGACCTGGCGGAGTGCTCAAATTCACTAGGAGGCTGAACCTTCTTGCCACACTGGAGGGGTGGGCTCCAGTCCTAATCAGAATCAGGGTATTGTGGGAAAAAGTAGCAAGAGTTGGCCATACTGGTCTGGCCCTTTAAGCACCAAAAGACCTGGGATCAGAATCGGTTGTGACCTTGTCATTCTGGAGGAGTCAAGGGAACCCCTTACCCCATAGCAACCCGAAGCCATTTTAACAGGAAGGAGCAAAAGAGCTGAGAAGCGCTGCTCCCTTCCAGAGAGCAACGAGGAAAAGATTGTTCCTCTGCTTTTCTCCCTTTCTGCACCACCTGACCTGGGAATGGGCAGAGAGGGGTGAAGACCCTCTGGAGTTGCGCACCACAGTTGGACAGGAGAAAGCATAACCCCTTGGGCCTGGAAGGGTGAAGAACCCTGGGAGAAGCAGAGGTGCAGCTAGGATAGCTGAACTGAGAGTGGGGCAGAACTGAAAAGGGTAAGGATTGGGGGTGCTAAATTAACTGTTGGGCAGGAGAGAGGACAGTATGGGGATGGTGCGAGTTCCTGCAAGAGGGTCCAAAATCACCTTTCCCAGTGGATTTGGGGGAATGGGCAACACTAACCATCACACACGGGACAGGCAGAAGGAGTTCAAATATAGAAAGACAAACATCCTCCTCCTCTAAACATTCTCTCAAAAAAACCACAACAAAACAAAAATCAGAAAACCCCCAAACCTCTCATGGTGTTTGAGGCATGATTTGCGATCTCTTGAATTTTTAGCAATATGAGTTACATGCCCTCTTTTCCAGGGAATCTTTAGTAATATTTTTTAGAGATCTGGTATATGACATTGCTGGATTCTCAAATCTGAACTGCAGCTGATTAAAAGATTCTTTTGTATTTCTGCAGTGCCTAGCTAAGGGGTTCCTGATCCCAGCTGGTGCCATGGCCAGAAATGTAATGCAACAAAATAATACTCGGTGGTAGGGAAAGCTGCAGCCCCAGTTTCAGGTTTTCTTTGCTGGTCTCCATGGACTTCAGCTTCTAGAGAGATGTGTTACTAGGGTAACCAGGTTTACTCCTTTGGCAGATGCTGCAGTGCCAGCCTTTTTCTCTCTGTGAAGAAGGAAACATGAAGCAGCAGGAAGGGCAGGCAGTGTATTGAAAGGGTTCTATACTCTCTACATTTACATCCTCTGCACTTAAGGAAGTTCTTAGACTTTTGGCTTATTTTCCAATTTAGCAAGAACAAAAGCATGTATTAATTTCGTGGTGTGTACATGTATGTGCGTGTGTGCATGGGGGCAGGAAGAAGTAGTAAATTAGCTATTTACTTACAGACTCGAAGTATGGGACTGCAACTCTTAAGAGATTTCACACACAATAATATTCTATTTTGAAACCTACAAAAGACAATCACCGGAGAGAAATTAAATTAACTTCTAATAAGTTTAAAACACAGAACATTGCAGTTGGAGATAACTAATGGCTTGAGGGAATTAGTTAATAGGATGCAAAACCAGCTGATATTGGCTGTGACCAGTTAAAATATTTTACATTTTCAGTTTGCAAAATAGGTCTATGTATGTGCAATGAGTTAATCTTAGTCCAGTTTTAGTGGATGAGTTCACATCACAGACTGCCATAAGACCAGGCATTTATCGACTTCTTTGCTGGCAACCTTAGAAGAGGGTTGAAGAAGTCAATAAATAAGCATAGGGAAGGAGCTTTCTTTTCAACCCACAGGTATTTCTTCCACAGTGAGATTTGAGGCTTATGGACAGGGCTGAGTGAGTACTGCTTTAGATTACTGCTTCCTACATTGTACCTCTTTTGGGGTTGCTAAGATTTCAGTCCCCAGGATATGCACTAGCAGCACCAAAACTGCAGGCTACTAAGGACTGTTGTACAGCTAGAGTGACCATGGTTGATGCCATCCCATCAGGCATGGTATAAAGAACTTCTCAGATCTGGCTCAGTTCTGTGAATCCATGATTTTCTAGGGCATGCATCCCTTTGAACACTGATAAAGTTGGTGCTAGGGTGCTTTTGTCCATCCTGGTGACATGCCTGAAGAAGTTGTAATGGCCCTGTTGACTATAGTTCACGACTGAAGGAAAGGCAGATTTTTGTGGGACTGTGACCGTTCACACACAATCAGACCACCTGATGCTCAAGACTTGGTGCTGACAGTGCATGTGGGATGATTCTTGCTGCTCCAGTTCTTTTTGTAAGAGGATCCAGGTTCCTGACTGGTAGAGCTTAACAGGTAGGATGCAGGTTTGGTAGATCTGAACTTGGTCTCAGCACAGAGATCTATTTCATCCATAAGCGAGATGCAGACTTTATGCAGGAGCTGGTGAGACCTGTTTGTCAAAGAGCACCGAGGCATAGCAACTGCTTGAACTTTGCTTTCAGCCTAGGTAGCTGAACTCATCAGCACTCTCCATGATTCTTGACCCTGCTCGTCCTGGGGATTCAGGTGGCCCAGCTGTGAGAATCTGAACCTTGGTCTTCTGCCATGAGATGTACAAACCCATAGTGCAAGTGGCATTTTGAAGACCCTGGAGGGCATGGGCTGAAATTCCCTTTCTTTGGATAAGGACTACTAATTCTTTTCTGAAAAAAATGCTTGTGGGGTGGCCTAAGCAAAGAAAGAGAGAGTTTTTGCTGCCATGCATGAGGATGTGGATTTAAAAGTGACTGACTTGAACCCTCCTATAGCTTAAATCAGTGATGGCAAGGTGCTAGACAGACTCTGCAATTGGTGTAAAGAGACAAGACTGTGCTAGTGGCATTTGTTGTACTTGGTGGAGAGGATGAATTTTATCTTTCCTGTTTCTCCCTTCTCCTACTCCTACTTCATGCCCTGTCTGAAATGTGGGTTCTGCTGTAATGGTGGGAAGTGGGAAGAGGATCAGAAGAAAACAAGCATTTTTCACATTGGAAGCCTGAGATGATGCTGCAGTGATAGCCATGGATAGGGATTAAAAGAATAGAGTATTAAATCATTAGGTCTTTAGTCAACATGCTTTGTGCTATTTTGACAGGTTGACGAACTTAGCAAGTGTGTGTCACTTTAGATTAGAAGGTGACATACAATGCATTCACCAATAAGTTTTTAACCAATTATTGGGGTGAGAGCATGGGAAGATTCATATTTATGATCAGATTTTATTGGCTGGGCTATTTATCTCTAGATATTTTGCATTTCATATATCAGTATTTTTCTCTGTTGAGAAGTAGTTGGAGCTATTAAGGCCGAACATTGCATGTGTGGAACTTTTTATTTTGGTGCTGATACTTGTCTCAAGCTGGATTGTTATGAAAAATGTGTTCATGTGTGCAGTTACAATTGATGAGAATTTGGGGGGGGGGTGTTAAAAAGAGATTAGTTTAATTTGAGAAGATTTTTCTTCTTGTAAAACTTCATGTATTTGTTTCTTTCAGGACAATGTGACAGATAACAGAATAATTTCGGAATCTTCTCAGATGAATGAATTTGAAACTCTTACTGCCAAGTTTCATTTTGTTGATTTGGCAGGATCTGAAAGATTAAAGCGTACAGGAGCTACAGGAGAGAGAGCAAAAGAGGGCATTTCCATCAACTGTGGACTAGTAAGATTAAAGTCTTGTTTCATTTAGTTGTTAATAGCCTCTTTTCTTGTTTTTGGCTCTCTTTGTTGAGTAATCTCTGAAGCAGACATGTTTAGTTGACAGATGAAACTAAGAATTTTTGTATGAGAGCTAAGAAATGACAATTTATAGGGATTATAACTTACTTCTCATTCTTGTTAAAAATTCCTTGGTTGCACTAGGCTGTAACTGAAAAACTGTGGTATCCATAATGCTCCCTGAGAGTAACTTCAGCATGGCAGAAGTTTTTTTTTAGATGAGATGTACCCTTTACTGATTTTAGCTGTTGTCACATTGTACTGTACTTACAGCAGCCATAAGCTATGGTTAAAATACGTTTACAGCAGTTAAATTATAAATAGAATGGAAAAAAAAAAGGAAATTGGTGTTGGGGGGTAGAGAGGGAGTAGATCACTAGGCTAATAGCAGGGTAATGACATTATTATTATTATTATTATTATTATTATTATTATTATTATTATTAT
>ML682010.1:2788871-2888582 GCA_007922195.1 Podocnemis expansa
ATTATTATTATTATTATTATTATTATTATTATTATTATTATTATTATTATTATTTTAGTCAAGGTCCAAATTTCTTGGTCAAAGTATGGTCATAGTCCATACACCAGAAGGAATTGTTTTCACACCAGATTAACAATAATGGTAATAAGTAAATGAAAAGATTTCATGGTCTGTTCAAAAGCATCTGCTAGTCTGGATCTGGCCTGTGGTCTGCCTGTGGACCCAGGCCTTGTAGAGATTTTAAGAAAATCAAAGTTTTTCTCTAAATGGACACAAGCCACTTGAAATATAATTCATTAAAACAAAAAATATCATCAGATTTTTCATTTATTGCTAAATCTTTGTTTATTTTGATGATTTTGTAATTTAATTTTACTATTAAAATTTTTTCTCTCATGTGTCTCTGCGAAAGATCCACACAAACAGGGAAAATTGGCAGACTTTAAGTAATTCTTTGTCAAGGCCTGAACTTTGCACTTGCTTCAGTCCCCATTGGTTTAACCAGTTAATTAGTGCTTTGTTTTGATATAAGAGTCTGCCTACATGCAGTTTATAACAACAGACCTGTATACCAAATTTGTTCACTTCACAGATGATAACATGGCTTTGTAACAGATAGTGTGCACTCAGCCTGTGGTACGAACATACCTTGACTCATTCTTTGTTTCTTGTATAAAGATTCTGCAGCTAGGGCTTAGTTAATAATTCTGTTAACTTTTGTGAGAGGCGGAAAATAGGTTAGTACATTTTTCTGTAGCTGTACTCACTTTGCATAGCAATCAGGAGTTTTTGGTTTCTTTGGATTTTTTTGTTTGTTTCTTAAAAACAAAAAACAAAAACCTTACATTTGCTTTAGTAATAGAAACAACATACAGAAAATGAAAATGATAGGTACTGCTTTTATAAAGTCATAGCAATTAATCAGAAATATTTCTAACATTAAAATTTTAATTCAGTGAATTATTTTTATAGCATTTTGTTGTATTTCATAGATGGAAAATGACTTAAGCATATGGGAATGCTATTGAAAGTAGCATTGTATCTGAAATTCATAATGGTTGGATCATTTAAGACAATTTACAAATATATATTGGGAATTAGTTGCACAGAGTGCCATCTACTGGTGTCTGTATATATATAAAAAATAAATGTGGCTGACACATGACATAGGCAAGACCTCAAAGAAAATGGTATGGTTATTTTCCTTTACAACTTAGACCCTGGTTCTGCAAACTCATATGCACTCCATTGAAGCCAGTGGGATTGCAAAAGTACATAAATTTTTGCAGGATCAAGGCAAAAGACCACTCATACTATGCAAATACTTGCTATAATAATGTAACTTTTGTAGTTACTGAAAATCACAACTAAGAATTCTATACTAGAATCTCAATAAATTAAAACATTCAGTCTATTCCTTCTTATCTGCAAAGGTGTTACATCTTCATTTTTTGTATCAGAATAATACTTATACAAGAGGAGCTTTTTTGTTTTTCTTTTTTCCTTAAATATAAAACCAAATATTGTACATTTAGTTTGATAAAGATGATGCCATCTATGAGAATAGCTTCTAAATTCAACAATCATCAAATTAAATGGCTGTTTCAAAACAAGAGTACTATTACATGCAACAGTCATTTTGGATTAAGAGATTATATGCTTACCACATGACCTGCTTCTTCCTAAAGATAGTAGATTGCAATAGTCATTTAATTTATTGTCACCAGCATATAAAGGTACGTAGTACATAATAGTATGCCAGCTAACATGTTGGAACTTAACCATGTTTTTCACAAAATTGCTGTACCTGGGTTAGTAACAATTTTTTGTTTGTTTGTTTTAAAACAAAGTTACTTAAAGTTTGAGGATAATAGTTTGCTGTAAAATTTGGCATCTTTTTAGCTGGCGCTTGGCAATGTAATAAGTGCACTGGGTGATAAAAGTAAGAAGGCCACTCATGTACCATACAGAGATTCAAAGCTCACAAGACTACTTCAAGACTCTCTTGGCGGAAACAGGTATGCAAATTGGCTGTTGTTTTATGTGCTACATTGTACTGTGCCAGGTTTGAAGACTCTGGTAAAGGACTGTGTAATTTTAAAGGATATTATCAACGTAGTGTAACTGAGGTCTACAAGTTTGGAATCTCTGTATATTATTACAAAACTCGAGATGATCAGGAATGTATAACTTAAATGGTAACATTTTTATTTCCAAAAGGATAAATGAAAACTTGTTTATTTTGCGTTAATGCATGGGAACTGGAAAATAAAATATAGTGTGAACAAAAGTGAAAATAATCACTTTATTTTCCTTCCAACTACTAACAGGATAAACATTGAACGCTACAGAAGATTAATTTCATTTTTAGTAGTCTAAAATGGTGTTAGTTTAAGAAGGAAATATTTTAAGTTGGTCGATGTTGTCCATTTCAGTGGTGGTTAAACTATATAATTCACATTTATAATTTTGTTGTTGCGGCAGAGCTTTATTAATTAGAATGTGGTTGCCAATTGTAATTGCTTTCTGCTTGAAGCAGAGCTTTTACATGGTTTATTTTATGTGGGATATTCTGATCCATCTATCAGGTGTTAACAGTAATGGTGTGCAAATGTTTTCAGTTATGCTCCCTCTTACCATTAATGGAATCTGTCCAGGTCCCCTTCTATTATTGCACAGCCCAGGCTTCCTGAGCAACAGAGCTTGGACTGAATCCATGGCAGGGGGGAGAGGGGTGGAGTTGAGGGGTGAGGGAGGAGCTTGAGCTAGAGGCAGAACTGGTCAGGGAGCAGAGAGGGAATAGGGGCAGATTTGAGTGAGGTTGGGGGTGATGTGGAACTGGAGGCAGACCTAGACCTGGACGCAGTGAAGGACTGGGCGCTGAATGGCGCTGGGGGAAGAGTGAGGCTAGAGGTGGAGATGGTCTGAGGCAGAGTAGGGCTGGAAGTGTGGAACTCCTTCCCTGCCACACGGTTTGGGGACCACTATACTATAATGTAGAGGTAGTGTCTCAAAGGAGGTGAGTTCATAAATGTGCACATTATTATTATTTTCATCATCATCATCATTATAACAATCCAAGCAGTGTTTAATAATAAAAAGAGAGGATTTCATTGTGTAACTATCATTTTAATTTTACAGTCTAGTTTGCCTCCCCACAATATTTTTGGTGCTATTCTTTCTAATTCCTTACTCCTTCATTTCTCTCATTTCTTGCTGCTGCTTTTGTTTTTTTGAAATGGTTTAGTGCACTTACTATTTGCTCTGTGGGGGTGGGTGGGTATGTATGTGAGTGGGGGAGAGAGAAATTTAATAGGTGGGTAAAAGATGAATTTTGTTTAATATCAGTCATCATTGTAGATGCTAGCTGAGTAGATTTTGTGGCTGTGCAGATATATTTTCATGAGTTTTGACAGCTTGCTTTAAAGAGCTAGTTCCCTCCTGCCCGTCCTTACCCTCTAACATTAATCACAGTTAGTTACTGTGGAGATTACTGTAATATAAACAAGAGAATTATGACTTCTGTGCGAAATAATACTCTACACTTAATGTTTAAATACCTCTCTTCATCTTCAGGGCTGTCATTAACATTAACCAACTAATTAAGCAATAAGTAGCCAGGGTCTGATGAACTCTGAGAAACAAACAAGTATTTCTGTGCAAGTGTCCATAATAATTTAAAATACATAAACACTATTATGGAGATGGAGCTTCTGGCTGACAAATCTCCATGGACCTCCTGTAATACACATCAGTGTACACTGATTTCCATTTACTGGGGGAAATGCTTCCCGACAACAGCTGCCTCTGTGCCAAGTTAGGCAGTAGATAGTCAGTCATCTATGACTGCTTCCTCCTTTTGGCGTGGAGTCTAACTCTTCCAATCTGATCATCAGGCATTAATAGTACATCTCCTGGCCTCAGGGTTTCTGAGCATATGCTTTGTTTTTCCCTGTACAGATAAGTCTGTCTCATGCACTGTCATCTTGTTGGCCTTTAGCTGCATTTTAGTGGGAGTGGTCCTGCCTCTGGCAGGGGGTTGGACTAGATGACCTATGAGGTCCCTTCCAACCTTATGATTCTATGACTTGGAATGCCACAGATAAGTTTAATTATGTGGTGCTTAACTGAGTCCTAAGGAAAATAAATTGTATAACCAGAATTGTCTCTAGCCAACCATTTAAAAACAGATACTATGTTTGGTGCAGTGGAAGACTGAACCTAGATGTACAACCCTAGCATGTGGAGTAAACCAGGTAAAGGTTCTGGCATGGTGGGTTTTAAGAAGATTTAACAGATATGTGATGCTACTTTAATATGTTACCAACCCATTACGGCTGTGGCTGAGTGGTATCCTTTCCAAACCAGGAAGTGCCAGAAGATTTCATAGGGGTTAGCTAGCCAAGCTTTGAAATCCAGGTTGTCCTTGCAGAAGTCAAATTAATAGATCCCTACCTCCCTGGCCTATCTGATATTCTTGTTATTGGAGGAATCAGTACATATTTATTTTCATTAGTTGTGCTGTTTACCTGCTAAAATGGACAAATCACTTCTATTAATTTTGTTTTAAATGTTAGAATTTTTTTAATTTTGAAAAGCAGCTATGTGCATTATTAATTTCTCCTGGTCTTTAAGTACTGTAACATTGCATTGAATATGCTGCTGTAACATTCCATTAAATGTGTTCCATATGTTGTAGCTATGCCACACACTTCTTATTCAATGTAATTTTACATAGTAAGAATTTTTGGTGGCAATCTCATTTATGTACTGGATCCCAAGGACCTTAGATGATGATAATGCTGGTATGGTATCTTTGTGTACTGCTCTCACTGTGCATAATCTTGGCCTAAGGTTGATGCTGTAACAGTTCTGAAACAGTACTTAAGTATTAATATTTTGCCTAGATTATGCATACCAAAATACTGAGCACTGATGCTATTTTATTTGAAAGAAGTTTGCATTAGATAGTAAATGACATGAAAACTTGCTTAATTTTCATATTATTTTTAAATTTAAGGGGAAAGTAATTTGAAGGGGATAGAATTAATTTGGTTAAGATAGTCAGGGGGCAGCAACCTTTGCCAGGCCCCATGCCAGCCCCACCCACTGCATCCTCAGCAGGTGCTAGGGGCAGGGCCAGAAAGGGGCAAGCCCCAGGCCTTGGCTTCCTGGCTGAGAGGAGGGCTGGCTCCTGCTGGCAGGCAGCCTCCAGTTCCTGGCCAGGGCTGGGGCAAGCAACTGCTGGCAGCAGTGCCTTCAGGAGGGGTGACCCATCTTCTTCCCATCCATGGTAGGGGCCAGCTCCCACTGGCAGCAGCAGCAGCTCTGGGTTGGCTGACCCCGCTCACTCTCTTCCAACAGCCCTGCCTAGCAGGGAGTGGAGCCAGCAGAGAATAGGAGCCCTGTGCTGCAGCTTCTTTTTCCCTGCCCAGTGGGGGCCTGGAGCCTTGGCATGCAGCTCTTGTTGCCCCAGGCCATGCTGGGGGCGGAGTGCCTGAGTGGCACTGCGTGCTGCTCAGGCTTGGCCCGCTTGCCAGGTTTGGCATCATTGAAGTCTAAGGGTGAAGCAGAGCTGAGGTCACCATTCAGTATAGCAGAGGGAAGTGTATGTTACAAGATCAAGACCTTGATTGAACAAAGTACTTATACTTAACTTCATGCATGAATAGCTCCATTGTCATCAATTTCACATTGTTATAAGACTGCTCACATGCTGAAAGTTAAGTACATGCTTAAATACTTTCCTGAATTGGTGCCTGACTGCATACAGGGAGCCAGTAAAGAATTCTTAAGCTCTAGTCTCAGCTCCGGTGGTGCAGTTTTGGGCAAGTTATTCAACTTTTCCAGTTTAGTTTCCTAATCTGTTCAATGGGGTTAAGAATGACATGAAAGACAGTTAATGCATTGCTCTTTGTAAAGGTTTTGCATTTGTAAAGAACTACACAGATATAAAATAAATACTATTTATTTTATATACACTATTTTGGATCACCTATCTGTCTAGTACCTTGTATGCTAAAGTATAATGATGTAGGGACAAAATGGTATAATTAACCCAATATTTTCATACTTTAATGGCATAAGTCAGCTTCCGAACATTTTTAGAACAAGTTTTAAAAGGATGCGCTGGTGCCAATGTTTGTTTCAGTTGCTGTATTTGATGCTATGGCATACAGGCCGTTTTGAATATTTTAGAATAGCTTTTGTTTAATTTTATAGCCAAACTGTCATGATAGCATGTGTGAGCCCTTCAGACAGAGACTTCATGGAAACTTTGAACACACTTAAGTATGCCAATCGGGCACGAAACATCAAGAATAAGGTGGTGGTTAATCAAGACAGGGCTAGTCAACAAATCAATAGTCTGCGCAGTGAGATTGCACGGCTTCAGATGGAACTTATGGAGTACAAAACAGTAAGTAAATTGGAGTTAAGTAGGGTTTCTTTATTTTAGAATATCACTAAAAGGGCAGAAAGGCTGGAACAGAATTGTGAAGGCCGCCCCAATGACATTGACGTGATGGAGCACAGGCTGCAGGTGGGATAGCCTGCCTGAGCTGTTCCCTTCTAACATCATGTTCCACTTGGTCACATGGCTATTTCTGCTTTACACAAGTAAAGAATAGAATATTATTATTTTAACTTGCATAGCACTTGGTGGCATCCCAAATTTTGCTGTCAGATATGAATGCATGACTACTGTTGATGTTGGTGGAAGTTGCATATCAGAATGCAGAATGTGATCTTATATACAGAAGTCATTTAATTCACTGTTGAGCTGCAGCAGGGGTTAAAGTGCGCAGGAACGCATCAGAACACTGTTCCGGGGCCCACCATTTTTATGAGGCCAGTGTTCTGTGGCCCCTAAAAATAGAAAATTGAACTGGTGCTTTCCGGCAGGGCAGGCACTGTTACAAGAAGAGGGGAGGCATGCTTGCCCTGCTGTGAAGTGCCGGCTGGCCCCCATGTGCATGCACAGGCTGCTCTCCAGGTAGAAGCCTCAGACCACAGCCTGGCCGGGGTGGGGGGTGAGTCTTCCCCGCCCCTGCCCCAGCCTGTGGGAGTCTGTGCGCCACAGGAGGGAGTGAATGCGGTGTGGGTCTGGCCTCCCCTCAGGCAGTTCAATGTGGGCAGGGGGGGTGGGGTGGGAAGAAGGAATTGGGATGGGCGGCTGGAGAGGGGTTGGGGGGGCTGAAGGGGGTGGAGTGAAGATGGGGGAGCTGGGGGTGGGGGGTTAGGAGGCCTGGAGTGGGGACATGGGGACAGGGAGCTTAGGAAATGGGGATGGGGGCTGAGCAGGACATGAGGAAAGAGGGGTCTATAGGGGGCAGGTGTTTAGGGGACAGTAACTGGGGTGGGGGGCCAGTAGCTGGGATGGGGGCCAGCAGTTGGGGTGCATGAAGGGGGCTGGGAAATTTAGGAGAATTCTGAGTCCTACCAAATTATACTTTAATCCCTGAGCTGCAGGGATAGATTGCACCAACCATTTAGAATGGCACATGAGAAGGTGTTTTGTTTTTTTAAGAATGTTATTGTTGCATTGGTTAATGATTTAAATGTGTACTGCGTCATTAAAACAATTTTGTATTGGTTGAAAATGTGCCCCCTTCTCCCCAGTTCTGTAGATTTCTGTGCTGGTTTGACTGGCAAGAAAACATCATGGGTGAAATGTTTTGCAAAGAATTCTTGAAACAGCAGAGTAAATTCTAGACTCTGGTTTTTAAAACTACGGCGTAAATTATACATGTTGAATACTCACATTGTACTATACCTAATAAAAGTTTTAAGCAACAAGGTATAAAAATTTCCAGCAAATGTACTACTGTTAAATGTGTTTACTAAGCAGTTTCCTTCTTTGATTATTGTTACAAGAGCATGTTTTTGTATTAATAGGAAAAGGAATAGATTCCTCATTCCCTTACCTCTGTTAATTTATTTTCCTGTGGCTTATTATAGACCAAGAGAATTCTGTAGGAAGCTGCTGTTAAAATAATTGAGGACATTACTGTAATATGTATGTTTTACAAAATAGGTATATTTGAGAGAAGGATAGCTTCCACCTTGGAAGTGTATGAAATTTTAAGTGTGCTGCCTTTTCTGAGATGAATAAATGTCTGTTTCAGTGTTAAGTAGTAATAAATATATTTTCTCTAGGGCAAAAGGATTATTGATGAAGAAGGTGTAGAAAGCATCAATGACATGTTTCATGAAAATGCTATGCTGCAAACAGAAAATAACAACCTGCGTGTAAGAATTAAAGCAATGCAAGAGACTGTTGATGCATTAAGAGCCAGAATAACACAACTTGTGAGTGATCAGGCCAACCAGGTCCTTGCCAGAGCAGGTAGTGTGTACTTTTTAAAATTAAACACTGTCAAATACATTTATTAATGAGGCAGCTCTTGCTTTTCAGTTCTTATAGGTTCCTTAGGGCAGAAAATGCAAAACCTACTTCTGCATGAAGAAGACTACTCTTAGCAGTCTTCATTGTATTACTTAGGCTGAGTATATTGATGGTGGCAAATTCACCACTGTCACCACGATCCTCTGGGTTTGATTGAGCGATCTGTGTAGATGTTCTTAATCAATCTGGAATTGCCATAGCAACACCATTTCTGGAACTGGAATTGCAGTAAGCTGGCCAGAAAGCATTTCCGGTCAGCTTAGCAAAGAGTGTAGATCTCTTAGTAAGTTGTTTGGAGATACACAAGGTATTTTATGTACCTTGCATATCTCCCATTGACTGCTGCTGAAAAGTACATCAAGTATAGGCTAGGGCCCAGAAATATTGATGGTGGAAACGTTGTTTAAAGGCCCAGTAGAGCAGACCACTTAAGTATGTGAAAAATGTAAAGATGTGAATGATCCTAGTGGATGGGATTATTTGGGTTTAAATGCTTTGCTTTGGATTGGAGCCTCGATACAGAATGGGAGGATATTTGTCATGATTTCTCATGTTATAAACAAAGTGATTGAAATTGCTTAATTTACTACTCATTTTGTATGTTGCCTCAGAACAATCTGTGGAGCTTTGTACATATCTTGCATTATTACAATTATGATCAACATGTAACTAATACAGAAATTAAATAAAAAAGTTAACTTTAACTTGTGACAAATGAGGAAACTTATATTTCAGATTGATATCTCATTGTAAACTTGCATGTCAACAGCCTTGCCTAGACTTGGGTATCATATAAAAAATTTTTTACAGATTCAGCTGAACCAGTGTTAGAACTGGTGGATGTCCTAATGTAGATGAAGCTGCTGTGATTACATCCATTTTACCACTCCAATAATTACACTGGCTTTCCAACCTTCAAAGTACTTGTCTACTGTGGGGCTCCTGTTGGTTCATCTGTAGTGATGTTAAAATGATGGAAATTTGGGGGGAGAGGGCCCACCTGTCCAATAACCTAGGTGTTCACATGACTAGAAATAATCTTTGAAGTCGTGTGTGTGTGTCAGTGTCAGTGTCAGTAAAACTTCTACGGACAGTGGTATTTTAGCTGGGGCCAATTTTATTTCTAGTCCCATCTACCCTGGCCTCATAGCTGTTTTTAAAGTCAATGTGCATATGCAGTCCTATGAACTGCTGCATAATATGGTTTGTCTGATAGGTGTAGATGTGACTAATTCCATGTTAAAACCCAGGGAAACCTCAGTTTTCCCAGATATAAAATTGCAGCCAGCACAGGGGGCATGGAAGCAGCTTTTCACCTTGTTGTCAACAATGAGATTGTGCAACTTGGAAAAGTCCATATTTCCCAAGCTTTTGGGAATCATTGTGCATAGTCTTTGTCTGTTGGCATTGATGTGGAGAAAAGAATGAAAATAAACTGTCCTGATTAAATAGTAAAAGAAATTGAACTAAAATTAGAGGACATAGGAACCAGTAAGTTCCTTTACATGTCAAATTTTAGGCCATAATCACAGTGGTTATTAAATTAATCTGAACATCTCAAGATATCTAATCACCTTAATATTACATCTTCAGAGAAAATATTTGAGTTGCAAGACTGGTAGCTGTTAAGTGTGACATACTCTTATAGATATATAGCATATTATGTTATATAACTCCTCATTTTCTTAGATCTTTTAAGCAGCTGCTTTTCCCCTGTCTTTTGACTTCCTGTTGGAAGGAACATGCTCAGTTGTAAACACTAATCAGATTATTCATGATAGATGTATATTTGCTTTGTAAATGAAAAAATTTGAAGTGGAAACCCCAAATCACAATGTACCCTTTTTGGTAGTCTTATTCCACTGCATCTGTACTGATTTAATGTGCATAACTTACGTTACATCACTTTCTCTCTCTCTTTCTCTCTCTCTTGCTCGCAAAGGAGAAGGGAATGAGGAAATCAGCCACATGATTCATAACTATATCAAGGAAATTGAAGATCTCAGGTATTTTTACAACATGTGGTAGTGTTTTTGGTAATTTTGGGGGTGGGAGGAGGAAACCTAAATTGCTACTTATTATATTAATGGCAGGGATCAAAATGAATATTGTAAATAGCTTTAATAGTGTAGCACAACCTAAAAACTTTGTATAAGGACTTGAATTTGAGAAAATACTTCTTAAAACTTGATAAGAAGTAGAATTAATATTGTATATACACTGTATTTTTAAAGGAAAATGATTATTATGACCTTGACTGGTAACTTTTTTTAGACTGAACCTCTCTGTTTCTTAGTGGTTACCATAAAATCGTTATCTGGTCCAATTCGATGTAGCATTAGTGAGCTAATAGGGTCCTGGTATGCAATGGTGTGATCTCAGGAAATGTCAGATTGATTTTTCTTAATACTCTGTACATGTTATACTGTGACTTTAGAATTTGTTTTTAGCTTTAAGACCATTTTGTTCAGGTGCTATGAAACTATATTCTTTATACAGTCATAGTATTTGTAACTACATGATACCTCAGTGCTTTTTTAATGGTTTTGTTTCATTTTGTTATTAGAGCAAAATTACTGGAAAGTGAAGCAGTTAATGAAAATCTTCGACGCAATCTGACAAGAGCCTCAACAAGACCATCGTATTTTGGAGGCCCTTCACCATTTTCTGCTTCTATGCTTTCTTCAGAAAAAGAGACTTTGGAAATTCTTGATATAGCTAAGAAAGATTTAGAAAAACTGAAGAAAAAAGAAAAGAAGAAAAAAAAGAGGTAGCATTTAAAATTCATTTTTAATATTTTAAATTCTTTGTAAGCAGAGGGGTGTATTTTAATCAGTGAGCCTTAAAATATATTACAGTCCTTGCACAGAATCAGGCTCTAATCTTTTGATCCTGCAAATACTTAAGGACATATTTAAATTTATGCATGTGTGTTTCCGTTGACTTCATTTCTGGTCTGGTAAACACGTGGTATTTTAGAACTATGGCCTCAGCCTTACTGCATGTTTCTATCATTTGAAACACTGAATAATTCTGAAATAATTTAAAAGCACAAAAAAATACATGTATTGTTGCTCTCACGCAAGTCTGAGATTCCAGTGAGGAAATAGCTATTTTGTGTACTTGGTGTTGAAACAAAAGGGAGTAGCTTGCTCTAAAACAGTGGTTCTCAGCCTGCAGTCCACAGGCTGGTTGAAGCGCAGTCAGCACACAGCGACAGACAGTGTGACATCCTAAGGGTCGTCCATGTAGCACTGGAAGTGGCCCTCTGTGGTCAATAGGTTGAGAACAACTGCTCCAAAGATGCCCTGAACAGGTGTTGGGAATTCCATTAGTAGCTCTTGTATAAAGCAAAAGCAGCCATTCATATTTCAACTTCTATCCCTGTCTTAATTCAAGACTTGTTACCTGACTCCTACCTCATGCTTCATTATGTTTTCTATTAAATTTCTAACTTACCAAAATGTGCTTAGACATTGATATAAATGTCTGTTCAGACAGCAAGAATCCATTAATCTTGAATTACTGATTTCTCTAAATAGGAAATAGCTAAGGGCCTACCAAATTCACAGCCACAAAGAATGTGTCCCAGACTGTGAAATCTGGTCTTTTATATATATTTACCCTATTCTTCAGAGCTGGGAGCAAGCTGGGGGCCTAGCTCCAAAGGTAGCATGACTCTGAAGGTGCCCAGCACAGAATTGAGTGACATGATATGTTGGTGTTAGGATTGCCATGCATATCTCTGCCCTGCTTCTGACAGGGATATTGCCTTCAGAGCTGAGTGCCTGCTCAGCAGCCTCCGCTTTCCACTAGCCAGCTCTGAAAGCAGTGCAAATGTAACAGTGGCAATACTGCAACCTCCCACAGCAGTTTGGCAGCCCACTTTTTAGTTAGGATGACACTGAATCTGAAGAACTTGGCATGCTTGTATTTTGCAGTTTTTAAATATGTAGTTGCTCCAACACTGTAAAATTTCAGATTTAGCAGTGAAATATCTGAAACCATGAAATTTGAGATTTTAAAAATGGTATGACTGAAATTTGTGAAAATGGACTGTGAATTTGGTATGGCCCTGTGACTAGCCCCTTTTTCTCTGAAATCTTCCTATGCTTCTAACTTATTATGTTATTTTTATTGGCCATTGAAACTTGTATGTACAAGTTATCAATAGTTTTCATAACATTTCAAAAAATCTGCTAAAATATGAAATATCCAAAGCTGTTGATCTCAGTAAGGAAGATCTTCATTATTGGGTCCCATATTTATAAAAGCCCTCACCACAAGAGGTGACTGACAAAATGCTGACTTTTGGTTGTAGCAATTTAACTTTTCTCATGGTCACAAGGTTCCTCTGTGCCTACTTCTGCAAGGAAATTTGTTTGGGCTTTGTAGTCCCAGTCCAGCAAAACACTACAGTATGTCTTTTGAATGTAAGCATGAGTGTTGAAATTTAATCTTGTTTTAAAGTTAAAGCTCTTTGTGTTTTGCTAAGCTAGAGTCCAAGTGTTTGGTACTTTGCAGGATCAAGCCCATAAAAGTCTGTATTGGAGATGAAAATAAGGATGATAAAATCTCATGGTGCAGGAGCTGGTCATGTGAAGGTTTCAAGGAAGTTTTAATCCATGAATTACCCAAAGTGGCATGTACTTATTTATTCCTTTTTCTGAAGTCTCCGGTATTGGCCATAGCTGGCGCAGGTGACTGAACTCTGGAACTGGCAAATGCTGTGAGCCAGATCTTTGACTTGTGTACATTTCCTTAGGTTGTTTATCAGGGTATGTGCTCTTATATGTTTTCTAGATGTATGGCATGTAAACCATGTCATTTGGTTAATGCTTATGCAATAGAATGATTGTCATAAACTCCTTATTGTGAGGTACAGCAAACACTGCATCTTGGTTCGCTTTTATTATTCTAGCCATTACTGAATGGAATCATGGTTTAATACCTGTATGGTTTGTGTTGCTACCTATATAAAGGAAAATAAGTTGTTGATATTGCTAGGAATAATAGCTGTGTGCATCTGTGTGTGTCCGCTTGAAAGGTGAGACAAGTTATGACTTGGTGTATCATACAGGTAGGGTGTGATATTTGTTAGTTATGAACTCCTCCCATCTTCATAATGAATTGCAGAATGGGTGCTTGTGTAGTGGTTCCTCTGGGTTTATTCCATTGCAATGTCAGTACTCAGCAATGGATTAGCTAATGTATGACAAAGGAACAAATTGCCCTGAGGTCTGGGTGAGGAGTCTTTCTTCTCTTCTTGTCTCCTGCAGGCATTCAGCTGCTATAATTGTATTGTAAGTTCGTATGAGTTTCATTCTTTTAAAGTTGTCTGACCAGCATAACCTTGGTACATACATCATGTTCTGAAGATACGATTTGTAAGCCTAGTCACTAAGCCTGTCCCATGTGTCACTAAGTGGTGCCCACAGCTGTACCTACCTGATTTCTATCTCTGGCTCTGAATGAAGATCCAGGAGACGCCACCTTCCCCAGGGCCGTGTCTGAGACAGCGGCATGGTCAGATCCATAGCTGAGGGTCTGCCATCCACAGAGAAAGTACTGGACTAGGGTGTCCACATTCCCACCCAGTGGAAGAACTAGGGGCTTGGGGAAATGTCAGGGCCTCCCTTCTCAGCCTGCAGAGTTGGAATTCTGGCAGGGGCTCCCCCTGTTTGGTGGGGATGCAGGTTGTCCACTGCATTACTTCCTGTTGGGTGGCAGGGCTGCCTGTGCTGCTGCCTTGGACATGGCCAGGAGGAAAGATGGAAGGTGCTGGGTTGCTGTTCAGGACAGGGCAAGGGGCTGGGGCTGGGCTGGTGGACCTCTGTCCCTGCGTCCCCCATCGGCATCCCTTCCTTCTGCAAAGGCAGAGGGGGACTAGCTGAAGGGTCTTGAGCATGCCCCTTAACTGCCTGTGTCTGCTCTGTGTCAGGAAGGGGAGAAGCACCTGTTCCATTTGTAAAAATTCTGGAGGTGCTCTGTGTCACATAGGTGCAGGAACTAGGGATGCTGGGAGTGTTGCCACACCCCTGGCTTGAAGTCATTTCCATTAGGTGCAGGGTTAAAAACTACAGAATTTGGTTCAAGGGCTGTCATCATCCCCATTATAAAACTTGTTCCAGCATGCTGCCATGGCACCTATTTTTATATGGTGTTCTTTTAGTCACACAAGTCAGCTGATGCATCATCCTAAATAGGTATTTCTAAATCAGGTAGCCTGAAAATGTCCTTGTATACCTGAATGCTAGTCTTTAAATGAACAATGGGTATGCAGTGCTTTGAATATTTATTTAGCCTTTAATGAGCATCTGTCACAAAGCTTATTAAATACAGAAATCAGCTGAACAGCATGGTAGGTGGGACTGTCACATATTTGAGGTTAATGTTCTTCAGTCTAGATGACCAGTCCCACAGTTCCTACGGTATGCGAAAAAGAAATCTTAGTCTTTAAGTGCCACACGACTCTTTGGGGTTTTTTTTACATTAATGTTACCTTTGAATTTTTAGTCATTTTTAGTATCTTAAATTCAGAAATCAGCTGAGTAGCATGGCTGATGGGACTGTGATTTATCTGAGGCTAATGTTTTCCAGTCTAGATGACCTAATCCCACAGTTCCCAGGGTACTTGAATGTTGCCTCTTTGAATTTTTAGTCATTTTTACATATTTGATAATCTTTTTAATGATCATAGTAATTATTCCTCTAGCATTTTTTACACTGATTAGTAATACAATTAAATAGGGATCTGTGTGATCAGTATTTATATTATAATGTGTACATCCAAGTGGTTCAGAAGGAGAGTGGCCAATAGGAATGCATTTCAATAAATGCTGTAACTCAAAATTAGTCCATAATTTGAATTTGAGATGAAAAATTCTAAAATGTTATCAGGAATTTGGGCTATTTCTGCATGTATATCTCCTTACTGTAGTACAGTAAAAATTTTACTTTACATTTTTACTTTTACTTTACTTTTTAATTAAAAAATTAGTGGTATTTCCTCTCATTCCATAGCTTCTGTTGTGTATTTTTTTTGTTGATGTTATAACAAACTCACTCACAGTTACATTTTTAATCCCGGAAGAGTAAACTATACTGTTTAGTCTTAACGCCTTTATTAATCCAGCGGTTGCAGTTTGCATATCCATGGGTTCTGTTCAGAACGTGTGATTTATGGGTTTATTGCTTAGACATGGAAGTTTTCTGCATGTTGTTTTAATGCAAAGTTTTATAATGTAGATGCCTGCAGCATATTATAATATAATATTAGAGTATTGTTGTAGTGTCCTAGTACATAGCTGTAGATGTATAATTTGTTAGCATGGTTTAAAGGCAGTACTTTTTGAAGTTTTTTTAAAACAGTATTTTGTTAATGACCTCTGATGCTAGTTTAAATGCTCTTTTGAAGAGCAAAAAAGACATATTTGTCCTTGAAGATCATCTTTTCAAAAGCTAATCTGAAGTAATTCTCAGATTAAAATAAATAAATTTTTTTTTTCTAAACAACTGCTCATTAGTCAAACTTGAAGTATAGGCTTCTATGGTACTTTATAATGACAGATTGGTTAACCTAGAAACTGGAAACACTGTCTAGGATACACTGCCTCTTTGTTTTCTGTTTTCTTTCCAACTGTACAAAATGTATTGCCTTTTTACTATTCCTCATCTTTTGATGGTATCTTTTTAAATTTAATTTTAAAGTCCACAAGCTCATGTTTCATTTTTACCTTCTTGCCACTTTCGCTTTCACTGTCTGGTTTGTCCTTCATTGGCTTGGCCTTCCAATACTGTACCTCCTGCTTTTGAAGGCTACAGAAACTTGAGGAAAGCAATCAAGAAGAAAGAAGGTTGGAATATTTCCCAGGTTTTTTATTCAACTGTCATTTAAATTAATTTACTTGCCATAGATGACAAGAGAATGAACTACTTTATATGTATCTGTGAATCCAGCAGTAGATTCATAGATACATATAGAGTAGTTCACAGGGCTTTTTAATACTTTTTTCCTTTCAGTTAACACTTTTTTGTTCAAACAAGATGAAACATACTTTATGTACCTGGGGATTAAAGCTGAGATTGGGCTCTTGTCCTGTTAGGCTAGTACTGTTGGGGGGTAATGCTTCTAGTCTTAGAGGCTATTTCTGTAATGCCCAGTAGTATTAACAAAACAAATAAGTCCTGTGCCATTTTTAAAGACAAACCAATTAATGTATCATATGAGATTTCATGGGAGAAAATCCCACTTCAACGGACACTTAAAGATAAGAGAATTTATAGAATGGGAGGAAAATAAATGCAAGGACGTGTAAGTCATAAGATCAGGTCAGACTGTTACAGCAAATGAAAGCAGTTGTTTAGATTCAAACACAGGGGAACAGCATATAGAGGAAGGTGAGGTCAAATCAGCTGTTGTAATGAGGAGAAAAAAATCCAATGTCTCTATTTAACCATAAGGCAATGGTGTCAAATCTGCACATATTACAGTGATACAGCTTCATTTTGAAGCTTTAACTTGTTATCCATTTGTTTTGATCAGAGTGAGCAGGGAGAGCGAAGGGTTCCCCTACTGGTTTTTGAAAGTTATGATTTCAGATTTGTGTCCATTTATTATTTTGCACAGAGACTGTCCTGTTTTTCTGATATATAAGGCTGTTCTCCCATGTTTGAATCTAAGCAACAGCTTTGATTTACTGTAACTGTTTGACCTCATCCTATGACTTACCCTTCCCTGCATTTATTTTCCTCCCATTCTGTCAATCTCCTATCTTCAAGCATCTGACAAAATGGGATTTCTACCCAGAAAGTCATGTGATAAATAAATTTGATAGTCTTTAAATGCCACAGGACTCCTTGTTTCTTTTGCTGAACTAGACTAACACACCTGCCCCTTTGGAAGTAGTATCTATTGTAGGACACACATAGCTACATACACAATACAATCAAGCTGCATTCACCCTTCAGTGTGTAGCTTCATGTCAGTGAAAGACTCCAGCAGCAGAGAAGGGCTTCAGCAGAGCTCTTTCACAGCAGAGTAGGCAAGGAGGGAGGCAATAGGAAAAATCCTCTCTCAGGGCCTCTTCCTGAGGTGTGGGAAGGCTTCAGCAATGGTCAGTTGACAGAGCTTCTCCTTGATGCCTCCTTTTTGCTGGAGCCTCTCCTTGCATCAGGACAGGCTCTGGCAGCAGGGAGGCGGTCACACATTACACTGCTCAGAATAATGTAGGTAGGGAGGCACAGTTTGGGTGACTAGAGAGCTATGTAGGATATGGGCTTGAATATCTGTCAGGCATGTATTTTTTCTCCTCAGCCTTGCCATGCCTACCTGGCTTCATTCTGATTTATAGTAATGCTAGGTGGCTCTGTGGTTATAAATAAGAGTATGCACAATTTACCCTGAGAATAGCTGATGAGCAGACATTGTTCTTGCAACCTCTGGTAACAGCGAGTTGACGAGTACTTAAATTCTGAAAGACATCTTGTCATTTCAGTTATGTGAGAAGAGTAGTAATGCTTCCTAGAAAGAGATGTATGGAGAGAAATTAAAACTGGCCACAATAATTTTCATAATGGCTCATAGGGCTAGATCCATGTTACAGTGAACTCAGTGTAAAATTTTCTTTAATGGCTAGTGACTGAAACCTCAAAGCCACAACTTTGCAGCTTCCTTCCTGGAATCTGAAAAGTCAAGCCGAGTGATTTTTGGTGTCTTACATCAACAGCCGTAACTACAGTGGGGCCAACGAGGCGAAGCCCCAGGTGGTGCAGAGTCGCTTGATAGAGCTGCTCTGTTAAAGGGTGGCTTTTGTGGTGCTGGCTCCAAGCACTGCTGACGGCAAGGGGCACATTCCAATCGGAACGTGCCCTGGGTGACAAAAACCAGCGTTACGGCTCTGCATGCATCATCAGCAGTAAAGATTCTACTGTTGCAATTTTGTTAATAGCTCTGTTGATGATGAATAAACCAGAATAGAATCCAGCCAGTGAGGAGTAAAAGTAAAATAAGCATTTATAACTATGAAGAAACACAGGAAGCTGATCTGCTGAGTAAGATGGTGCCATTTATACAGTCACTGTTAAAAGCTCCCTTTAAAGCTGACTTATAAAAGTCATGCACCAAATTCCAGGCACTTCATGAAGTTGCCAGGTTGGGTGACATTCAAGCAAATTTACATAAAGATATAATGATTTCTGAAATGTCCAGCCTGCCATTGCTGCCTGGCTTCTGATCTGAGCTGATGTCCCAGTATGTATTATGCTGTGATATAGTGCTTATAAATCTGTATTGGAAACTCAGGTTCACTCAAACAGGGTCAGAAAAGTTTGATCCTAATATATGTTTTGTCTGAGCAATTACCCCTTCAAAATCAGTAATATATGATGAAAGGACATGAAATGCATTTCAGAAGTAATTGCCTTAATCTGCAATGGGCCAATTTCCGTTGGCCTCTGCAGCTGTTATTAACACAGGATGTTATTGGGTATCTTATCAGATCAGAACAAGGTCAGCCCAGGTAATGATGGATGCTGTGGGACCTGAAGGAATGGAGGGATGGATTTAGGTTATAGTGTGCTAAATGACCATTTTATCTTAGCTACAGAGTGAATTAAATATGTGTTAGTGAAATTGGTACTTAACTTCTTGCAGGTCACCTTTTAACTATGAATTTTGCTTTTTGCATTACAGCATGGCACTTAAAAAGAATGAAGTAGAATACAATTCTTTTTTCTAATGGGTGTTCTTATAATAGTCAGTTTTAATACACCAAGCATTTTTAAACTTTTATTAATTTGTAGTTTAAATCATCATTTCAGTTCACATTTTCAAGAAAAGGAAGAGACCACAGAAGAGGTTCCCAAGTAAGGTTAAGCAATATTCTAAATGCAGGAAGCATGTAAATACACTTTAAAAAATCTAAAATGCATGATTGAAAAATGAAAAATTTGCTTTTTGAAACAGTATCCTATTGTAAAAATCTGTTCAGGGTTTCTTACGGTATTTTATAGTGTATCAGTGCCTACTTTGGGCATTCTTTGTGTAGGTGCATAATTTTGAGCATTCTTTGACATGTAGATGCATAACAGCTCTGAAGAGCAATTACCATTTAAGTTTGGATCCTGTTTTTCAAGTCTTATCCCTGAGTTTGTGGATGACAAATAGCATGGTAAATTCTTCAATGTGTAAAATTCTGCTATATTTCCATAGTAAATCATACATAATATGCTCTTCTTTTATGTTTGGTAAAAGTTAAGAAGGGTTACATTGCTATTTCTGTCCAAAATGGGTACTGATATAATATATTGAGATTTTTATTCTTGTTGCTTATTTTTCTAGTTACAAAATTAAAAATCCTCAGGAAAAAGACACACAATTTTGTGAACAATAATACTATTATATAGACTAAGATTACGTAGGGATAATTAAAAATCAAGGCATGAAGTTACCTGTAAAGCCCTGGAAAGAATGTTTTCCCAGTGCTCAGTATTGATTAGCTGCATTTTGTTTTTCTTCTTTCTCTGGGACATCATGTTTTTACAAGAGTCAAAGACAGGTTACTGGCTGAGAGGAAAAAATACTATTATAGCATCAGTAAGATAACATTTCATTTGTACTTTTTTTTTTTTTAGTAGTGTTAAAGAGGAGAATCCAGACAACGAACAGGAGAAAAGGGATGAAAAAGGCACGTCAGAGAGAGAGAATCAGGAATTTGAAGTGGTGAGGACTTAAAAAGTGATGTACAGTTCATAGCCTGATTTGTTGCTTTGCTTCCATGAACTGTCATGGAGAGATTAAATATAGGTTTTGCCCTATTTCCCCCTTTCTTACTAATAGGAAGAAAGTCAGGAAGTAAGTGAACATGAGGAGGAGGAGGAAGACGAAGATGAAGATGATGATATGGAAGTTGTTGAAAGCTCAGATGAATCTGATTCTGACTTAGATGAAAAAGGTGAAATTACTTCAGTATTTTTGCAGAATTTGCACAATAAAAAACCCCTTCTCCTTTTGTCCATATTCCACAGAATTGTGGCAACTGAGGTTTGTTCTGTATTTTTCTGGTTCTCAGAAAATAGGTTACCAAGTTACAGATCCAGCATATGCTACCTTATGGCAGGGTTACAAAATACCTCAAATCCTTATGTGCACAAGCACAAATACAGCACAGAATTATAGATACAGCAAACATTAAATGCCAGATGATCTGTGACTGTCCAGAATGTGTTCATTTAAACATGACAGACATTATGTGTCAATCCAAAAGTATTACATGACCCACACATATTAGAAAGTATAGGGTTTTTTGAAGCATCTAACATTTGTACAACACAGAAGAGTGAGGATATTTTTTGCCTGGTTGGCCTCAGTGTTTGGTAGTTCATGACAAATAATTTGGCTTTTCAAAATCCTTAGCTTTTGGGGAAGAAAGTGCCATACTATTACATTTTGAATACCCTAATTGTGCAGAAAGTATCTGTCTAGATGTTTATATGGCCCTCACTGTAATAGAATGTGAGTGCCTCCGTTTTTAATGCTTTTTTTTTTTTTTTTTTACCTTTTAGCAAATTTTCAGGCAGATTTGGCAAATATCACTTGTGAAATTGCCATAAAGCAAAAGCTGATAGATGAACTAGAGAATAGTCAACGAAGACTGCAGACTCTGAAAAAGCAATATGAAGAGAAGTTAATGATGCTACAACATAAGATTCGAGATACTCAACTTGAAAGGGATCAGGTTCTTCAAAACTTGGGTACGGTATATAACTTTATTTAAATAAATTTTTAGTGCAGTATCTTGAATACAAATTATTTGTTATTCCCAGTATACATACAAGTTAGCATTGCCTCAAAACTGCAGAGAAATGACTGGAAAATTAGATCCTAGTTAGAGTAATAATTTTCTAATCTTTGTTCTTTTTTCAGTTCTAGTAATACTAATTATTTAAATCTTTATTTTTTACTGGTTGGGGATTAGGATAGATGAACATATGTTTTCAACTTCTTGGGAGTTCTGACACTTCCTTTCACATAAATTAGTATTTGAATTCAAATGAGATTTTCTTTCCTTTTGGTCATCCTAAATAAGGCCAGGTTTACATTGGCTGCAGAATTCAGCAGCAGTCAAAGGAGGTTATGCAAGCTAGGTAAAATAACTTGCATATCTCCCTTGAATGTGAAATGTCCACTTACCTCCCTGAGTCCACTGTGCTGAGTCCAAGGGAAATGCTATCCCTTAGACTTGGCACTACTCTTCTTACAGGGATGGAGTTACTAAGTCAAACTCCAGATCGATTGAGCAGGTCTTGACTAACCACTAAGTCAAACCAGAAACATTGAACTGATGGCAGCGAATCTGCCACCATCATTTTAGACTTGGCCTTAAGATAAGAACTAGAACCGCAGCTGAATGATTCAGTGATGGTCAATTTTCTATAGCCCTGTCACATTTGGGGTGCAGTTTAGACCAATGAGAGGTTGTGTTGCTGTTGGTTCTGTAGCCCTGAATGCTTCAAAATGCCATGCTATAGTGACTCAATTTCTGGATGCTCCCAGTTGCAGGTAAGCAAATGTGAATGTCTGTGTATTGTACAGCCTGCAATCAGCAACTATGACTCCAGTAGCCTGTTTGGTTCACCACAGCCACACTTTCTACATTAGCCTTAGTTTCTACTGGCCATGTAACCCCAATATATCCCTAGTCCTAAATTTCCTGAAAACTTTCTGCCTTGAAGCATCCAGCTCTCCTCATGAACATTCAGAGGAGTAATAAAGTTTGTTGCTCCTTTAAAGAGGCAAAAGTACATCAGCTTTTAACTAGAATTAATAATCACTTCAGGTCAAACACAGCGCTGGGTTAATTTAAAATAAAAGAAAAACAAATATATTTAATCAAAAATTGTTTTTTGAGGGAATTCAAGTAGTATGCATTGTCAGAATAATTGCAAGAAAATATAATTAAAACATACTTTCTAGTGGCCAAAATATAACTAAATAAACTACAGCCACAATTCAAGGTAGATTTTCTATCAGTCCTTTTTTCACCCTGGCTGTGGATGACTTTCTCTCAGACTGCACCATTCACAGAAGTACAAGGTTCTAGTTTCATTTGTTTTCCTCTAGGACAGATCTTTACCTAGCAAGTTTCTCAGTTTAATTCAGTTTAATCTCCTTGGTTGAAGATTCCATCTTTTTTTAGCTTGAAAGAACACTATTCCCTTGTGTTCATTCAGTGATAGATGCGAAGATGACATCTTCTGTCACCTCATATCTTCCCAGACTCACTGTTTTTTCCCAGTTCCAGCTGAGCTCCTGTTGTTGTTTCTTTCCTATGGACTTTCTGTTCCCTGTTGATTAGTATGTAAATAGGGCTTTCATTGTTTTCGTTCCAAATGCTACCTACCTACCAGTAAGGGAGGAAATCTATTTGTCCCTGTGTTCAGTCACAGACCATGGATCCATATTTTCTCATTTAGTGTTAATACATATATTTCCCAATGATATTAATCAACATTAACTGTCAGGAAAGACCTTCTTGCTTACATTTTGGTAGTATGTTAATATTGTGTAAAACAAGGAAGGACTTCTGTGGCATTTTTAAAGAATAACAAATTTACTCATTTCATGAGCTTTTGTGGGAGAAAATACCACTTTGCCAGATGCTTTGAAGATGGGGGCCTTATATTCTGTGTGGTCAGTGGACTCAGTTGCTTATTATTTGAGGGGCAGACACCTTTTATTTATAACCCTGTGAACACATTCATAAATAAAGTTCCTTTTCTCCTTCTAGGAAGAGATACCATGTGGTCTAGAGAAGACCTCATTGCTGGTTCTTCCACCACTAGTGATAGTTGAGTTGTTACCTCCTCCACTTGTTAGCCTGATGGCTTTGTTTACCTTTTGTGTAAATATACTTTTACAGTGTGCCTGGTGACCAATCTCGTGAGCAAAGCAAACACACAATCCATTGTCTAGGGCAGATTGGTCTCATGCATTGCTTGTCAACACATATATTAAGAGTGTAATTCTAGTTTATCTATATAACTGTTTGTATACACCCTGTACAGGCATCACACAAGAATATTAGTGATTGGTGGGTTGTTTTCCAATGATATCTTACATGACACCTTTTAGATAGAGATTTTGATGCACATTAGATGTAGTGAGTTTGTCAGGTCTCACAAGCTCCTGACACAGAGAGTGAGCCACTATTGGGTCTTTCTGTCGTGGTCTTGATTTAAATGGTGGGTAGCTGATAAAATGCGACTTTATTTTGAATGGCCCACAGTTTAAAATATTTTAACTGTTACACAGGCAGTGTTACTTTATTCTGGTTTACCCAGTTTTTTATACATGCTCTCTTTCAGCAATTCTGGGCCGACATAGTCCTCATTGACCTCTGAAAGGTTCAGAGTGGTTGGCACTCTTCCTAATTGACTGCCAGGTTTTGCACCTTGCAAACACTTCAGAACCATAGACCATCACTGAAAATGTTTGTCCTTACTTACATCAGGGAAGCTCTTTCTGTGCCCCCAAACACACCCAACATTTTCAACAGCAAACAGGCAACTGGAGGCTCTTTGAATAACAGTTAAAACCCTGATCCTTAAAGTAGTGAGATGGCAAAATGGCATGAGGGTAGCTGCAATTAAAGGTATGTTCTGAGGTATCGGGATGAGTATGTGAAAGAACCAGATACACAGGTATCTGTTATTTAAGTGGTGCTGACTAAGGGCCCAACTAATGCTCACAGTAGTCAATTCAGGGACTCCCTGCAATGCCTTGGTTCAATAGGCATACAGTTGGGATCTACATTACTTTCTCTTTGTTTTTACATGTTAGACTTGGGTTTAATTCTGGCGTTCTTGCTGGCAGAAGCTGGAGGCTTTCCATATACAAGTTACTCAGCTGTTATGCGGAGGAAGACAAATTCACTGAGTGTACCAAACCAGAAATAATGGGTGCTTTCTCTGGCCATACCACTACCAGCAGCAGTCTGTGGTGGTTTTTTATACCTGTTGGTATTGGAGCTTGAAGGGAGGGAGGCATTTTGATTTACTCTCCCACAGTCATTATATTTCTTCCACATCCTTTAGAATGTTCACATTAATCTGTCTGATGGTTTTCACTTTAACTGCAAGTCCCAACATAGGTCCTAAATGCCCTGAATGTTTTCAGTTAAGGACCAAAAAGTCCCTTAAGATTCTGTCAGCGTTTCTCTCTACATTGGCCAGAGAAGGTCAGAGTTGGCCTCCATCATTAATTTCCTGTTCAGACTTGCTTGAGTATGCTATACTGTTATGAGGCAGAGGGAAGTGTGACCAGAAAGCTTAGTCCATGGAGCAGAGAGCTCCTACCCCTGTGTCCAATTTAGATAATGTATTTAGGTTTTATTTTTAATTTGGTGCATGTGTCTTCAATGCACTTAGTTGGAATGTCCTGCCTTTGTTGTTATATTACAATTAGAAACCAATTTAGGATTAAAACACTGGTGATGTTAGTACTTGATGTGTTAATTAACTTTATAGCTTTGAATAAGCTTGGGTACTTCATAGTGGTGTGGAAGGTAGGAGCAGAATGGCAAATTGAATAGTTAAAGCCAACTGGAGGCTAACCCCAGTCAGTTGTTGACTACAGAGGTAGCTCAGCATTGACAAAGTGAAGATATCCTCAAGAAATAGGCAGATAAGAATTCCTCTTTGTTGTTTAGGTTCCATGGAGTCTTGTTCAGAAGAAAAAGCCAAAAAAATTAAGACAGAATATGAGAAGAAGCTCCAAACCATGAATAAAGAACTGCAAAGACTTCAAACTGCTCAGAAAGAACATGCACGGTTGCTTAAAAATCAGTCTCAGTATGAAAAGCAGCTGAAAAAACTGCAACAAGATGTGACAGAGATGAAGAAAACCAAGGTTTGGGTTTTTTTTTTTTTGTTTTTTTTTTAGTGGAAGTGCTCAGTTAACATCTGGTCAGTGGGAAAGGGATTGAAAGATTTTCTTGTTGTGACATTAAAGAAGAAGATATGTGTCTAGTAAATTAGTGAATTCAGTAAATTATTGGCACCAAAGAATAGTAATAGTAGAGTATAGTTTGAAGAAAATACTCTTTACCTGAGTATTGGGAGAATAAAAATGTTTTGATTTTAAAGTAAATGTCTTCTGTTAAGGGTGGGTAATAGATCATTTCTTTGCAGGTTCGCCTGATGAAACAAATGAAAGAAGAACAAGAAAAAGCCAGAATGACAGAATCTAGAAGAAATAGAGAGATTGCACAGCTTAAAAAGGAGCAGCGCAAAAAAGAGGTGGTTTACAAATGTGAATGAATGCTCATAAAGCTTTCTGTGCAATAGTAAACATTTCTGATTTATGATACGGACTATCACATTTATTCCCTATGAACATAAATCCCTTTTTCTTGAGATTAAACAATTTTGTTTGACATCTTATGCATTTTAATTACACTGTGGAAATTCTGCATCCAAGTTTCAAGTGGTAACTATTACTGAAGGAAAAACAAAACCCTTATTGTAGATATATCAATGTGATTTGCAAAATTTGCCATGCCCCTTCACCATAAGTAAGTTATCTTTTTGAGGAGAATTTTTTCCCACTATAATCACTATATCAAAGAATGGATAAAAATTTTGCACCTGTGTAAACCCATTTTCACAACAATTTCTCAAGCTTGTATTAGCATATATTGGACTTCTTTTTCGATTATAGGCTGCTAATAGCAAATGATGGAGATAGAAATATTTGGCTTATCCATTGTTCTTGTTCACAGCATCAGCTCAAACTTCTGGAAGCTCAGAAAAGAAATCAAGAAGTAGTTCTACGCCGCAAAACGGAAGAGGTATTGTCTTACAGAACTGGTGTAGCCTGTCAAATCATAGATATTTGTGTTGTTTGTGGCCATAAAATTGAATTTATAATGCAGCCACGTATGGTTGCAACTTGTTGGTGTACTGCTGTTTCAGGTTACAGCTCTTCGTCGACAAATAAAGCCTATGTCTGATAAAGCTGCTGGGAGGGTGAATCGGAAGCTGAGTTTGCCTGACCATCCTATTCAAGAATCAAGTGCTAGTGTGTCATCTTTAGACGCTGATGGATCAAGATCAGCAGCACAGCAGAAGATAAAAATTCCTGTGGCCAGGGTTCAAGCACTGTCAGTAACTGCAACAAATGGAACCAGGTAAAGTCTAAACATACTTATTTCTTGTAAATGAGCTAAAAAGACCCTGATTTTATAATTTTTAGCAGACATTTACATCTAGATAGGTACAATGTTGGCTTTTGTTTTACAGTCTGTCACTTCCTTTACCCATGGATAAGTCCTGTGCCCACTGACTTCACCAGGAGCAGCATTGAGCCTGGCATGTTGTTATAACAATACAAAGTTACGTTATAGGATAAATCATACTTAAAAATCTAAATTTCTTAAAATTCAGGTGCCATACTTGGCAAAATGTTCTCAGTGGTTCAATATCTGCATTATTCTTAATATCAAGAAAATCTTAGAAAAACACACAGAATTAGACTTATCACTTTGAAGCCAACTTGCTTTTTGAATTGAAACTGATCCTCAGATGACAGAAGTTCTTTAAAAATAATTGCCTGAATTTCAGTGATACCTCCTTTGAAATGCTGCAGGGTTTGAGACACTTTTTGAATTGCCAAGGATTATGAAATGTCAGAGGAGAGTTGTTTACGAGTAGGTGGATGCGGAGTCAGGGTCTGCAAAAGATTGTCATGTTATTGTGGTGGTGATTTTGCACTGAGAATTTGCTGTTTCAAAATCTAAACTGTATTACATAGTTGCAGTTAATAACATGACTCTGTGAATGATACACAGGAAGAACTATCAAAGGAAAGGAACAACTGGTAGAGCTTATTCTTCGAAGGCAGCCAGAATGAAGTGGCAATTACTTGAACGCAGAGTGACTGACATCATTATGCAGAGAATGACCATTTCCAATATGGAAACAGATATGAATCGACTACTTAAGGTAAGATGTTTATTACGCAATATCTTACATGCTCTTGTAATAAAACAGCAGAAAATAGATATTTTCATTTATCAATAAATTACTGTTCATATAGGACCTGCCAAGGTGATTCAAAGTCCATTGAAGTCAATGGAAAGGCTCCCTCTGACTTGAGTACATTTTCCAGGCCCTAGGTAAAAGGTGCCTAGCACCTTGTAGGCACAAGTGTATAAAGTGATTTGTTGCCAGAAAGGTTTGAATCTCAGCATAGAACCCAGAACTATCAAACATTATTGAGGTAAGAAACAAAACAAATATGCCATGTGTCAAGATCTAAAAACATCTTATGGATGTGTTGTTAAATACATTTACATCCTCTGTTATTCCTCTTCCATTACAAAATGTGTGTTGTGGTTACCAAATAACCAGAAAAGAACAAAAATAAATAATAAAAATTTTATTTGACTTAAGTGTGCAAGCATTCTTTTTTTATTTCACATTCTTTCTTGGAAAACAGCAACGTGAAGAACTTACAAAACGGAGGGAAAAGCTTTTGAAAAAAAGGGAGAAGGTTATCAAGGATGGTGGAGAAGAAGCAGACAGAAATGTCCAGAACATTAATGAGGAGATGGAGTCACTAACTGCAAATATAGATTACATAAATGACAGTATTTCTGACTGCCAAGCAAATATTATGCAGATGGAGGAAGCAAAGGTAAGTCAAGTGCTAAGTTTCAGTAATGGTAAAATGTACAGATGGAAGTTGAATTAGTCTGGAGAGTGTTTTATTCTGTGGTGAATTTTACCTTGGTATTTCATGCAGTATGCAACCTATTTGTATTGTTAAGTTAAAAATACGTTCAGAGGATGGCTGATATAAGTGGTGTTTCTACACTAGTGTTTCTGGATTTAACTGTTAGCTTTGAATATGTAATGTAAACGAACATTTCAGGGCCTTTAAATGTTAAAGCTGATACTTTCCATTCTGCTCATATTAAATGCTGTGGTTCTTGTGAGAAGGGCACAAATCTGTATCCTACTTTTACAGCTGACTGTTAAAGCACAGTCCACTTCACATTCAGAACACATGCTTTTAGTTGTACCTGATTATTGCCTTATACATGGATAGCTATTAGTAGTTCACTGTGAAATTGAGTGTGTGTATCTAGTTACATCTGGGGGGGGGTGAGGGGGTTGGTTCTGGGTCCAGTATCAGTCAATATTTTCATTAATGATTTGGATAATGCAGTGGAGAGTTGGCTCATAAAATTTGCAGGTGACACCAAGCTAGGATGGGTTGCAAGCAGTTAGGAGGACAGGATTAGAATTCAGAACAACCTTGACAAATTGGAGAATTGGTCTTAAATCAGCAAGATGAAATTCAATAAAGACAAGTGGAAAGTACTTCACTTAGGAAGGAAAAATCAAATACACAGCTATATAACAGAAAATAATTGGCTATGTGATAGTACAGTGGAAAGGGTTCTGGGGGTTATAGTGAGTCATAGATTGAATGTGAATCAACAATGTGAAAAAAAGCTAATATAATTCTGAAGTGTATTAATAGGAACATTTTTTTTCAGAATGGGAGGTAATTGTCCTGCTCTGCTCAGCATTGGCGAGGACTCAGCTGGAATATTGTTTCCAGTTCTGGGTGCCACACTTTAGGAAGGATGTCAGAATTGGAGACAGTCCAGGGGAGAGCAATAAATTAATTAAAGATTTAGAAAACCTGACCAATGAGGAAAATTAAAAAAAAAATAAAAAACAAAACTGGGCAAGGTTAGTCTTGAGAAAAGAAAACTTAACTACCTGATAAATCTTCAAATATGTAAAGGGGCTATGAAGAGGATGAAGATTAATTGTTTTCCATGTCCACTAAAGCCTAGGACAAGAAGTAATGGGCTTGCTCTGCAGTAAGGGAGACTTATTTTAGATATTAGGAAAAGGTTTCTACTTATCTAGTAGTTAATCTCTGGAATAGGCTTCCAAAGGAAGTTGTAAAATCTCCCTCACTGGAAGTTAAAAAAAACAAAAAACAAAAAAACCAATAGGAGAAACCTGTCAGGGATAGTCTAGGTTTACTTCATCTTGCCACTGTGCAGGAGCTGCACCTGATGACTCGTTAAGGTTCCTTCCAGCCTTCCATTTCAATGACTATAAACGCTTAGATTGGTTGTACTGTTTTGTTTTTGTATAACTGCAACTCTTGTCCTTTTTGGAGTATATTATGTCATAGGAACTAGATGTTACAGTGGCTGTGGAAATGAGACCGCTACCAGGTACAGTGAAACCACCACATATGTTGCTTTTGTAATTCTGACTGAATTACATAGCAAAGTGCTTTTAATCACCAGAAAAAATTTTCCAGTATTTTGTCGTACAGACTATATCATGCAGCCTACTGTAAGCTGTAGTACTGAGTACCTTCTCAAAGCTTTACACTGATTTGTTTTCTTTTACAGGTTTGGTCTGTACTGTATTTGAATTCCTGGTTTACATTTCTACATTAGTAACTTACACTATTCTTCTCATACAGTGATGATAGTTCCTTGAACTTTTTGATCCACTAGCCAGGATGATGCAGGGTCACATGACCCTGTGTCATTAATAAGGAGGTTTTAACACAGAGAAGTCTAAAGGAGTCTATAATGTTTAAATTCCAAAGGGGCAGCCTTGTTAGTCTAGTTCAGCAAAACAAACAGGCAAGGAGTCCTGTGGCACTTAAAGACTAACATTTGTTTATTGCATGAGCTTTTGTGGCAGAAAATCCCACTTTGTCAGATGGTTTGAAGTCTGACAAAGTGGGGGTTTCTCCCACGAAAGCTAATGCGATAAATAAATTTGTTGGTCTTTAAGTGCCACAGGACTTCTTGTTTTAATGTTTAAGGGTGGGATGTTCTAAAATGCTTTAAGTAAGTTTAGCAGGACGTGTCTCACTGAAGCTCATTGTTTTTGAAAAGCCCACCCTAAATCTTTAGTGGTAGTATAATTTGTATCTTAAAATACCAGGGCTTATGTCATATGAATAATATGTGAATTTCCTGACTTTTTTACTGTTGTGTATGTAGGAGGAGGGAGAGACCTGGGATGTTACTGCAGTGATTAATGCCTGCACGCTCGCAGAAGCTCGTTATCTTCTTGATCACTTCCTCACCATGGGCATCAATAAGGTAACAATAGGGAGTAAAATATACTGTGTTTCTCTGCTGGGGTATTTTGAATTGTCACATATTTCACAGGTATTTGTATGTTGAAGCTATAATGCTTTTACTAAAACATAAAAATAACATTTTCAGTATGAAGTGTGCAAAAAAATACTGACAAATTATGATCTTCTGCCTATGCACCTATGCAACCATATCACAAATTGATCCTTGGAGAAAAAACAGAGTTTATTCTCTTCCCCTACCAGGAAAAAAAAAAGTGTTGTAATTGGTTACTACTAAGACCTATCCAAGCCATTTTCCCCAGAAATAGATATCTTCGGTTAAGTCCCTAACTCCTTATTAAGATTCTTAAATAAGCATGCTGATTTCAGAAACTGCTAAGCATCCAGCGACTTTCAGTGCCTTCAATTGATAGTGCTGGGTACTTAGAACTCCTGAAAATCAGGACAGTTTTAAGTATCCAAATTGTAAGCAACAGTTTCTTAAAATGGCAACCTGATCTTTTTTTGGAACAAAACTGGAGTTGCTTATTGCTCACTAGCTATTTTCGTGCCATATAACATACCCCTTTGCTGAGCTTTTGAGCCTAGTAAGGTGGATCATTTTTATAATGTCTGGAATCCAGGGAATAATGATTTCAAAGTGAAAGAGGTAATTACGTATTTGACATTTCATAACAATATTTAATACCTGCAGCTATGTGTGTTTATGTATCATATGCATTGGTTTCTGTTTCTGTCTTGCCGTGGGCCTGTTCCCAAGTTCCTGAGATTAATGAAAACATTCCCATTGGTTAAAATAGGCTTTGGGTCAGGCCCATTGTGAGGTATACTTGTATGCATTCTTGTTTTGTGTACTTGCTCCAGCTTTTTAGTTCATCCCCATTATATGATAAAGCAATAACACTTAAATCTAAAAAAAAAATCAGATGCCATAAACTTTATTCCAGTGACCCATCTCTTCTACAAGTGTTACTGGATATCTGCTTCCTTAGCTTACATATAAGCGGTGCAGCTAAAATGTTAAGTGCTAGTTGATATCTACTTTTTTTTTTGATTACAAAAAAGCCCAAGATCATGTGAGGAACTTTTCTTCTCCTCCTTATTGTCTTTGTATTAGATGAGTAACATAGCAGAATCAAAAAACTTTTTGCATGTTTGCTCTGTTGCTGTTGGGGGTTTTTCTGGTCAGTTATTTCCATTGTCACAGAAAGAGAGGTTGCAGCAGAAACTATTGGTTTACTTTTTAAAATTATTCGTTACAAAGAGGGGAAGGGTCCTCTTGGAAAAACAGTATTGAAAGAATGGCCTGAAACCTTAAAATTTGGAGACCTGGATTTTCTAATACACCTCCTTGTAGCTTTGATTCTCTCCTCCAATCCACCCCATTGCAGGCTATTAAATGTAGGGAAGTATTTCCTTTTCTACTTGAAGAGTCTCAAGAACATGCTTTATTGATGTATTCTTTAACTTTTAGTTTAGTTTCCTCCACCTGAAAAACCCTTGGAGTTTTGCATTCTGGAGAATACTTTCTCAAACTAAACAAGCTTCACAATTCAACACACTTCAGGAGTTGACCCTAAAATGGATTTTTATGTAGGTTTTGAGACTTTTCTAGAGAAAAATGATTAATCCTGGAAGTTTATAGTTTTATATTTGTTTGATATGTAACATAATAGGCAATAGAGAAGAGGACTCAGCTGTGGAAAAATTAAGGCCTGAGTTTTCATGCACTTTGCTTGTGCTTGATTAGGTGAACAAATCCTTCATGCTTGAGTGAGTGTTCAATTTATACATTTGGCTCACGCCTAAATTATACACGTAAGGGGGTGGATGCATACTGGAAAATTTGGTGCTGAGGAAAGAAGGTGAAACAGAAAAGCAGGCAGAGGATTGCCAAAATGTTGTGGCTACTAGTTACTTTTTAATCCATAGAAGTGCAGCAGACTGGCCTCTAAGTTGAAGGAATCAACACAACCTTTGAGATTTCTCATTTACTGACTTACTCGACAGTTTTAAAGTACTTGTCATTTTACTTAAAGGGTTTGCAAGCAGCTCAAAAGGAGGCTCAAGTTAAAGTTCTTGAAGGACGTCTTAAGCAAACTGAAATTACCAGTGATACTCAAAATCAACTGCTATTTCATATGCTGAAAGAGAAGGCGGAATTAAATCCTGAACTTGATGCTTTGCTGGGTCATGCTTTGCAAGGTAATTTGGCCATCTTATAAAGTTGTATTAAACTGCATGTGAGGTTGGCTTTCTGTGCATGATGTACTAGTCATTTTAGGCCATTACTCTTCTGAATAGATGCTGTATTTTAACATCTTACATTTGAAAATATACTCTACACTAGATGTGCATGCAGACCATTTTGAAAGTGTAATTAGGGTTTCCAGATACCCAAATATTATTGGTACTGTCCCAATATTAGGAATTTTGTCTTATGTGGGCAACTATACTGCCCTTCTCTCCTTTCCCCTTCACCCTGCTGGAAAAAAATTCCGGATTCCCCCTCCCCCCCACACGCATACTTGCTATCTGGCTGCTCTAAGTGTATTATCCATGCAGCAGTGAAATGCAGGATATAAGAAAGGTTGATTGCCACAGTTCTTTAAATTGCTGATATTTTTTAATTGTGTTGTCTCTACATGAAACTCAAATTGACAATTTGGTATTACTTAAACTTCTAAACACAAACTTCTCAATATCTGTTCCCCTTCTGTCTTAATATGCTTATATTTTTGGAAGAAGGTGTCGTGTCTGCTACAGCATCTATTCTCTTTTCTCTTAAGTTAAACTATGTATAATATAGTTTAATGAGGGATATTTTTAATGGATCTGTTTTGATTGGAGTGTTGCTTTTTGTTTCCTTGTTGCTGTTATTTGCACAGACCTAGATAGCATACCACTTGGTAAGTATGTTTAGCTTCTGTGTACTGTACAGCTGCATGTATTACTAATTGTTCATGTACACTAACTGGTGCATCCTAGAATTCATATGAACAGCTTGCATGTACTATTTTTGTATACATACTCATTATCATGCGGACTTAAACATTTTCCTTTAGTGACATCACTTAAAATATTCATAATAGTTGATTTTTTTTTACAAGTTTAGAGGTGAGTTCAATAAGTATGCTGTAGATAAAATTTGTTCCTAATTTGTTTGAGAGCCAGCAGTATGTTCACGTATCTAGTTCAGTTGGGTCACTTTGTCACATTATATTATTGCTGTAGCTGTGATAAATACAACATTTGTGTTTCACAAAAAGTAACTCAATGTGCATTTAATTTTGTTAACCTTTCACAGATAATTTATCTTTGAACTGAAGTGCTTCACAGAACGTATATAATACTCATTGTATGACAGATTGTTTGTTTTTATTCTGATTCAAGGGCTTTTTATTTTATTCATTTTGTAGATTTAGTGAGTGTATATTTTGTCACTTTAAAATAATTGCAAAGGTAAGGAATACAAATTTAAAACAGCATGCTCTTTTGGCTGTTCGCTGCGAAGACATCAGAAATACCTAAGATTTCCCAAAATCAGGAACTCTTTCTGTATGGTTTTGTAAAGTTTTTAACCGCATTGAACCGTCTCATGCTAATTGGCCACGTCAGATAACTTTCTGTGGTAAGGGTTTATGTAACCCTGTTGTTTTTCTTAAGAGATTTTGCATTTAAGGTGGGAGATTCTACCTTCATTATTATAGGTCTGTTGGCTTAAACTCTCATAGCTATGAAGGCTTCCTTGGCACTGTGATAATTTACATCCACCGAAGACCTGGCACCCAAGATATATTGTTGTATAAAGTTAGCATTTAGACAGGAATGATGGCACAAGTTACTAGTATTATGATGTTGGTAATTTCTATAAGCTTCCATAATAATTGTAAGCTGCCAAAAAATGAAGTCAATTTGAATTAGAATAACACTTCTTCAACCTGCAGGAAGTGTTGTTTCTTCAGCTTCGAATGCATTTTTAATCTTTCAAAGCCATCAGCAGTATAAGTCAGAAAATTCTTAGAGGTATTAAAAAACAAAATAGATATAGAGATATTTTGCAAGTATTTGCACAGTGCATTTCATCTGATAGTTCACTCTTCCAAAGCATTCTGGGGCTATTTTGCAACACTCTTATGATGTAAAATCTCAGTAGTATTTTCACTTTGCTATGAGGAAACTGAGTCATGGTGATATTAAATGATCTGTCCAAGACCTAATGAATGAAGAAACTTTTTTTTCTTCTAGTATTCAAACTAATGTGAAAAAATATTATGGTCTGGAATGACAGAGTGTCTGAGGAATTATTTTCTGATGCCTGAGAATCTCTTGCTTCCATAGAAGTCCTGCATTTACTAATAGCAATGGAAAAATTCCTATTGACTTCAGGAAAAGCAAGCTGAAACCCAAAATAGAAATCTAACTCCTTTCATCTGCGTAACATATATCTATATTAATCCTGTGCGTAAGACAAAGTAGAATTGTATTAATGCATTAAACCTTTTTAAAATTAAAGAGAACTTTTTTCAAGACCAAAAAGGTCATAATAAAAAACAGCAGTTTTGCTTCTTACCCTGGCAAGGCATTTTTTTTTCTGTCCAGATTCCATCATACATGTGCATATGTGAAGACACACATGGTGGGGCAGAGTGATACGTGTTATGTAGTTAGGCCAATAAGTTCCATCCTGTGCTGTTCCACGATGCTTGGCAACTAACCAGGCAACTGCACTGCTTGTCTTGCCTAATTCATTTTATAGAGAATAAACCTATGACAGAGTGGAGGGCCATAAAACACCCTTCGCTGCCTTTCTGTCACTCAAGGGGTTGGGCTGTGGTGGTTGTTCAAAGAGGCCTAGAATGAGGGGAACGAGCAGCAGGTGGTCACACTAAGGAGTCTGAGATGCCTGAGGTTAATGAGGGAAGGAGGAACATCTGCCTGGCTGAAGGATAAAACCAGCTCCAGGGGCCTGAGCGAGAGGAAGGTGTGCCTTAGGCAGACAGAGCAAATGGACAGTCTGCCTTCAGTAATCAGGAAAAGGGAAAGCATCCTGAGCCTCCGAGGCCCCATACAAGCTCAGAGAAGCTGCAGGCTGGACTGGGTTGAACTGAGGATTGCTGTGAAGAAAGGACTGTTTGTAGCTCTGTAGGTGAAGGAGCATGGGTGGTTAAGAAGCAAAGGGACTCCAGACTTGTCTGTTTATGTGGGAGGAAAATCTAGACCCAGTGGTGTGGGGTGGCATGGAGCCCTGGCTACAGAACCATATCTTAAACCAGTGGTTTTCAAACTTTTTTCCTCAGGACCCTGTTGAAAAAAATCATTTATACCAATGACCCAACAATTACATCATTGAACAATGCACTCCAGTCTTTTGGTGGCGACAGCAGGAGATGCCACGACCCAGTACCTGAGGGTCTGTGACCCAGTACAGGATCCCAACCCTAAGTTTGAAAACCACTTACCTAAACTACAAGTGCAAAGTTAGAATGGTTTGTGTATCCGCCATTGTCCTGGCGAGCTATTATAGCTTTGGAAATTAGTCTGCTTGTACTGTATTTTATTGTATATGATAGCACTTCCTGCAACTCTCCCCTCTCTTTCCTATTCAGATTTTCACTATAGCAGTTGTTCATAAGATATTACTAGACTGATTTCTGAAATGCCACTAAGATTGCTTTTCTCATTAATGTGAGTTGGCCATTCATGATTATGACTCTCAACCAGGAAGGAACTGAGCAAGCTTGAGAAGGGAGCAAAGCAAGTTTCATTTCATATGAATAAAATAGACTCTCTCTCTGTACCCTAGTCATATTAATTACATTCTGACAACTTGTTCTCAACTGCAAGATTTTCTTCTGTTCTTCACTACCTGCATCTCTGCCTTCATCTCCTGATATTATCCCATATGTGATGGGCCATCTCTGCTCACCTAAGTGCTCCCTTTGTTTCCTCTCTTAGAACTCCGCTCCCTGATTTCATCCTACCTCTGTCACAGCCTCCCTCCCCTTGCATCAAAATCACACTTTAAATCCTGCCTCGCAATTCATTTGACTTGGCCAGTGCTACATGCCAGTCTCCAGTCGGTGGCTTCCCATAGTCCCTCCTGGGCCTGGATTATAAAACAGACATAAAATGGAGTTAATGTAGCATGGCAATTCACTTGATTCCAAAAACAAAATCTTTTTTTTTTTTTTTTTAGCCGCCCTATATCTTCATCTACGACACTTTTGATTACTGACTTTTATTCAGTTGTATTATCCATACAAATTTAGTTGTAAGCATTTTGTGGCAGGAATGCAGGGTTAATTTTGTCCCTAGTATAAGCTTTGTAACTTCACTGAAGCCATAAGCCAACATGAGACATACTTTAATTTTATCTTGAGTTTTGGAGGCCTTGGTAGAAAAAGAGGTTTTCTTCTATCTTGTCTTCCTTCTGTTCTGCAAACACGTATTAATAAAATACTTGTAGAGGGCACACTGTTGTCTGAAAAGCTAATGAGGAACAATGGAAAACAGTTGAAATTGTACTACTGTTACTTGTCTGTCTTTTGTATGTTTATTTTTATCCAAGAACTGAAGTTATATCATTCAAAAGTTGAAGTGCTGCTATTGAGATGCATCATCTAGGTTTAGGTTGACAGGTTCTTTGGAAACTGTGGAATCATTTTTGGATGTGGATAGTCTGTGTATGAAAAGGCAGCATTTATATTAACATCATCTACTCATTTCTGTGTATAGTTCCTATGAGGGTTATTGTTCCTACTTTTTCCAGAAGTATGAGCTTTAATACATATATTGACAAACCTGGTATATCATTGATATAGGAGCTGGTAGGGGACTTTTCTATGAATTTTTTTTTTGTCAAGAAGAATGCTCATTTTTTTTGAAAGTGAAGCTTTCAGTTGGGAGTATACAGGGTTAGATGGAAGATCTTGTCAATAAGTTTATCAGTTCTAAGGACTGAATTTTTGGTCAAAATGAGAGAGGCTGAAATGCATCGTAGAATGACCCGGTACTTAGAGCATTCATTTGTGATGTGTTATCTGAGACCTGGTTCAGAGCAGGCACTTGAATAAAGGTCTGACAGCCACATCCTAGGTGAGTGTCCTGACCACCAAAATATCAGCTATTGGCTATTTTGGTGTTTGGAGGCATCTCAGACTCTCCTATTGAAGCTTTCCTTCTGTGTCTTTTTCGAAGCATGGGCTCAGATTCAGGCCCTCATATCCGAGGGGATAGCTAAGGAGAGATTCTCCCTAAGTATTGTATCAATTGTATTTTTTTTTATGTTGTTCTAAAGTAATCCACAATTACAATGCAAACACGCATACTACTGCTTTCTCCCATGAAGTAACACAATATGTCATTCTGGTGTCTTCCTTTGTCTAATTTCTTAGCTTTTGTGTTTTTAAATACATTGCTTATGTTTTTAATATTAAAAAGAGCACAAATACTGGACTGGTTGACTTAATATGCCATCTTGTATTGTTTGCATGCAAATTTTTTAATCTGATGTATGATTTACTGTTAGAGTTAATGACGTGCATGCTGATGTCTTAATGTGAACAGATGTTTGTACCTGTTTTTGTTGCAGGAGTCAGGTCTAATGTACAACTTCTTCTTGCACTTAGTATAAATATAGAGTTTGTAGTTCTTTAGGAAGCTGTTTTGCAATGTTAGGTGGTGGTACCATCTGCTCTAAAATATAAAGGATTGTGCGCTAATGGTGTACTTGTTTTTGTTGGTCTAATCACTGAAAGTTATCCCCAGATCACATGACTATAAGAAGGAGAACTTTTTAGTTAGAATTTGGGTGTCCCTTCTAGCTGAGTAATTACAAAAGAAGAGAGGGAGAGAGCTGTCATGTCTATCCATGAATGTATTTCACACTACTCACTATTAATCTTTTCTTTCTCTCTTTCCTGCATTTTTCCAGAGTTCCTCTTTTAGTTATGTCATTCTGGTTTTTGTACTTCATTGATAGCATGCTGTAAAAAAACATAGGGGACACTGTCGGCACTATACTCTTAGGCTGGGATTTTCAAAGGGTTCTACTATAATTGGATGGCTAACTCTCACTGAAATTCAGTGGGAACTGCCAGTGTACTCTTTTCAAGAGCATCAGTGTAGTAGTTTTGAGTGACACCTGCCTGTCAGCTTTGGAGGAAGGCCACTCTCCTTCACTACAACCACTTTAATAGATATTTCCTCACTGGCAGAGAAATGTAGATGAATTAAATGTACTCAGAGTTTTCAAAGAAGTGGGGTTTAGCGCTTAGTCCAGACACCATTGATACACAAGCTGTCTAACATTCTCTTTTTGAAAATTTTTTAGAAAATGCAGAAGACAGTACCGATGAAGATGCCCCACTGCACAGCCCTGGAGCAGAAGGAAGGTAAGGGAGCTCTGTAAACTGTAGAACTTGCCCTATTTTCAGAGAAATAAATGCAACTTTGTTTTCCTTTGTTAAGTCATTACTGATCCATTAGCCTCCTGCCCTTGCCCCTTCCGGGGAGACGCCACAGCCCCATCCCCTTTCCAGGATCTGGCCACAAGAGGGGAAAGGCAACTCTGGCGGGGAGCATCAGGGCTATAGCTGGATTCCAGTCCCAGTAGGGAGAGGCTCCGCGGACCCCTGGGGGTCCCCGGACCACAGGTTGGAAACCACTGATTTAGAGTCCATAGCAAGCAAATCCTTGAAGATCCTGTAGTTTGCAGGTTAGACCCACTCCTCTGGTATGCACCCAGGATCAGCAGCAGCTGGGTGGGTCTCAGTCCTTTGTTCAGTCCCAAGAGAATAGTTCCAGAGGAGGATGTTGGTTGCAGACGGACTGGAGACTAGAGACAAAATGGAGATGGGTCCCTTGCCATTTATCTCAGAGTCCTTCCCAGATCAAAATGGAGTTGGGACATATGGTCGGTCTGGGTAACTGGTCAAACAGGTTTCTCCTTGGGCCCACTGCAGCTGGGAGCCCCCTGATGGGAGCCATTAAGAGGAACAATAGTTTTGCAGACACCCAGCCTGGGATTGCCTTAAGAACAAATTATTTGAACAGACATAAAAACAAATAGATTTCTAATACAGATATGAAACCTACATATAAATCATATAATCATTCTTAGCAGATTATAGCCTTTCTGTTGATATCAAACATGGCATTTCACATATGGATTATTGCAAATATGAAATATTAATATGAAAAGTAACCTAAAGTCCCCTAGACTCAGACAGTGTCACAACTTGAGTTCTACAAAAATGAACTAGTTTCACTGTTCTCTTTTTAGTTCCTTGTCTTCAGACCTCATGAAGCTTTGTGGTGAAGTCAAACCCAAAAGTAAGGTAAGAAACACTGTAGTAATAAGACTTATAAAACACCTTCTTTGAGAGTCATGCATGGCTCTTCTACAAAGGCTAATGGAATATGTCTCATAGCAATACTGTGGTGTAGTGTTGTTCCACTTGATTCCCAACTAATCTGTTTTTAAAGGGAAGTTCCACTCTGGAAAGTGACTGTACAAATGGTACCATTGGATTTCATGTTGGTTTGAAGATTTCCTGGTTAAATTTGCTTGGTTTTAGGGAAAAAATGTTTTCTTCTATTGCAAGCACTTCAGTTCAATGCAGCACTTAACTAGGTGCTTATGCCCCATTAACGCTAATGGGAATTAAGCATATGTGTGAAGTTAAACGTGCTTAAATGCTCTGCTGAATCATCTCAGTCTGTGGTTGTAAAAGTATTGCTGAGGGTAAAATTTTACTTAGTCTTAATTACAGATGGTGATGAATTAAAAAAAAAAAAAAAAACCCATGTTGACTTTCAGATTCCAAATAGAGTTTGAACAAATTTGGTCTGAAAATCATTGACTCAAAATAAATGTGAAGGCTTATTTTCATAAAGTGAATTCTCAGTTTAGAGCTACATTTTCAAAATTAACAAGGAGTCCTGTGGCACTTAAAGACTAACACATTTATTTCATGTGCACTTCCGTGGGAGAAAAGTGTGCTAGTTTATAAGTGCCACAGGAGTGCTTGCTTGTTTGTTGAACTAGACTAACACAGCTACCCCTCTGACATTTTCAGAATTAGGCTTTCCTTCCCTGTGATGACCTCAGATACTAAGGGGAAAAAAAAAAAGTTAGAAATAAATATCACATCAGCTTTCATGTGAGAAAATTCCACTTCATCAGATGCTTTGAAAGGTCATTCAAAAAATAAATCTTAGTCTTTAGAAGTGCCACAGGACTCTGTTTTGCTGAACTAGACTAATGCGTCTACCCCTTTGAAACTATGAATACTGGAGCTTTTCCTAAACCTTTTAGTCCTTTCTTCAGTGAAGCACGTGCCTCAATGCTTTGATGAATATGTATAGGATTACTCATGTGTTTACAATTAAACACACTTTAAACTGGGTACTGTAATGAAGTGGCTTGCCCCTTTAAGGGCTGGGGACATGGAGCTAGACAGCTCCATATTAGCCCTACCTGTTACACTTGGGAAGAGCTGTGACGTTTAATAAATGGAACCAGTTGGGAACAGAGAAGGGAATTCCCTTGTACAGAGGAGTCCCTTTAACAAAGCAGTAGAAACCTGGAGAGGAGGATGCTTAGAGAGAGACAACCACAGTGAAGACTGAAGAAGAGACTTCAGGAGACACTGTCGTGGTAGGGAATAGCTGGCAAGAGCAAGTATGCTCCACCATGGATTCAGAATCCTGACTTTTTTAGGGAAAAGGCTCTGGGAAGGAAAGGCCTGGGAAACACTAAAGAAGAGTGGGAGTATGTGCTTGAGAGTGATTTGAGAATCGTATTTTTTAATATTTTGGTGGTAAATCCAGCCCCAGAGAGGTGAGTTACTGAACTTGTGAAGGGTTTGTTATGTCAATTTGATTGAGATCCTTAAAAAGTTGGGAAATGGAAACAGTACTTCAGCAAAGTAACCTTGGGCCACAAGGGGATCCTGGTGAGACAAGCAACCCATTTACAGGGATTTAGTAATTAAACAAGACCCATAATTCTATAACAATTATGGTTAACTATTGCAGGGTGGCGATACTAGACAGAGTTAAATTCTTTATTTTGTTATATCTTCCATGACACACCATTTATCTTCTGGTATCTGTTTGACATCCTGTTCTTTATAATATTGGCAAATGGCTGGGTAGTTGACAGTAGAGTTAAGTGTAACTGGTATAGCTATCAAATAGTAAAATTTAATGTTAGGCTTAAAAATGTACCTCTGACACACTCTATCAATGCTCTTATATTTCAAACATGAGTTGATTATTATTTTACTTTAAATCCAGGCCCGCCGGAGGACCACTACCCAGATGGAATTGCTATATGCAGATAGCAGCGATTTAGCCTCTCTCAGTAGCACAGCAGCCACCATTTTGCCTGGCCCTCTAACACCTGTTGCAGAAGTGCAAGAAAGTGGAATGCGTACTGACACAAGTGATTCTTCTACTAGGGAAAGGGAGCTCGTTCCCCCATCATCTGGCTTACCTTCTAAAATAAGCAGCATGTAAGTTTGGCCAAGCTGTACTAACTACCTTTTGCTTTTTAAAAATGCATGCTGCCAATTTCTTGTAATCTAATTTTAAATTTTACAAAGGACGACAACAATAGATTGCAGACTAACAGACTAGGATTCAGAAAGCTGTTTCTTCTCTTCCTCCACAGCCACCTCAGGAAGCATAGTTATGTTATTATAATTAATATATTTTGAGATATTTGTTTAGTTTTCTTTAACAAAACTGCTTTAGACTTTTTTGTAAATAGTGGACACAGTTATCTGGTCCAGTGGATCCATCTGTGGTGTTCGTGATGTGTGAAATGCAAATTATAGAGGGGAAAATCTTGTTGGAAGTATCAACAGGACCTTAAGAAGAAACACTATAAATCCATGGTAAAGCATATTAAGGGAAAGCAACCTTATATAGACTTAAATTTTGTGGTAACCATAGAGGTCTGGGACCTAATAACTGGAAGAAAAAAATTGATATATTTTGTGTTTACTGTATTTAAAATGGCATACTCTAAATTTATAGTACATTGAAATAATTCTTATGAATTTTAATAGTAGTGAATGATCAAAATAACACTATATAAACATGGACATGAAGAAACACATTGCATATTTACACTGAGTCCCAATGATATCTTTCCATTTGCAGTACACTTAAGCTGAAGAAGAATTTTTAATGATTGAAAGAATCAGTTAATTAGTTAATTTTATTAGGCAAATTTAACTTTGGGGACAAATCTTTTTTTCACTCTTTATATACTGAAATTATTATTATAAGCCATTCAAGGCAGTAAACCTTTTGTTAGCTCTGTTAATATTAACCCTGCATTCTGTCACATGTAAGTTGAATGCACTTGCCCCATTAAATAATATGAAAAAAAATAGAGCAGTCTATTTCCATAGCTATTTTTAGATTATAGATGCTGAAGTAAGGTATTCTTCTCAGGATCCGTCTGTCCTGTTCCTATAAAACTATTACTTTTTTCATGGAAGTCTCTGCTCTCAAGTATACACTTTAATTTAGGTTTAACAATTCCAGATTTTTCTAGCTTGCACTTGAGGTGGCAGAAATAAACAATAAAATATTGCTGATGGTGATTGTTAACACCTGCTGATGGCTTCATTGCTTTTATAAGTAGAATATGCTCAGAAGGCATGCTATTGGTGCTGCAGAGGGGGAATGATGATCAGGATATGCTGAGAAACCAGCTTATTTCAGCATTTAGTGTGTGAGATGCCTAGACGCTGTTGGCGTGCCAAGATTTAATAACATCAAATGTTATGACGTGGAATCCAAGTTCAGGTAATACCATCTTTTTGCCTCACTGCATCTTCTAAATTGTACCAGTTATGATAGATAATGAGCAATGAGGCAAAATAAAATGGCTAGAATTCCAATGCTGGAGTCACATAGTTGAGTCTCTTCAGTAAATTGTTCTGCACAGTAATGGACTTCACTGACTTTTGTACTTGTATGACTATACTTGAGATGAGTTTTTAAATTTTTGTCTCAAACAGTTCTTAGTGACTTCCATATTATAGGTATCTGTTTTAATACTGTACTTCACTTAGATTAATTTAGAACTTGTGATAGTATTAAATAACTTGTCTTGTTTCTCTTACATGTTGTTACTGATATTTGTTGTTGATGGGTTACTTTTGAAAATCCACCTGCACTTCCCATTTGGTCCTGCAGTAAAGTTGCAGTGCCAACTTTGTTATCAAAATAGTTCTCCTTCGAGAGCTTGCTCATGTCCATTCCATCTGTAGGTGTATGGACGCCTCCATGCACAGCTACTGGAAACTTTTCGCCTAAACAGCAGCTGTAGGGCTGGCTCCAGCTCCTCCTGGAGTGGCGCGCATCTGCCATGGTATATTAGGGGTGGCTGGAGCCCACCCTGCTCAGTTTCTGCTTTCTGACTCAGCTACTGGAAACCTTGCTATAACCTTGGCTGATTCTAGTCAATTTCCCCCTAGTTAGCTAGGCGATTTGTTTTTCTTAAGTGGTTCTTTGTTCTTGTCAATTTAGCATAGTTAGGTGGTTACAACACTGCCACAGGACATTATGCCAGGGTCTCCTGGTTTTAAACCTTGTGCTAAGTGAGAAGGCTTTCCCCACAAGTGACCCACATGAAAGATGTTTGAAGTGTCTGGGCAAGGCACATGTAAAGGATAAATGTGTCATCTGAAGAACTTCAAGCCCAGAACTCAAAAGGAGAGGGAATTCAGTCTGAAAGCCCTCCTTATGGAAGCTGCACTTTCCCCGACTGCGACTCCTCTGCAGTCGCCGGCACTGGACACAGCTTTGGTGCACAGCACCGGCACTGGCACCTACACCAACATCTATGGTGCCCAGAAGCCACAGTCACTGTAGTGCCTCACCAAAGAAGACAAAAGCACCAGCTGGAGTGTACCAGTTCACCCAGGCAGCCTCTGCAAGATCTGAGCTCTGCTCCGAAGCCACAGGAAGACTTGATGTGCCTCCCGGCATCCTTGATACTGGCAGCAAGGGCCCTTATGACAATACCCTCACCTCCTGCAGATGTGATTGCCATTGCTGCAAACAAGGGCAAACCAAAGCTAGGCCCTCTTAGCTGGAACCTGGGCCACTCAACACCGTCAGGAAGTGGATTGGCTCTGTGCACTACAGAGCGCAGCTCAAAGTGGTTCTAGACAGCCTCTGAGAAAGGAAAAACTCTGGACGCCGTGGAGCCACAGCGTGACGCAGTAAATACCTCCCTGCCCTCACGTACAGGGGATACAAGGGGAGGAGACATGATCTCACAGTGCTCCGACGCCAGAGGCTTAACCCTGGAGCAACCAGAGCACCAATCAGCATGCCTGGAATCAGATCAATCACACTCCAGGAGAACTAGCTCAGCCAGGCCTCTGGCAAGGCAGTCAGCACACAGAAAAAAGACAAGAAAATCATTAGCAGCAGGGCACTGTTCCTCCTGAAGTCCTGAGGTTTAGCACCAAAAGCGGCACTGTTTGAGTTGTTGGGAGCACAGCTCCGCTTCCTGGTCTTCTCAGTATGACTCATCATCAAGCCGAGATACGTACCAATACGAGAGGAGAAGAAGAAACTCCTGCTCTTCATCATCTTCACAGCAAAGATGAGGAACCAAGGCACAGAAGAGTATAGTTTCAAACCTGCCACAAGTCCAACCTTGGCCCCAAGACCCAGTGGCCTACACAGTGGCCATAATGGGTACCATGGTCCTACACCATAGCTCCAGCCCTGCAGTCGACTGCTTTGGCTGAAGCCTAATCAGCTCCTCCAGCCTTGGGAGAAGACCACACTTTGAATGCAGAGTCGGACCCACAAGAAGGTATATCTTAAGGGCCTGCCAGACCACGTATGGACCTGGCCTCTCCGTTGTCCCAGGATGACACTAGGGGCTAAACCGCTTCACCCCCATTAGATGATTTCAAAACCTGTCAGGAATTCCTGAAAAGGGTGGCTTCCAATTTGGGCATGGAGGCTCAAGAACTCAGAAGCATCTGATAGCCTTTTCAACATTATAACTATGGCGGCTTCGTGCAGGGTAACTCTTCCAGTTCATGAAGGGGTGCTTAAAATTGTTAAATCTGTGTGGCATACACCCTCTTTGATACCACCTCTCTACAGATCCTCCAAGAGAAGATATTGTGTTCTTGCAAAGGACTTCAATTACCTTTTTAACCATCCTGTCCCGGATACCCTGGCTGTAGATGTGGCAAACCAAAGACACAGACAAGGCCAACCAGGGCCCACTCCAAAGAATAAGAACCATAAAAAGCTAGATCAGTTTGGCAAGAAAATTTATTCAACTGCCAGTTTACATTTTCACATTGCAAATCACGAAGCCTTATTAGGAAGATATAAATATAACATCTGGAATTCACTCCGTTGCTTTGCAGAGATACTGCAGCTAGATCAGGCATCAGATTTCCTTATCATCATGGAAGAGGGTATGGCAGTGACCAGGGCAGTTCTACAAATGGCAGACGAATCAGCAGACACCTCTGGACATTCAATGGCTTCGGCTATATGTATGTGCCATTGTTCCTGGCTACAAGCCTTAGGACTGTTGCAAGAAGTTCAACAGGCGATCCAGGACTTCCCGTTTGAAGTTCCAACCTTATTCTTGGGGAAAATGAATGAAAAACTTCATGGTCTAAAGAATTCAAGAACCACACTCAAAACTCTTGACCTCTGTAATACTCCACAGAACCATTACCCATTCTGACTGCCTCTTGTAACACCACAAGTGCAATACTGGGCCGAGCCCCAGAGCTACTCATCATATAAACAGAGAGACAGGACCAGAACTTTGAATAGATGTTGTTCAAGTACTGGCTCAGGCTTTGTGCCACAACATCAAAGCTGATCTGGGAGGTTGAACGCTAGATGGCCATTTTGAGGCTATGACCGAGGACCCTGGGGCCTGGTTTGCTTCTCCTGCTTCCTGTCTCTATTCAGGGACCCCTCTTATGAGCAAGCTCTCTTTAGGGAGGTTCAATCTCCACTGTCCTTAGGAATAGTATTTCCAGTTCAACCAAAGTACAGAGGAAGAGGCTTTTACTCACGTCATTTCTTAATTCCAAAGTCCAATGGAGACCCAAGACCCATCCTTGACCTCAGATCCCTCAACAAATTCATAGTCAAGAGGGAGTTCAGGATGGTATCCCTGACTTCCATTATCCCTTCTCTAGACCTTGGGGACTGGGTTTACCACCCTCAATCTAAAGGATGCATATTTCAATATTTCTATCCCCCAATCCCACAGGAAATACCTTCGTTTCGTGGTAGCAGAGAACCATTACCAAATCAGGGCTTTCCTCTTTGGCCTTTCCTCTGACTGAGGGTCTTAATGATATGCATGGCAGTATAGCGGCATAACCTTTGTTGAAGGGTAATTCACATATTCCCATATTTAGATGACTGGCTAATCAGAAGACAATCCAGAAGCCAGGTCACTGCCAACGTCGAGATAGTGCTGAACATCTGCAAGAGACTAGAATTAATGAAAAACATGGAAAAATCCAAACTCATCCCCACCCAATGAATAGAGTTTATAGGTGTGACCCTAGACTATCGACAGGCTGGGCTTTTCTGCCAGAGTCAAGGTTTACATCAATAATGAATCAAAGTCATGAATTTTGGAGAAATCTGATGACCACAGTCAGACAATGCTTGAAACTACTGGGCCACATGGCAGCATGTACATACGTGGTCCATCTGGCAAGGCTAAAACTAAGACCTCTGCAAACATGGCTCGCATCACTTTACTCACTGAAATGACACCTCTTAAAAAAGATCGTCTCAATCCCTCCGCAGGTCCTTGAACAGGTAAATTGGTGGAGAGACCTATCTCTGGCCCTACAAGGAGTCCCTTTCTAAGAAGAGGACCTGTCAGTGACATTAATCTCCATTGCCTCAGACTTGGGATGGGACATGCACTTCAGTATGGGAACGAGAACCCAGGGCGTTTTGTCCCAGCAGGACAAGTACCTGTACATCAACATCAAGGAAATTCAGGCAATCCGCCTAGCCTTCAAGGTATTTCTCCACATAAACAAGCAAGGAGGGACCCGATCCTCTGCTCTATGCAAGGAAGCTACCCATGTGTGAGAACTAGCTATAACACATCACTTCTGCTTAAGGTCTTCCCACTTACCAGAAGTAAGAAGCAGGAGAGCAGATCATCTGAACAGAGTGCTTGTACATCACCACGAATGGTCACTTCATCCAGAGGTAACTTCAGAAATTTTCCAGAGGTGGGGGTTTCCACAAATCTATCTGCTAGCCTCACGCCAAAACAGAAAATGTAACCAATTCTGCTCCCTGAGGGAGCTGGAAAAGGGGTGACACATCAGAAGTCTTCCTCCTCTCATGGAAGGGACCTCTGTTGTACACCTTCTCTCCAATCCTGGTAATGTTCAGGATAGTCTGGAAAATAAGGAAGGACAAGTCAGATGTGATACTGATTTGCCCCAGCTTGGCCCCAAGAATGCTGGTTCACAACTCTCCTACAGCTCTCTATCGCACCACCATGCGAGGTCCCACTTTGCCCAGACCACCTGTCACAGGACTTTGGCAGACTATTGCACCCGGACTTGGTGTCTCTCCATCTCATGGTTAAATATGGAGGAATGGGCATGTTTCACCCAGGAGCAAGAAATTCTGCTTGGTAGTAGAAAACCCTGTACCTGAGCGTCACATACCTCAAAAGGTTCTCACTCTGGGCTAGGGAACACCATATACCACTGACAAAATCTAGAATTTAGTCAGTCCTAGAATACTTAACTGTACCTAAAGCAACAGGGCTTTTCTTTATCATTGTTAAAGGTCCACCTTGCAACAATTTCTGCTTTCTGTCAGCTATTACAAGGGAGGTGAGTTTTCTCGCATCCAATGTCCATGTGGCTTTTGAAAGGGATTGAACGTTTGTACCCCCAGATGCGCACTCCAGCAACACCTTGGGATCTTAACTTAGTTTTATCTCAGCTCATAAGATCTCCATTTGAACCACTAGCTACCTGTCCACTACCAATCCTGTCCATGAAGGTAACTTTCCTGGTGGCAATAACTTCAGCAAGAAGAGTTTCTGAACTGAAGGCATTAACATCAACCCCTCTGTATATTATCTCTTTTTAAAGACAAGCTAACACTAAGACCACATCCAGCCTTCCTTCCCAAAGTAATATCAGAATGCCATTGTAACTAAGATATGTGTCTTCCAGTCTTTTATTCAAAACCCCACTTGTCAGAAGAAGATCGCTGCTGGCACTCGTTGGATGTGAGAAGGGTGCTATCCTTCTATATTGACTGAACTACACCATTTTGGAAGTCCACCCAACTCTTCGTTGTGTTGTTTGATCACAAGAAGGGACTTCCAGTCTCTTCACAATGAGTTTCAAAATGGATTACACAATGCATAAAACTCTTCTATAACAAAGTGGAACATCCACTTCCAGACCAATAAAGGCGCATTCAACAAGGGCCAAGGCCTCATCCACAACTTTCCTGGCCAACCTTGCCTGTAGCTGAAATTTGCAAAGCTGCAACATTGTGATCTATACACACGTTTACCTCACATTATGCCATCATGGAGCAAATGAGAGAAGACTCAGCCTTTGAAGGAAAGGTGCAGCAGTCTGTTCGGTGTTAACTCTGCTCACCGTCCAAGGTAAGCTTGTAATTCGCCTATAGATGGGAATGGACTTGAGCAAGCTCTTGAAGGAGAAAAGACGGTAGCTTATCTGTAACTGTCATTCTTCAAGAGGAGTTGCTCATGTCCATTCCAATTCCTCTGCCATTCCCACTTTTGGAGTTAGTGGAAAGAAGGGTCTGAACAGACTGGGCTCTGACCACCCTAATGTACCTGTGGCAGATGGTCACCACTCTGGGAGGAACTGGAGCCAGCCCTGTGGCTGCTGCTTAGGTGAGAAGTTTCCAGTAGCCGTGCATGGAGGTGTGCACGTACCTATAGATGGAATAGACATGAGGAGCCTCTCTTGAAGAATGACTGTTACAGGTAAGCAACAGTCTTTTCCTATCACAGCAGAATGGGATGCTATTACTTGTTTGTAGGATCAATATTGTATTAATACCATGATCTCATAGATTAACATCCAGCTATTTGTTTAAAATATGATTGTGTAGATGCAATATTACCACATTTCAACAGTACTGTGCTGTTTTGTTTCTTCAAGGTCATATCTACATGAGAAGTTGCATCAATTTAACTTATTTTTTTAAACTAACTTAATTAAATGAATGAAAACCCCTGGGTGGTCACTTTTTATTTCCATTTCAGTGAATATTTCACTTTGGCTTAAACTTATTCCTAATAGGCTTAAACTGAACTGAAATAAACCTTATTTAAACCAGTATAAGAATATCCACACAGCATTCTGCACTGGTTTAACAAAATCAGTTTAAAAATCACATTCTAATTTAAACGGGTACAGCTATGTTGTATAGGCAAGATATCATTATACAGGGACAGATTCACATCCTGGGTATTGAACACTAGCAGTGATGTCAAACACAGTCTTCATTCCAGAGCTGCCCCTTCTGATGTTACATGCTCTACATAAAAACATTCAGAGTATGTGTACAGTGCCAAAAAGATGTGTTCTTTATTTTAAAATATCAATAAAGACACTGTGAACTCAGTTTAGCAGCTCACGTTAAAACTTCTAGGGTAGCCTGAGTTGAACTTGAGCAACTAACACATGTTAAAATGCTATTTTAACCTGAAATAGCTAATTTGAATTAAGAACACACCTATTTTTAATTTGCAGTGTAGACATGAGTGGCCACACTGCATCAGATTAGTGGTTCATCTAACTCAATATCCTGTTTTCCAACAATGGCCAGTGCCAGATGTTGCAGGGGGAGTTAAATGAAAAGGGCAATTACTGAGCAGTCCATCCCATGTAGTGCAGTTGCAGGATCAGACAGTCAGAGGCTTAGTCATCTTAGCTGATGGCCATTGGTGGACCTATTCTCCTAGAACATATATGATTCTTCTTTTCAATCCAGTTAAATTTTGGGGCTTCACAGTATTCTCTGGGAATGAATTCCGCAGGTTTGACTGTGTTGTATGTTGCAAGTATATTTTTTTGTTTATTTCAGATCTGTTGCCTATTAATTTAATCTGGTGACTGTAGGTTCTTATGTTATGTGAAGGGTTAAATAACACTTTCTCCCCACCAGCAATTAGTTTATAGGCCTATAGCATCTCCTCCCTTAGATGACTAAGATGAACAGTCACTGTGTTTTAAGTGTCTCCTTTTGTGAAAGCTGTTCTACACTCCTAATGATTTTTGATTCCCTTCTCTGTACCTCTTCTAATCCTGATATCTTTTCTGAAATAGGGTGACCAGAATTGCATTCAATATTGTGGATGTGGGGGTATTGAGGATTCATATAGTTCCATTATGATATTTTTCTGCCTTGCTCCAAACGGGTAGCTGTATTACTCTAGTTCAGCAAAATAAACAAAGAATCTGGTGACACTTTTAAATACTAACAGATTTATTTATTGTGTGAGCTTTCGTGGGAGAAAAACATCTCCTTGTTTGATTTTCTGTCTCATTATTTCTCTCTTTCCTAATGGTTCCTAACATTCTTTTAGTTTTTTGACTGCCATTGCACATTCGAGTTTGTTTTCAGAGAACTAGCCATATTTACTCCAAGATCTCTTTCTTGGATGGTAACAGGTAATTAGAGGCCATCATTTTGCATGTGTAGGTTGGAGTATGTTTTCTAATACTATTTACTGTTCCTAAATTTCAGCTGCCATTTTGTTGCCAATTACACATTTTTGTGAGATACCTGTGCAACTTAAGTGCTTATATACAAATGCTAGAAGTGTAAATACTAAGATGGATGAACTTGAGTGTCTCATATTAAATGAGAATGTTGATATAATGAATATCAAAGATGCTTAGTGGAATGAGTCTAATCAATGAGACATAGTAATGATGGTAGAAAATATATCAGAAAGACAAAATCTGAGAGAGTAACACTATATGTGGGGAAAAAAAGCATAGATTCAAATGAAGTGAACCAAACTGTGAGCTGTAGTATTTCTATGTATAGTAATTCCATGCTTGAGTAATAAGAATGTGGCAGTAGAGAGATACTACCAACCATCTGACTAGGATGGTTACGGTGACTGTGAAATGGTTAGGGAGATGAAAGAAGCTATAAAAATAAACTCAATAATAATTTCAACTATCCCCATATAGAATGGGGTACATGTCACCTTAGAATGGGAAGCAAGGATAAAGTTTTTTGACACTGAAAACAACTGCATCATGGAGCAGCTAGCCCTGGAACCAATGTTCCCTGTAAGCTGCGCACCTGCCCTCACGCATCCACACAAGCATCTCTGGCGGCCCCGCAGGGCCAGCAGCCGTCGACCCTACCCGGTCGGGAAACACATTCCTTCTCTGGCCCCAGGGAGCTGCGGCAAGGTTGGGAGAGTTTAAAATCTCCTACTCTGAGCATGCTCAGGGCGGGAGCAGCCTGTGGCCAAGTAGCAGGCTGCTGCTCTGACTGGGAGGGTCGACAGGAGATCAGGGACCCAGCCAGCAGGTTGGTTAGGGAAGGGGTCAGCTTGAGAGCTGGCACCTGGTGGCCAGGCGGGCGGGTTAGGGCATATAAAGTTTTAATGCAGTAGGTTAGAATCTGACACCACCAGAAGTGTAAAGCTACGGAGCAGCCCCCCAGATCAAACCGAAGCTTCCATCCATTGATCGCACACGGTTGTATTAATCATAGTATAAGTAGTATTTACCCAGCCAAGACAGACTCCATTGTTCCCCAGCAAAATAACATTTCCCTTCTGATTAGGTAAAAGTTACCAAGTCAAAGCTCTCGCTCTCTACACAGCACCAGGTTTGAAGGGAAATCCATCGTTACCATACATTCCTCCCTGCCATCAATTTCTTATCAATAAGGGCTCCAGCATGCTGGTTTTTTTTCCAGTGGAACAGAAGGGAAAGGGGAAGGCTAGTTGTGATCTCAGACAGGCACAGACATTTCTATGCTCTCACCATATGCTTTAGCATGGGGGAGGGAACTTTTGCAGCCTTTGTTTGTATCCTGTTAATGGTGTAGTCAGTGGATTGCTGCATAGCTCTCGGTGACTGCAGGATGTGTTTAAAGTGTTCTTCTCTGAGCGTGAAGGGAGCAGGCAACAAAATTTAAACACAAGTTGTTTGTGAAGTTGGGTATCCGGTTTTGTTTCTTGCATGTATATTTAGGACAGGGGCATTTAGAGATTTGTTTTCAATTTTATGGCTTCTGTATCAGTAGTGGTATGTTAGGGGTGGGATTTTTTTTCTTCCTCGAAAGCTCATACAATAAATACATTTGTTCATCTTTAAGTGCCACAGGACTCCTTGCTTGTTTGTTCTACTGAACTAGACTAACATGGCTGCCCCTTTGGATCTCAGTAGAAGTTTCCTAACAGGGAAGAGGGGGAAAAAAAAAGGCAATGTAAACCTTTTACAGTCTCTATTCAGCAGTTACTTAAGGGTACTTGAGCCTCTATTTGTATTTTTAATGCAGCATCTCTCTTTTGTTCCCCCTTCTATTTCAAATTTTTATTTCTATTTTCATAGGGACATTAATAATTTTGCAGACTCTTCCCTTTCATAGGATATCTTTTGAAAATCATTCCAAAACCAAAACGAATTCTAACTCCATAGTTTCTCTTTGAAGTTTTGATTTTATAATTAACTTACTAAGGTATACCATATCTTCCATGGAGTGAGAAGGGAGGTTGAAATGTTCCCCTGTTGGTTTTTTAATTTTATTTCTGAAGTCAGACTTGTCTATTTATTATATTTTGCAGACTGTAATTATTTTATAATATATATGAAATAATACCAGTCCCTTAGGCTTAAAATATATATTTGAGATGGCTTTGTCATTACAATAAGTGACTTTCTAATTCATTCTTGGTAAAATACTGTAAGCTTAAGCAGATGTAAGGAAATTTTGTTTATTTGAGGTATAAGGGTAAGTAACTTTAAGTAGAATATAATGTTTATATGAGTTTCAATTTGTGAGGGAAGTTGTTCGAAAGTCTATGAAAGAGAATATAGGTGAAGAAAGTTTAACTTTGTACTGCTGTATTTTCTTCTGCATTAATCAATTTTGAAGTTTATGTAAAGATCTAATGAACTACGTTGACTCTGCAAGTTTTCACTTCTTTTCCTTCACTCCTTTTTGGAAAACTTTGTTTTCACTAGTGCTGCTTTAGTAGTTGGTTGCTATGCAGCTTTCTCTTGGTCCCAAGAACATCAGGCAATCAATGTTCCCTCTAAACTGAAGATGCAGCTGAGCAAGTTATGGATGCCTTGGAGTTGGCGGGCAGTGGAGAAGGGACCTGGTGGGGATCTGGAAACCTGTGGCGAACTTGCTCAGCTGCATCATCAACTTAGAGGGAACACTGTGAACAAACTAGAGAAGAGACAATTCTTAATTTAGTCGTAAGTGAAGCACAGGATCTATCCCAAGAGTTGAATATAGCTGAACTATTTGGTAATAGTGACCATAACATAGTAACATTTATCCTCCCTCTGGAGTGGGGTGAAGAACCCCAAAGCAGCTCATCACAGTAGTATTTAATTTCAGAGAGGGGAAATATAGAAAAATGAGAAACCTAGTTAAACAGAAAATTAATAGGTAAAGTGCCAACAGTGAAATTCCTGCAAGCTGCATGGAAAGTTTTTAAAAAGACCATAATAGAGGCTTAATTTAAGTGTAAACACCACATTAAAAATCATAGTAAGATGACAAAGAAATGCCACCGCGGCTAAACAACAAAGATGAAGAAGCAGTGAGAGGCAAGAAAGCATCCTTTATAAAGTACAAGTTAGATGTTGTTGAGGAAAACAAAAGGAGCATAAACTCTGGCCTGAAAAGTGTAAAAATATGCTTAGGAGGGCCAAAAAAAGACTTTGAAGAACACTATATCAGAAGTGGGAAGTTTGGTGAACAGCCGGTGAGTTCACTGGATTATCAGGTTGCTAAAGAAGATAAGACTAGAATCATAGGGTTAGAAGGGACCTCATGAGGTCATTTAGTCCAACCCCCTGCCAAAAAAGCAGGACCACTCTCACTAAATTATCCCAGGCAGGGTTTTGTCTAACCGAGTCTTAAATATCTCCAAAGAGAAACTAAATTAATTCTTTTCACAGGACTTTGTGACTGAGAATGGCTATGTCTACTTTGGAGAGCATTTTTGAAATAACTTTTTTTCAAAAATGCTATTTTGGGAGAACAGTATTTCATTGTCCCGAAATACCACAGGTTTTTTTGGACAGTAAAAGTCTACATCAGACTTTCTTTTTTAAATGAAAAGAAAGGCAATGGAAAAGATAGGCAGGCTTTTTCGAAAAAAGCCTTTGCCACATCCAGCGATGGCTTTTCTCAAAAAAGCCATCTCAAAAAATCTTTTTGATTTCAAAATGTAACCAGGCTTAGCGTTGCTGAAAAAGTGCACCAGTAGCTAAACCCGACAGCTTTTTCTAAATAGCTTTTTCGAAAAAACCTGCCTATCTTTTCCATTGCCTTTCTTTTTTATTTTTATTTTTATTTTATTTTTATTTTTTTTGAAAAAGGAAGTCCAGTGTAGACTTTCACTTTCCGAAAAAAGGCAGCACAGTATTTCAGGACAAGGAGTGGACCCTGGACCATTGTTCCAAAATAGCATTTTTGAAAAAAGTTATTTCAAGATAAATATTTTGAATAAAATTCTAAATAATTTTTTCAAAAACAGTTTTGTTTTTTTTAAATGCTTTCCAGTGTAGACGTGGCTGATGTGACGGAGATTCCTAAACCTGAACCATTCTTTTTAGGTGAAAGATCTGAACAAGAGGAGGTTTAGAACAAATTTATGGATTAAACAGGAATAATTCAACAGGACCAGGTTGTATCCATCCAAAAGTTCTGACGGCTCTGAAATGTGAAATTGTGGAACTACTAACTTGATGTGGAACCTATCATTGAAATCTGCTTCTGTACTGGGGAATTGGCAAATAGCTAATGTGGTGTCTTTTTTAAAAGGCACCAGATTTGATCCCAGCTGTTACCGTGTGATTAGCCTAACTTAGGTACCAGACAAATTGGTCAAATCTATAGTAAAGAACAGAAATCAGATACATAGTATAACATGATTTGCTTGGGAAAAGTCAACATGGTTTTTGTAAATGGAATTCTCCAATCTGCTAAAATATTTGGAGGGGTCAATAAACATGTAGAGAATGGTGATCCAGTGAACTTAGGTTTTCAGAAAGCCTTTGACAGGTCTTTCAGCAAAGGCTTTTAAGCAAAGTAAGGAGTCATGAGGTAACAAATAAGGTCTTCTCCTAGGTCACTAACAGTTTAAAAGATAGTAAACAAAGGGTAGGACTAAATGCTCAGATTTCAGAATGGAGAAAGGTGAATAGTGGGGAGCACCAGTGCTCTGCACTGGATCAGTACTGTTCAATGTATTCAAAAACGATCTGGTAAAAAGGGCAAACAGTAAGGTGGCAAAATTTGCAGATAATGCAGAACTACTCAAGATAGTTAAGGGAAAAGCAGACTGTGAACTGTTAGAAGGGGATCTCACAAAATAATGTGGTTGGATAACAAAATGGCAGATGAAATTCAGTGTTGATAAATGCAAGGTAATGCACATTGGAAAATGTAGTACCAGCTATACATGTAAAATAAAGGGCTCTAAATCGGTTGTTACCACTCAAGAAGGGGATCTCCTGAAGTCTTTGTGGACTGTTTTCTGAAAACATCCACTCAATGTGCAGCACCAGTCAAAAAAGCAAACAGAATCATGGGAATCATTAGAAAAGACACAGATAATCAAACAAAAAATACCATATTGCCTGTTTATAAATCCATGGTATACACATATCTTGAATATTATGTGCATATATGGTTACCCTATCCCAAAAGAGAGAGATTGGAATTGGAAAAGGTACAGAAAAAGACAACTGAAATGATTGGGGATGGAAAGGCTTCCACATAAGGAGAGATTAATAAAACAGGGGCTTTTCAGCTTGGAAAAAAAAGATGTCTAAGAAGGGTTTGATGGAGGTCTAGTCAATCAGGACTGTTGTGGAGAGAGTAAATAAGGAAATATTATTTACTCCATCACATAATACAGGAAACAGGGGTCACCAAATAAAATTAATGGGCAGCAAGTTTAAAATGAACAAAAGGCAGTATTTCTTCCCAATAACACATAGTCACCCTGTGGAATTCCTTGTTGGAGGATGTTGTGAAGACTAAGACTATAACAGCATTTCAGAAGGAACTTGGTAAGTTTTTATACAGGACATGTCCATCAGTGGCTATTAGCCAGGTTAGGTAATGATTGCTGTTTTTCCAGAGGCTGGAAATGATCCACAGGGTGGATCATTTGATGATTACTTGTTGCTCTTTGAGTGCCGCTTACATTATCCAGTATTAGGTGTCTACATGCCGCAGTGCACAATTGGTTGGAAACTTTTTAGCCTTAGCCTGTCAGAGCAGGGTCGGTGGTTGATATATATATATATATATAACCCTAATCCTCCTCAGTTCCTTTTTCTGCCCTCAGCGACAGTTTTGGAACAGCCCGCTCCTTGCAATTACACAAGCGCCTGTCAATTTGCTGTGTATGAGGCACTCGTTCACTTTGGAACATCTGTTCATGTACGTCGTTCCACCGAGAACCAGCGCTCTTACTGAGCGTATGAATTCGGAGCTGGAAGACTGCTCCCAACAGCCGCCTACAATGCCAGGTTTCAAACCCTGCACTGTTTGCAGCAAGGCCTTCCTGCAGGAGGACCCCCACAAGAAGTGCCTGTGGTGCCTGAGTGAATTGCAGCAGGCTACCAAGTGCTCCATCTGTCAGTCCTTTAAACCAAGGACATTGAACGACAGGGAGCAGAGGTGCCATGCGCTGGCCCTGGAGCAAGCACAGAAGCCTATCCCCGGAAAATCGGGGTCACCATTGGAGCTGCCGGCACCGTGTGCCAGATCAGCACCGGAGCCGTCTCGGTGCCACTCTCCTCAGGAGCAAAAAATGACACACTGTGTCCACCTCGGTGCTGAAGTGCAGGCATCGCTCCAGCTCCCCCTGTTCAGGTCACTCTCAGTACTGGGGCCGGGAGGCTATGGAGGTCCCTTGCACCCCAGAGGCTTTCAAAGCAGCAAAGGCCCTCCTGCTTTTGCCAACAACTCTTCATCCAAAGCAGAGAGAAAAACCTGCTTTCCTCTCAGGGACATGGACTGCACCAGAGCAGCACCAATCTCTGTTCCCTAGTACAGTACTGAGCTCTCTGGTACCGCAGCTGGAGGGGGTTTCTCCCTCTACAAAAAGGCCCATTGGTACCAACCTGGGCTCTGCATCCAAGCACTGTAGAACACGTTCTTCCACCCCCCGGCACCATAGTGCCGCTGTTGCCAGCACCAACCACCTCAGCCGCTCTTCACACCAGTACTGAGGTAAGCCCATCACTTCAGCGCAGGGGGCTGTCACGCTCCCTGAGCCCTGAGGAGGTCACCCCCTCACAAAGGGGCAAATAGGCCCATCAGGGATCACCGGCATCGGGTACCTACCATGAGTGGCCTATACCATGGGAGGCTCCCTTGCTGCCGGTTTCCCACGGTACCAAGGAGTCCAGGACCACTCCAGCCTTGCTTGCAAACCCTGATAGGGCCTTAAACAGGAAACCATGGTCATACAGGGAGGACACTACAGCCCCCTTCAACCTCCTCGGCTACGTTAAGGTGCATACAGGTGTAGAGGTCAAGCCCACGAGGGGGACCAGGACCCCCTATTTGACCCCTGGTTAACATCTTGCGCAGATGCGATAGTGGCACTGTTGCACCCTAGTGTGCATGACCTCACCAAGGTTCACTGGCAAACTCCCACTTCTATTTCTCTGGTCTCTGATATAGCAGGCCATAAATACCAGGTCCTGCCAGAGGAGTTCCCCTTTTTTGTTAACCACCCGGTACCAAGCTCCTGGGTATGGAAGCTGCCTTAGGGCATGGGAGCCAACACTCTCCAGATCCCATGCTGAGATATAGAGAGGCGAGAGGGCTGGACCTCATGGGCTGGAAGGTGTACTCAACCTCCACCTTCCAGCTCTGGATTGCAAACCACCAGGGCTGGTGGGAAGGTACACTCTAGATATCTGGGAGTCCTTGAGGAGATTCCAGGATCTCCTCCCCCAGGATCATAGGGAGGGCTACGACTCATTTATAGAGGAGGGCACACTGGCATCCCGGGGCACGCTCTTGGCTGCAGGGAATGTCTTAGATATGGCGAGTCGAGATGTAACCTTGGCTGTTGTTACGAGACATGCAGTGTGGCTGCAGCAGTCAGGCATGCCTCAAGATATGAAACGGGCTATTCAAGACCTCCCCTTTGAGGGATGGTCCCTGTTTGCAGAGGGAACAGACCACCTACTACATGTCACGAAGGACCCCAGATCAGCCCTCCTATCTCTGGGCATTCTCCCGCCACAGATGCCCAGTCGCCTTCCTAGCCCTTGGAAACACCGAGAGTGCTAACACAGAGGCACCAAACAGGGCCTTCTCCGCTGTGCAAGAGGCAGGATCAGCCTCCAAGAGCCCCGAGATTCCCTCCTTCACCAGGGACTTCTTCCTAAGTTGCAGTGGCCCTCATCAGGGAGGCCTCTGCTGGTGAGCTAACCCCCTCCCCCCCCCACAATGGTTTTCACTCCATCCCTACCTCACCAAACCCTCAGAAATCAGCGGCAGAGGCCCTACATGGGACTCCATCTACAGCTAGGGGGTGGAGAGCACCATTCTTAGGTTCCAAGAACCCTTTTCCCACATCAGAGGGATAGATGACCTGCCTCAGGTGACCTTATCCCTCCACACTTTGGAGTTTCACGTCAATCTTTGCCGTCTCATCTGCTACTCGTCACAGGCCTGCAGATCCGGCTCTGGGCATTCGAGTCAAACCACCCCTTCATTCTCTCCCAGGGCCTTGTACTTCCCTTAAAGTGGGTACCCTTAGGGCTCCCCATTGAGCCTGAGGTGTATGAATGCTTTCAGGTTTCCCCTTTTTGGCGTTCCATCCTACCACATAATCTTAGTGATCTTGACTTCAGTCACTTGACATAGTCCTCTCATCCAGACTCCCCATCATTCGCCCTAGAGTCTGGGTCAGCTTCAACTCCAGAATGAGTCTCAATCTCACCTATCACTTAGTGGTCTAAACTGCTCTTACATACAGGACTTAACTTCCACCTGCCCCGTCACAATCATTTTCACCCGCATCAGGACTGGATCCCAATGACGTCACTTGCTGGACAATGGAGTACACTTCCAACACTTCCCAGTTCTGCAATTGGAGACCCAGAGGTCCCTTCATCTGGACCTCCTATTACTCGCAAAAGAACAGGGCAACAGAAAACCCCTCCAACTCCTCCTAGGCATTCCCACGGACTCGCTAAGTTGCTCTGCCCCCACACTTTTAAGGTGGCCTGCCTGAGGAGGCACCCTTATGCAGTAAGGGTATGGTGAAAATGCTCCTCCTACAACTAGGGGGATGGGTGGCTGGTCGGCCCACTGCTTCCTTTGCATGCTGCATAAATTCTAATGGTGGAGAACAGGAATCAAGGGACTCTAACCTTAGCCCCATAGGGATGCACCCCCATGGGCCCTCCACCTTCCTCTCTCTTCCCCCTTCCTTTGTCACAAATTTCCTGTACAAACCTTTTGGGTCTCCTTGACACCTTTGGTAGCAATGCTACACCACTTCAATGTTTACCCCTTTTGGCCAGTCTGCACTAGTGCCTCGACTCTGCAGGGAGAAAAGCAACCACCATCATCAAAGTGGTAAGAACGATAAGTCTATCCCTCTCCTTCCCTGCTAGGGTTTCCCTGGTTCCCCATATGAGAACTAGGGGTTATCAGGGCCTTGAGGGAAGTTTTTCAGTTAGTGTGGTGGGGCATCCCACACTCAGAAGTATTCGACATGGAAGATCCTTCCATCTTATGTGTCTCCCTGAAACCTATGTCTGCTGGGTCTAATACATCACTTGGTGGTATGTACCACCAAGGTCCACGAACAACATGCCTTTGTGCTGTCTGACTTGCTGTCAGGCAAGGTTTCCCTCCCTCCCTCCCCTTTTTTCGAGGACAAGGCCCTAATTCTTCAGGGCAGTAACCCCAGCACCCAGCCTTTCCCTTACTCTTCATGGAGGTAGGACCCTCAGCAGTTCTCCTCCCCTACACTGACTATTGGGAAGTGGTCAAAACCCTTCTGTGATTCTGACTGAGGGGGGTGAGAATTAAAGCACATACCCTGCTTTTATGTCTAGAGGGAGATGCCCCCCTCCATCACACCAGAGCGCACATTTACAAGGAGTGAGCAGCGTAAGGAGATACCCTCATTGTTCCCTCAGGGAGACTCTGGGATGCCTCCTGGCCCACTTAAGTGTCCTAACCTTACTCAAATGTAGCTTAGTTATCGGGTCTCATCCCCTTGAGACCCATTGGTGTCCCACAGTTTTAATCTTGAAAGGCTACCGATGATCTTGCATCCTCTGCACACTCACCACAGAGGTCAGGAGGGACTGTTATTAGCATAGCACTTTGTCCCTCTTCTACTCTCCTTACCCATTCTTGCTCATATCACTCTAGCAGTGCAAGAGGAGCTTGGGAAGTGAGAGAAATCAGCTTCCAAATCACTAACGACCGACACTCACCCTTATTCCCTCTTTCTTTATTACCCTAGGTTTTAATTCCAATCCCAAAGGGTTCCCTTCCTGTTTCACGATGGAGTTTTTTTTCCTTAGCTCCCTACTGAAGAGAGGTACTAAAACAAAGAATTCCCTCTTCATTTCAAAACTTGGACATAGGCTGTCCACTCAGAGTTTTTTCCCTTGCTAAATCATGGAGTGGCACCCAACAGGCCACTACCCTCAGGACAGTTCTTCTCTCCCTGGAGAGGTTCACACCAGGTCCATCTTGATAGAATCTAAGCAGGGTTATGCTTAGAGATCACGGACCTCTCATCAGTAACTTGGTGTGTTTGCATTACGGCTGTTTTCCCAACTCGCCAAAGTGACCCAGAAGTCATAGCCGCCTCTAGGTCCCATGTTGCGCTGTTACTAGCTTCCTTTCTGCCTGGTTTCACTAATACCCATCAAAGGAGACTCCCTCATGAGGTCGGGACTATCCCCTAGGGCAAATTTGCCCAACAATACCATCCTGGCTGCGCTTCCAGCGCTTGACCTGCCAAACCAACCTAGTCACTCACAAGTTGAAGTGTCAAAAACCCAGTATTGTGGAGAGGGTGGGTTTTACCCTCACCTTTATCTCCTGGGATGTGAGAGTCCATCATCTCACAGTGGGTAGACTAAGTGTGGAACTTCCTTTGTTTTCTTGATGATTTTAGCCACTCTCAAAATTGAGAGCATCCAAAGCAGTTAGGATGGCCGAGTATTAATGCTTTCGCCTTCAAGGCAGGGTGACGCATATCTTTTCACCAGTTCCCATGTACAGTGTTCTCTTAGAACAAATCAAAGGTTACAGTACATTCCTCTAGGTAGGCTGGAAAGCGTACTCTTCAGGCACCCTTCCATGCCTTGGGTTTGCCTCTAGGTGGATAGCCATGCTTAAGGTGGGAAAAAACCAACTCCACCCACCTTCCATATTGCAGCTAGTAGTCACCTAATACTGAATGATGCAAGCAGAGCTCGAAGAACAGTAGGTTACTTACCGGTAACCATCCTCCTTTGAGATGGGCTGCTCGCATACCAGAACCCCCCCCCCACACACACACTATTTGGAGTTGGCAACTAGAAGGAGCTGAGGAGGATCAGCTTTGGGGCCGTATATATAGCCACGGGAGTCACCAGAGGGGGCATTGGCTGCTGACCCTGCTCTGACAGGTTAGGGCTAAAAAGCTTCCAACCAATTGTGCACTGCAGCACGTAGACACCTAATACTGAATGTATGTGAGCTGCACATCTCAAAAAAGGATGGTTAACCCACCGTTCCATTCATTCCCTCTGAAGCACCTGGCATTGGCCACTGTCAGAAGACAGGGTACTGGGCTAGAGGGACAAGTTGTCTGACTTAGCATGACTGTTCTTATGTTCTAACTGTTCTCAGTCTTCTTTGGACTTAATTATATTGAGTAATTTCATACGATCTGCAAATGTTGCCATCTTCTTGTTTACCAGTTTTTCCAAAGAATTTATGGATGTGTTGAACATCACTTGTCCCTTTACATAGACTTGTGGAGCTTGCTGTTGACCTCTCTCCATTCTGATGACTAACTATTTCTACCCTTTAGTCTCCTGTCTTCTAACCAGTTATTTTTCCAGGAGAGGACTTTCCCTGTTATCCAGTGGCTCTTTACTTTGTTGTGAGATCTCATTAAAGGCTTTCTGAAAGTCCAAATACACTAAATTCACTGGAATACCCTAGTCAACATGTTTTTGACATCCGCAAAGAATTCTAATAGATCGGTGAGGCATGATCTCCCTTTAAGAAAGCCATGCTGACTCTTTCCCAACAACCTATGTTAATCTATGTGTCTGATAATTCTGTTCTTTACTATATTTTCAGCTGGTTTGCCTGGTATTCATGTTAGGGCTACTGGCCTGTAATAACCAGGATCACTGCTGGAGCATTTAAAAAAAAAATTGTTGCATTAGGTATCCATCAGTCATCTGGTACAGAACCTGATTTAAGCAATAGGTTACATACAACTGTAGTTCTGCAATTTCATATTTGAATTCTTTCAGAACTCTTAGGTGAATAACATCTAGTCCTGGCATCTTATTACTGTTTCATTTGAGTTGTTTCAAAATCTCCTTTAATGACACCTCAATCTGGAACAGTTCATCAGTTTTGTCACCTAAAATGAATGACTCAGGTGTGAGAATCTCCCTCACATCCTCTGTGATGAACACCAGTTGAAAAAATGCATTTAGTTTCTTGGCAAGAACCTTATTTTTGGTGGGTGCTCTTTTAGTGCATTGTTGGTGTGATCATCTAGTGGCCTCACTGACTGTTTGACAGGCTTCATGCTTCTGATGTACTTGAAAATGTTTGCTGCTAGTTTTTATGTCTTTTGCTAATTGACCTTCAAATTCTTTTTTGGACTTTCTGTTTTTACACTTGACCTGCCACACTGCACACTCCTTTTTATTTTCCTCAGTGGGATTTGACTTCGTTTTTAAAGGATGCCCTTTTGCTTTTACCTACCTCTTTTCACTCTGTTATTTAGCCAGGGCAGCATTATTTTTGGTCCTCTTGTTATTTTTCTTTTTAAATTTGAGGCTGTACACTTAGTTTGAGTCTGCACTGTACTGTTTCCATGAAGCTTGCATGCATTTTGCTTTTGTGCCTATTCTTTTTAATTTCTGTGTAACAAGCTTCCTCATTTTTATATAGTTTCTCCTTTTGAAGTTAAATGCTATTGTATTGGTCTTATAAATTTTCCCCTGAACATAGATGTTTATATTTTATTACATTCCGGGTGCTGTTATTGAGCAGTTCAGCTATATTCACCTCTTGGACCAGATCATGGGCCTCATTTAGGACTAAATTAAGAATTACCTCTGCCCTTTTGATTTCCAGGACTTGCTGCTCCACGAAGCAGTTATTCATGCTATCTAGAAATTTTATCTTTGTATCCCATCCTAAGGTGGCTTGTACACAATCAACATGAGGTTAATTGAAAATTGCCTATTATTCCTGAATTTTCTATTTTTGTAGCCTTTCTAATCTTCTTGAGCATTTTGCAGTCGCCATCATCATGCAGTAGTATGTTCATACTACTGTACTTTTATTATACCAGCAAGGAATTTCTGTCCATAGAGATTATATGGTACAGTTGCATTAATTTAAGATTTTTACTATATTTGACTTTCTTTCACATATAATATCACTCCTCCCCCACCCCCTGCATGACTTTTTCTGTCATTCCTGTATATTTTGTACTCTGGTATTGCCACATCCCAATGATTACCATTTTTCCATCAAGTTTCTAAACTATATATTATATTAATATCCCTGCTTAATGGTAGGCATTCAAGTTTACCCATCTTGATATTTAGACTTGTTTCATTTGTTTACAAGCCCTTTTAAAACTTGTCAAATATTTAGTTGTCCACCTTCATGTGATGTAATTGAGTGAGACTTTTTCATTTGACAGTTTCTTTTCATCCTATTTGTACGTGATCAAGATGCATCCCCTCCACTTTACTAAGGTAGATCTTCCCCTAAGGGCAGTCTCCATCAAACTATGTGCTCCTTCGCACCTGTTGGCTTCCCCCATTCTTAGTTAAAAACTTCTCTACATGTTTTCCTTTTTGTTTTTGTTTTAAATTTTAAATGCCAGCAATCTGGTTCTGTTTTGATTTGGGTAGAACCTATCCTCCTTGTATAGGCTCCTTTGTTCCCTGGTCCTGCGCTTAGAACTAGAAGCATTTCAAAAAAATGCTACCCTGGAGGTTCGGGTTTTAATCTCTTACCTGGCAGCCTCCTTCCTTTTCCTGTGCCCCTAGAACTTACATGTGCCATAAACACTGGCTTCTTCCCAGCACTGCACGTAAGTCTAATATACCCTTAGAGTATGCAGAAACTCGTATAAGTTCTTTAAAATGAAAGCTTCAAGCCATCAAAATTATGAAAAAAATCTTTCCAAGTATAAACTGAAGGTAATGCCAGTGTAGCATTGTCTTCCTGACTCTCCAGAAGGCCTGAATCAATGACTTGATTATATCTCTCACACAGTTCCTGTATATCTCAATGGAGTGGCAGTCAGAATGGTCATTGATGTTTGTGTAAATTGTTGCATTGGTAAGCATTTTAGCCAATGGACAAGGGTTGGGAGGGGGTGTAAGGAAATGTGGAGGAGAGGCACAAAGACAAGAAACATGGAAAGAAGACAGGGAAAAGACAAAAGGATAGAAATAGTTATTTTCTAAAGAGGGGGCGTATTATTGCATTTCATGATACTGAATGCGACAGTAAAGAACTTACTAAGTAATAGTAAGTAATAGTTTATTACCATGCATAGGCCAGATTCTGTCCTTGATTTTTGTATAAACATCCTAATAAAATTTTGGGTTTTCTGTTGTGGGAGAATGGGGTCCATAATTTATGCTCCAGCCAGCAGCTCATAACTAAAAATAAAATTCCTCCTTCCTCAGAGACTGAATGTGTGACACCCTACTCCAAGTACTTCAGTAAATTTCCTTTTATGATTGTCACTATACTGTCTATTTATATCTATGATATCTGGTCCATGATGTGCTTTGAAATTTATTTACTTAAAAATATAAAATGGACATATGTTATATTAGTATTAAAAGAAGAAGAAATTTAGAGTGGAGCTAGTTAAACTCAAGATGTTCCATGTCCCTAAATCAATGGGTATGATGATAGAAATATTGTGACATCTAACAAATTCCAAACTTAAAGAGCTATATTGAGACTAAATCTCAGTTGTGGATCTACAGCTCAAATATATGAGAAGAAATTTTAACAAATACTGAAAGATAAAATAATCTTGCCTGTTATCTTAGCTCTAGACAGTCATCTCTGACAGAAAAGAAAATGCCCGAATCTTCACCTTTAACAAAGAGAAAGGCCTATGAGAAAGCAGCAGAAAAGCCAAAGGCAAAAGAACAGAAACAGTAAGGATTTTTTTTCTAAAGTTTTTAAGCCTCTTGAAAGCATTCTTGAAATAATATTAGATTTGCTTTACATCTTTTTTTATTCTAGCTTAAGTCTGTAATGGTGGCAGTGAAATTATTATCCGTCATAAATTTCTTTTGTTTTTTAGTGGTATTCTTCTGTACTGTATTCAACTTGGTGTCAGCACTCTCAAAGAGAGTCATCTCAAGTATTTACAAATTGTTTTATTTTTTAAAAATCCTAAATGTCTTTGGGAAAAGCTGCATTTTTTTTTATTTGACAAGAACACCTTCATTTTACATATGCAACTTCTTTTTTTCTGTATAGGGCTTTTTACTATTTCAAGTAAGCTGTTTGAATGTCATGCCATCTTGTGGCTGACAACAGTTTTGTAGCCATATGGTTATAGTCTCTGGTAGTGCATGTAAACAGCATTTCTAATTTAAGCAATACATTGTTTGAGGCATGTTTCATTTAACCTTTCTAACATGTCATCACCTTTTAAAGAGGATATTCTTTTTTTCTTGTAGCTCAGATTCTGGAACCTCAGAGACTAGTCTGTCACCTCCTTCTTCCCCACCAAGCCGGCCCCGTAATGAACTGAATGTTTTTAGTCGCCTTACTGTTTCTCAGGGAAACACATCCGTTCAGCAGGATAAGTAAGTCAAAAAGGGAAACTTCAGACCTTATCGGCAAGCTGTAAAGTACACTCAAGTCATTAATGTAGCATTCCACTAAATACCTTGGTCTCCTGTGAGAGCTAAGGATATAGATATTATTGCTACATTTCATGAACTTTCAAAAACGGAGTTTAAAACTTTTATGGAAATACTTTTCATATATTGCCAAAATTCAAGAAAATTAATTTCCTGCTGAACCTTATTCCCTATTCTGTAGCTTATGTCCTTGTGTTCTTACTTATAATTTTCCTTTCACTTGAATCAAAATGCTTAAAAGAGCTATGAAATTTCTAAATAGATGTCTGTATGTATGTCACTCTCTCTGTATATGCACTCTATAGGGGCTCTCTCACCAATATATACACACTTGAAATTAAGGCTTAATTAACAATTTAAGAAATGATGTTTTTAACAGTTGTTCAGCTACCTGGTTAGCATGGGTGAGAGAGTCCCTATAGAGTGATATACATAGAGAGAGCTATATGGAATAGCTATAGTGTGGTAGTTTAGCAACAACCCTTATTAATTAATGAACTGACATGTTTGAGGCAAGTTAGAGAAATATCTCAGTATTACAGCCCCAATTTTGAAAAAGTAAAACGGAGTGTCTTGACATTGACGACATCGCCCTCTCTAAAAATGTCATTAAAATTAGTGATTGATTTCAGCTGAACCAGACTCTTCATTTCAAGATTACAGTGCAGACAATACTGTCACATTGTGCTTATTAATTCTAACTCAAAAGGAAACTCAGCTTTTGATTTTGTTTGTAGCATTTGAGGGACTGCTTCAATCTGTTATTTTTCCATGTTGTTACTTCTGTCTAACTTTTGGTTTTCAGTAACCTGTAATCGCTGCTTAACAACTCATCACATACCAAGTAGCTGCTTGCAATTTTCAAACAGCTTGTAACTCCCTATTTCCAATTCATTGTTTCAGTATCTTGACATTAACCTGATATGATATTATTAGAGGCTTCTTTTCATGGTTCAAGTTTTAGTAACTATACGTCTTTGTGTTTTCTATTATCTGACTCTGAAATGGAACCTAAATTACTGAAAATGTTTGATTTGAGTTAAACGATACTATGGCTTTCATTTTTATATCAAGGCATACTACAAGTGTAGATCTTGCTTTTGGAGGGAGGGAGTTCTAAAACATTTTTGGAGGTTGAAGATGAAGGATTTTGAACTTGTCCAGTTATTTGCTAACTGCTCAGCTTGGTTCAATAGAAACTGAATAATCATGTTACTTTGTAAGAATGTAAGCTACATGCAGTTTTTTAAAATATGTTTCTATACTAACCAGACATTGACTGCTTTAGATTTTTCTCTTTAAATGTTTGGAGGAATTAGCGTCACATCAGTGTCAAATTGAGTCCATCTAATTTTTCTTCACAGCCTACTTCTGTAAGAAATGTTGGGGAAATAGGAAGTGGCTATGTGATATTCTTTAGCTTCTTGATATGTGACATTTTGTGAATTTAACTTTCCTAAGACAGCCATTTTATTGTTCATCCTCACGGTTATCCCTGATGCACAGTATACTCTAGAAAGCATTGCTGTGTGCAGTTAAGTAAATATGCACTGCATTACTGAGCCAGCCATGCTGTTTTTTGTTCTTCTCATATGGAGACTTTACCCTGCTGATACCTGTATTCTTTCTCCTCACGATCTTCCACCACTGTTCATTGTAGGTCTGATGAAAGTGATTCCTCTCTGTCGGAGGTACACAGGTACTATCTCTTTCTCTTTTCCATCCTTCTGGCCTCTTGTTCAAGTTCTTAATGCTTTTATTCGATTTATCAGATAATCTCATTTTTGCTGCATGCTTTTTCTTGATATCCCCCACAGTACACATATGCTGCGTACCTTTTCATTTATTTTTTTTGCCAGAAATTTAAATATTTGATTTATTTTGTCCAGCATGTCTTTTTGGTGTTTTGTTTTGTTTTGTTTTTTGGTGTCTACTTTTTATTTTTATTTTTTTTTAAAGAGAAAATCAGAAGTAAACTTTTTCTGAGGATTTTTTGGGTTTCTTTTTGCCAGGCATGTCTTTTTAGTAAATAATTAGTGGCAAACATTTTTCAGGTTTAAGCTTAATTAGCAGCTATAAGTTACGATCCACTGCATGTTAGTCAATGATTTCTGCTGTTGTGCTTTCAATATTCAAAATTAAGAGACAGAAGAATGTTACACCTCAATACTCTTCTACCCGCATTTGATCCAGAAACATGGACCCATTGTTCTGAGAAGAAACAGCTGTGACTTGTAATGTGACTACTCTGTGAAAAAACAAAATATATTCAGACAAAAGAAGTTAAAATGCTAATAATCATATAATGATAGTAGTAATATCATTTACATTATTCTTCATTGAGCTCTCAAAGCACTGTAGCTAAGTTGTGTAAAGGCCCTGAGTTACAAAGTTATTGGATGAATTGACTAGGGTTACAAGTCAGAAGACGAGCTAAGAATAGATCAGTGGTTCCTAACCTGTGGTCTGAGGACCCCCAGGGGTCCATGGACATGTTGCAGGGGGTCTGCAGAGCCTCTCCCTACTGGGGCTGGAATCTAGCTACAGCTCCAGTGCTCCCTGCCAGGTATGCCTTTCCTCTCCCATGGCCAGATCCTGGCAGGGAGATGGGGCTGCGGTGGCTCCCCAGCAGGGGCAAAGGCATGGGGCCATAGCTGCTGCAGCTCAGCTTCCCAGCAGTGCAGGGCATGGTGGTGGCAGTGCTGCTCGCAAGCTGTCCCAGTGGCACTGCCAGAGTGATGCAGGCCAGAGTCTGTCCATGTGGGTCAGGTTACATAATCAGCCAGGGCACTGCAAAAATTTTTTTTGTTAAAAAGGGGTTCTCAGCCTGAAAAAGGTTGGGAATCACTGGAATAGATCATGGGTCTCCTGACTGTGACAGTGGAGGTATCTGTTGGGTCATGTTGCTTCTAAAACTTTAGGTCTGTTTAGTTTGGAAAGCAGAAGAGTTAGATGTATATGACATATTGAAAACCATACGGCAGTTTAATTGGTCACATCTATTTACCCTTTGCTGTAAGGACAAAAGTAGTACCTGTCTTTAAAAAGGAGGAAAAAGGGAGCTTCCTATAGGTCAATCACCCTTATTTCTGTACCTGGAAAAATACAGGAGCAAATTATTAAGTAATCAGTTCTAATCACATGGAGAATAATAGGCATGTAAGGAATAACCAACATGGATTTGTCAAGAACCAATCTAATTTCTTTCTTTGGTAGAGTTACTGGCCTAGTAGATGGGAGGAAACCTGTAGATGTGAGGCAAGGGCTGAACTGGAGTAGTGTGTTCAATGCTGGGTATTACAATTTAGAAAAGATGTGAATAAGTTGGAGGGAGTCTGAAGGACAGCCACAAAAACAAGAAAAGGTGTAGAGAACCAGATCTAAGTGGAAAGTTTAAAAAAACAAACAAAACAAAATTAGGCATGTTTAATGTTGAGGAAAAAGATGGTGGGGGTTGATAAGTATTCAAAATATGTAAGGGACTAGTACAGAGAGAATAATGATGAATTTTTCTTCATGTCCACTAACAGCAGAACGAGAAGTAATAAGCTTACTGTGCAGCAAGGGAGATTTAAGTTAAATATTAGGAAAAGCTTTTCAGCTACAAAGGTACCAGTAGTTGAGGCCTGGAGTAGGCTTCAAAGAGAGGCTGTGAAATTCCCATCATTGAAATATTTTAAAAAGAAGTTGGCAAATATGTTGCCAATCTCCAAAGAGGCAGCTGTGTTAGCCTAGTCCAGCAAAAAAAAAAAAAAAAAAAGAGTTGTGTGGCACTTAAAGGCTAACAGACTTTATTTTTTGCATGAGCTTTCGTGGGAGAAAATCCCACTTCGCCAGATGCTTCCATCTTCGAAGCATCTGACAAAGTGAGATTTTTCTCCCATGAAAGCTCATGTGAAAAATAAATCTGTTAGTCTTTAAGTGCTACATGAATCCTTGGTTTTTTGGCAAATATGTGTCAGGGAGGATCTAGGTTTACTTGGCCATGCCACAGCACACAGGGCTGGACTTCATGACTTCTCAAGTTCCTCCCAGGCTTACCTTTTCAAGATTCTTTAATATATAGAGAGCATTCTTTGAAATTATAATTCTGCAAATTCAAAATAGATAAAGGGAGATAATGTATCATAAGAAATGACTGAAGCAAATATATTAGTAAAATATTAGGCATGAATTACATGAATTTTTATGAATAAAAATAGCCTCCATGTTGGCATGACATGACATTACAAAGGCTTTAATAAATAAACTCTCCACCAGCTGGAGTCAGTAAGAAGTTTCTACTTCTGGCAGACTGTTTAATGAAGAGCATTGTGGAATTTTATGCCTTCCTTTAAAGCATCTGGCAGGGGATACTGGACTACATGGTGTGATGATTGTTACAGTGTGGAAACTCTTTTTTTCCCGTGGTTGTGGACAATTTAACCCTTGAGAAAGTAGGGGGGTATGACTTCATACCGCAGCTGAATGCTTGTGGGCAGACACAAGCACTGTCAAAGAGCCCAGTTGAAGTTACTGGGTTCCATGAAGACGTACAGCTACAAGACTGAGGGTTTAGGCAGCTATTAATTGACCATTTCATGATGAAATAGCTGGGGCCAGATTCTGAGGCTGGGTTACAATCTCTTCGCACTACTCAGGTAATCTAGATACATGAGTTCACAAGGTAGTAACCTGGTATAGGGGAACTCTGGGGCATATTGGTACCACAGTCCAGTTTTTCTTTCCTAGCATGGGAGGGAGCTCTGTTAATCTAGCTCTTCAATTATTTAGGGTGCAATAGGAACCCCTGCCTTTGTGGCAAGTATTTGGGCAGCCTAAAATGCAGCTCTAAGTCATGCTGGGGCATCCCTCAGTATCAGAGAGCTGTAAATAGCTGTCTTATGACCCACCCATTCACTCTCATGTGCTGGAGGATGAGATATGGCTTCTTTCTAATTATATCTAATTTCATTGGATTGATAGCCCAATATTAACAACTCATAAAGCTGAATAGTAAAAATAAATGCATAATTCATAGAAGACATTCAGTGGTTCTATACCAGAATGTGTAAGTAAAGGAAAGCCACATATTTCCATACATAACAGCAACTTTATATTTATTTATAAGTCTACTGGAAGTAATGTAGGAAAAATATATGATGATGCATCACAGAGGGGAGTGGAAATAAGTGCCATAGCTAACTGGTATTTCATTTTTTCTTTAGGGGCATAATCAACCCATTCCCTGCTTCAAAAAGCATGAGATCTTTACCACTTCAGTGTACCCACATAGCTGAAGGGCATACCAAGGCAGTGCTTTGCATTGATTCTACTGATGATCTTCTGTTCACTGGATCTAAAGGTGGAGAGCCTTCACGATTATCTTGCCAACTGAAACTGCTTTATAAAATATATTTTGAAATTCCTTTTTGGTGGCAAGTGATAAAAATACAAGGTTTGGGTGTCAAATGCAGTTAAGAATCCATTGTTTAAGCATAATAATCTTGATTTGATTAACTAATGCAGCAGTTCTCAAGCACTGTGTTGGGACACATTACTGTGTCACCACACGGTGCTAGGTGTGTAGTAGAGAGCTGGCAAAATGGCTGAATTTGGCGTGGGTTGGGGGGTGGACTAGTGTGTCCTGTAGGGTCGTGATATACAGCCAAGTGTGTTGTGACCCACAAAAGGTTGAGAACCACTGAACTAATGTTTTGTTCCTCATGTATTCCATCTGTGAATTCATTTTAATTGGAAAATTAACCTCCAAAAGAGCATAAGAACCTGCTTATCAGAGTAGGATGTGAATGCATGCTGTTCACAGTGCAATATAATAGTCTCTGCCCAAAAGTTTAGTTAATTCCGGTATGCCTCTCTTGAAGTAAGATTGCATTGAAAGGGGAACTTAGCTTAATTAGTCCATTTCAAAATTACAAGTGGAAAAGGAGGGAGATTCTGGACAGCATAATACTGAGGGAAATGAATAGGTGTCTGAAAAGTGTGAAAAGGCAATGCCAAATCAGTGGTCAGATGCTTGAGGAGGCCAAGTGCAAAGTGTGAAATTATAAGATAGAAGATTACTTGTATTATAGCATTAAGTATGAATTATTGTACTTAAAAACACAGTACCAAAAATGAATATTAAAGACTTTAAGGGAAAAACAAATACTCAAGCAAAACTAGGTTATTGTCTCAATAACAGTTGAGTTAAAAGCATGGGTAAAATGTTCAAAAGCATCTAAGGTACCATTTTTAAAAGTAACTTTAGATGCTTAGTAGCTTAAATCTCATTAAATCGGGATTGAGAGCTAAGTTAAAATCAAATTGTTATTTTGCAATAATTCATACATAGTGGTATTACTTAGATTTATAGATATTGTCCCATTGATTTTTTTTTCATTAGGCCAAAATAGGCCTCAGATGAGTGGACTAATAATTTTACTTCGCAATTACTTTACACCTACTGTACATTGTGACTTTCATCCAAGAATCTCAAAAAGCCTTACAAAAAACATTAATCATCCTTTCACTACACCTTTGAGGTAAGTAAATGATATCTGTGTTTTATACATAGGGAAAGCAAAATGTAGAGAAGCTGACTTCCCCAGGTCTCAGAAGAAGTCTGTGTAGCAGCAGTAACAATAGAAACATAGTCGTCGTCTTTGAGTACTGTCCATAGGGGGTCTCCATGCAGGTGTGCATGCGCCGGTTGAGCCCTGGGTCAGAGATTTTCAGTTAGGCGTAATTGTTTGGTTCACCTATGCACCCAGTGCTGCTTCCTGCTGAATACCCACCCTTTGTAGGGGTGTGGCTGAACAGCTCTGTTTCTCCTCAACTGCCTCTGCCTGAGACAGAGCCCTGGCCTGTCTGCTTTGAGCATGCCTTGGCTTTCTAATATTTATAGAGTGTTGAAACAGTTTTTATAGTTAGCTGTTACTCTAGTTATAATTAGTAACAAGATTGTTTGTTTGTTTTCTTCTCTTTTTCACTTCAGTGAGACTTAAATCTTTTTCCTGGCAGGGCATATCTGGCTTTGCAGATATCTGACTGGGCTCTCCTGCTATACCTTGTGAGTGGTGACCAATCTATGCATGTTCATTGCTTGTGGGAGTCCCATATCTCCCAGGAGTGCAGCTTCTGAAGTCGAGGGCAAGGAAGCGCAGGGAGATTGAATTCAAGTAGTTAACAATGGAACATTCTTTTTGGCCAGCTCTTGAGTGAAGTTTAGAGACCGCACCCCACACTGTACATCTGTCTCTGGACAGATCCAGCGTCTTAGTGAAGGCTTCCACTAAGAAAAGGAAAATTTTGAAGGGTTCAGGGAAGGCTTCCAAGAAGAGGGCATGGGCTCTGATTTTAAGGAGCTAACTCCAAAAATGTTCAGGTCCCTTGTGAGATTACAGACTTTAAAGCCGTGATCTCTCAGCCTGGTACTACTGAGTCAAAGGACTCGTCCTCTGGTATCAGCAAGGCTATAAAAGCTCAGCATATGAAGGGGAGATGCCTGTCCATTAGGGCCTTGGTACCTTTTACTAGTAATGAGAACAACAGTAAACGTTTGGGACTGGCACGGTCAAATTCAGCACAGCTGTCAATACCCTCACAGGCAGCATCCTTGGCACTGAGCCAAGCAACGGCACTGGACATCATCGGCATTGATTGTGGTATGCCCACCATTGGCAAATCCTTTCGCAGTAGAGATCGCAGACATTGCTTTGGAACCAATCCCCTGTTTGGTACCACCTGAGTTCAGATACACTAATGACCTCTCAATTACACATGAATTGGAGTCCCTGCTTCTTATTGGGTACTGGGCATATCTTTGTATGATGCCATTTTCTGGACACTTTCAGCTGGTGCTGCAGGACTCTCCACCAGACTTTTAAGAGATCCTCCTTTAGATGAGGTGGAGAAGAATGAAAGGGGGCTCCAGTCAGTTTCCTATTTCTGTTCAGTGTTCTCCAACATAGCACTTTAGGAATCTATTCTCTGCCCATCATAAGGAAAATAGGGCTGATTATACAGGGTTGTGGAACCAACCCTGCATGCAACCCCATCTTCCTTATGCTCCCCCTGTGCCTCAACAACCATAATAGGACCCTTGAGCTACTTCTCAATAAGTGCCAGCCCGCAGGTACTGTCTCACAGGTAGATAGGCTGACCATTTGTACAGCCCTCTTCTCCCACACCAGCTTCTCCACTGCCTTCCCTCCCCCCACACCTCTACACAGGAGGAGACACCCCATAAACACCTATTTCATCATTACAAAGAAGAAGAGGAAGGAATAAACAGGTGAGGGATGCTCTCCCCCCATCAGGCTGTCAGGAGAAGGACCAAGAGTGGGACCTGAGCTGGGCCACTCTGCCTGCACATCACACCTGATGGCACTGTCAACTCCAGATGCCAAAGGGGGGTCCATTACGTCCAGTTTCAGATCCAGATCTCCAAGCAGGGATTTATTGAAGGAAGCTCTGCAGCTCCCCTGCATCCCTAAGATGTTTGAGACAGCCGGGAAGCCAATAGAACAGATGGCCCCATCGGTGCCTGATCACTCTGTAGTGCCAAGGCCTACATCTTTGGTGCAGCCTAGAGGTAAATCAACACCTCTGAAGCATCCATCTGTATGGCACTGGTGGCAAAGAGGACCAGATCGCAATCACCTCCAAGGACATCCCAGCCAGCACTGCCTACCGACCATGGCCTGTCCCTATTGCGGCACCGCTGTCTGGTACCACCTGCGGTTATATCGACCCTGAGGGTACCCCACCGAGCACACCAGCACCACTCTCAGTGCAGCCTTCCTCAGCCAACCAGTACCAGTCCCTGGCACTGCTCCTCTATGATCCCTCTGAGTCACTTCTCTGCAGGTTTGGACAAAGCATCTGGCGGTCTTGCAAGGTAGTAGGAGTATTAGGACAAGGATGGCAGGCTACCACCTGTACCAGCTGCCTTGGAGCCAGTGCCAAGGACCTCTGCAATGGCTGTTCTGGACGCCATGGGCCTACTATCAAACCCAAAGGTCACTGGCGGGCAAGTCCAATACTTTGGTGGGGTCTAGACTACAACCATTGCAATTGGCCAGTGCCCCTCGGGACCAAGGCAAGGGATTGGACCCAGGTTTGGTGCAATCTGAGACCCCTTGGCTAGAGGATACCTCCCTCCCCCCGTACAAAGCTCTACCCCCTCCAGGCTTTCAGAAGGCCCAAAGAGATCATTATTCTTCCCTCCAGATGCGGCCGTAGCGGGAGCAGCCCCGGCTGCTCTTCTGGATGATAGCGAGTCCCACCACAAACTGCTCAGGAGAGTTGCTCACAATGTGGGGCTCCAAGCAGCGGAAGTGCTCACAATATGGGGCTCCAAACAGAGGAAGTGCTGGAAGACACTGACCCTGTGGTGGTCATTCCTGTTCTGGAAGGGCCAGCTAAGGTTGCTCTTTTTCTTATAAAGACCATGAGAGACGCCATCAAATCCCTTTGGCGTACACCAGCCTCCATCCCTCCCACAGCTAAAAGGATGGAACAAAAGTACTTCGTTCCCTTTAAGGGCCACAAGCACTTCTATACTCAACTGACCCCGGGCTCATTGGTGGTGGCAGCCACTAATGAAAAGGAGCATCATGGACACCAAGGTCCGACCGTCAAATGAAAGGACACTAGGAAGCTGGATTTATTCGGCAGAAAAAATTTATCAATGGGGGGGGCCTCCAGCTGAGGAAAGCCAACCAGCAGGCTATTTTTAACCAATACGCATTCAGCTCCTGGTCTTCGGTGGAGAAGTTCACAAGCTTGGTGCCGCAAGATGCTCGCTTAGAGCTGGCAGCAATGGTTAAGGAAGGAAAGGTCATTTCAAGAGCATTGCTGCAATCAGCCTTAGATGCAGCAGACAGCACTGCAAGAGCTACGGCCTCAGGGATCACCACGAGGCAAAGCTGGTGGTTGCAGGTGTCGGGCCTTCCTCAGGAGGTCCAAACAACTATACAAGACCTCCCATTTGAGGGACTGAAGTTGTTCTGCATTAGGCAATGCCACCTACTAGCTAAAGTTCCCGCAAGTGACAGCCCACTCTACTCGGGCTCAAGCCTCTTTGTCAGTGTTCTTGGCTCATGTGCCTTTACTGGATGTCTGCAAGACAGCAACATAGTTTTCAGCACACGCCTTTGTGACACATTATGCACTGACACAGCATAGGAGAGAAAAAGTGGCTGTTGGCAGAGCAGTGCTTCAGGTGGCCAGAGTCTAGAATACTGTCCTTCCACCATGGTAAGGCTTGGGAATCACCCCAGTTGGAACTGACATGAGCAATTACTTGAAGAAGAAGAAATGGTGAATTACCTTTAAACTGGTGTTCTTTGAGATGTGGTGTTCATGTACGTTCCAGCATCCACTCTCCTCCACTCAGCTGGAATTCCAGCAAGAACGAACTGGAGAGGAAGAGGATTGGCTAGGATACACATAGAGGGTCACGGGGTGCCCTAGTGGCTGCAGCTGACCCTGCAGGTAGTCTAGGGGAAAACTTTTCAGCAATCTGTGCACACCTGAGTTGGAATGTACATGAGTAGCACATCTCAAAGAACACCAGTTACAGGTAAGTAACCGTTTCTTTTGCTTCTAGGATGTGGCCCAAGTGTGTTGGAGTAGCTGCGGAGTGAGAGGTATAGCTTAGCAACAGGGAAACTCTCCTCATTATTAAAAAATACCAAGATTACAGTGCATCCTGTTTACCTTTATGTTCACTTGTAGAGAATACCAGCCAAGTGTGGACCCCCCCCTGTAGACCATATTCATGTAATCTGCTTCATCCTTCCCTGATTATATCTGTTGGTGGGACATTCCATCACTGACTGTTCTTACTAGTATCAAGTGGAGTCTACAATGTGGTGTTCTTGCCACTGCTGTTACACAAGTAATGTTCTTGATGGCTGAAAAGCTAGAAGTAGTCAAATGGTACCAATATTTTCTAACTTTATTTTGTTTATTATTTTTATTTTATTATTTTTCCTGTTTACATTCTAGGAAATTTATATTATTATTCATGCTCTCAATAAGTCGAATATTTTTGCAAATTTACAGGTGATGTGCTAGCTAATTTTTGCACATGCATTAGTGATGGCAGGGAGAGATTTGTATTGTCCGTCTGCTGCTTTTTATTACATTTGCATGTATTTTCATTATGTTGTTATGATGACAAATATTTTTGCTCAGTAGAATTGGAGTTTGTCGTTGGTTTTAGTAGTTATGTCAAAAGATATTTTAATTCAGTGTTTTACATTTAGATGTGCTGTCCTTAAAAAGTTTTCAGAGCATCCTAAATTGGAACGAAGCAGCACATTTGCAGATGGGGTAAATGTATGCTTTTGTTAGTTTTTATATGTAAAAAAAGAATTTGCTTAAGAAAGGTAAATATTAGTGGGGAAAAACTGATAAAGCTGTAAAATGAAATAGACTTTTGTTTACTTAAAATATCTTTTGAAGGCTTTTGCAAATTGCTGCAAAGGTAGGAGGGACTTACTTAGAGTGTGTTATGTCATTGTTCCAGGAGTTGCCCTGGCTGCAGTTTCTTGAGTTTAGTTGAAAGAGTAGGTTTTGGCCTTTAAAGCTAGGATTGTGAAAGCATCTGAAGAAATTCCTTGTCTATCTACACTTAGAATCATAGAATCATAGAATCATAGGGTTGGAAGGGACCCCACGAGGTCATCTAGTCCAACCCCCTGCCAAAAAAAGCAGGACCACTCCCATTAGATCATCCCAGTCAGTATTTTGTCCAGCTGGGACTTGAACACCTCCAGAGATGGAGATTCCACCACCTCCCTAGGCAACTTATTCCAATGCTTCACCACTCGCCTAGTAAGGAAGTTTTTCCTAATATCCAGCCTGGACCGCCCCAGCTGTAACTTGAAACCATTGCTTCTCGTTCTGCCCTCTGTTACTACCGAGAACAGTCGAGCTCCCTCCTCCTTGGAGCAACCCTTCAAGTAGTTGAAGGTTGCTATCAAATCCCCCCTCAGTCTTCTCTTCTGCAGGCTAAATAAGCCTAGTTCCTTCAGTCTTTCTTCATAGGGCTTGTGCTCCAGCCCTTTGATCATTTTGGTTGCCCTCCTCTGGACTCTCTCTAATTTGTCCATGTCCTTTTTGTAGTGGGGAGCCCAAAACTGGACACAGTATTCCAGATGTGGCCTCACTAGTGCAGAATAGAGGGGAATGATCACATCCCTCGATCTGCTGGTAACACTTCTTCTGATGCAGCCCAGTATGCCATTGGCCTTTTTGGCAGCAAGAGCACACTGCTGACTCATATCCAGCTTCCCATCCACCATGACTCCCAGGTCCTTTTCTCCAGTGCTGCTATTTAGCTGATCACTCCCCAGCCTGTAGCAGTACATGGGGTTTTTTCGTCCCAAGTGCAGGATTTTACACTTATCCTTGTTGAACCTCATGAGATTCCTCTTGGCCCACTGCTCCAGTTTGTCTAGGTCTCCCTGAATCCCGTCTCTGCCCTCTAGGGTGTCTACCGTTCCCCCCAGTTTGGTATCATCTGCAAACTTACTAAGTGTGCAATCTATCCCATCATCCAGATCATTAATGAAAACATTGAACAGAACTGGCCCCAGGACCGACCCCTGGGGCACACCACTCGTTACTGCCTGCCAACTTGACATGGAGCCATTGATTCCTACACGCTGAAACCGTTGTTCTAGCCAGTTTTCTATCCACCTTACAGTCCACGCATCTAACCCATACTTCCTTAATTTGCCAATGAGAATGCTGTGGGAAACTGTATCAAAAGCCTTGCTAAAGTCAAGGTATATCACATCAACGGCTCTTCCCGCATCCACAAATCCAGTCATCTCATCATAGAAGGCGATGAGGTTGGTCAGGCATGATTTACCCTTGGTAAATCCATGCTGACTGTTCCTGATTACTCTACATTCCTCCAAGTGTTTCAGGATGGATTCTTTGAGAAGCTGCTCCATGATTTCTCCAGGGATTGAGGTGAGGCTGACAGGTCTGTAATTCCCTGGATCCTCCTTTTTGCCTTTCTTGAAGATAGGTACTATATTTGCTTTTTTCCAGTCCTCTGGCACCTCCCCCGTTCGCCACGAGTTTTCAAAGATAATGGGCAACGGTACTGCTATCTCATCAGCCAGCTCCCTCAGCACCCTCGGATGCAGTTCATCCGGCCCCATGGACTTGTGCACATCTAGTTTCTTTAAGCAGTCCCTAACCTGACCTTCTGTCACCAAGGGCCTCTCTTCTTCTCCCCAGTAGTACCTAGTGTAGTGGGCTGGGAGCTGACCTTGCTTGTGAAAACTGAAGTAAAAAAAGCATTGAGCACTTCAGCTTTTTCCTCATCCTCTGTCACGAGGATGCCTGCCCCATTCAGTAAGGGACCTACACCATCCCTGATCCTCTTCTTGTTATTGATATACTTGTAGAACCCCTTCCTGTTATCCTTCACATCCCTTGCTAGTCGCAACTCCATTTGTCCTTTGGCCTTTCTGATTTTATCCCTGCAGTCCCGAGCAATGTCTTTATATGCCTCCTTAGTCATCTGTCCTAGCTTCCACTTCCTGTAAGCGTCCTTTTTATGCTTCAGCTCAGTGCAGAGCTCTCTGTTAAGCCACAGTGGGCGCCTTCCACATTTGCTGTGCTTTCTCCTTATCGGAATTGTATCTTCCTGTGCCCTTAGCAGGGTTTCTTTAAAATGCACCCAACTCTCTTGGACACCTTTCCCCTTCAGATCAGCCTCCCAAGGGATCCTGCCCATCAGTTCCCTGAGGGAGACAAAATCTGCTTTTCTGAAGTCCAGGGTCTGCGTTTTGCTTCTTTCCTTCTTTCCTTTAATCATCAACTTGAACTCAATCATTTCATGGTCACTGCTACCCAGGCTGCCATTGACCTCTACTTCCCTGATAAATTCTTCTCTATTTGTGAGCAGCAGATCGAGAGGCGCAAGGCCCCTCGTCGGTTGCTCCAGCATTTGTACCAGGAAGTTGTCCTCAACACTCTCTCAACACTTCTTTGTACTAGTATAATCACATCATTAGAAGTAGGGTTTTTTTTAAATTGTTAGTTATGCTGTTACAGCCTCCATTGTGAATGCAGTTATGCTGGTAAAAATGTGCTTACACTGGTATAACTTATTCCTCATCTCAAACAGGAGTAAGCTATGTGGGTATATTTTTATAGGATGGTACTCTTTCAACTATAAATCAGATAAAGCAGTACCTCTTTTATGTGTAGACAAGGCCTTTAGGATTGAAACTTAGACTGGGATTTTCAGAGGTCCAAGAATCCGTGAATAGTTTGAAACCTGACTTTTGTAGAAAATGTCTTTCTCTTCACATGTTGTTGTCAGTCAAGGTCATTTGTGATTCTCAAGTTTTCGGCCACCTACTGCTGTTTGTTCTTAGTGAGGATCTTCCATAGCCCAAATCTGATGACTTTTGGGACATTCTGCGCCTTCCACTTGTCTTTACACATGTTCCCTGTGCTCTACAGTGACCAGTGATTGATTGTGGGACTGTCATACATTTGGGTGTGAAATGCTCTTGGGAGCTGGTATGTTAAGGAACATGGCATTTTGTTATAAACTGTGTGTCGTTTTCCTGTAGAGAGTGGGCTATGTCCATATGTGGTTGCTGGGGCATATTGAATTCAGTCATTTTTGGTGGATCTGAAATGTTAGAGGGAATACTACATAAAGGTAAATATAAATTCTTTTATTTGGAGAAAAATATACACATTTTGTCTTTTCTTCTGTGTGTGTGTTTTTAGATCGCACTTGTAAAGTATGGAATCTGGTAACAGGACAAGAGATTATGTCTCTCGGAAGTCACCCTAACAATGTTGTTTCTGTAAAATATTGCAACTATACAAGTCTGGTCTTCACAGTTTCAACATCTTATATTAAGGTGTGGGACATCCGAGATTCTGCCAAGTGTATTCGAACGTTGACGTAAGTGGCTTAGCTCTCAAATGAAAAGAGCTGAATGATCCTTAATTTTAAATAAAGTCGCATTAGATTAGTCTTTATGATATTTACAGGTTTTCTCATTTTTTGACAAAGACCAATAAAAGTTTTCAAATAGACTCCCACTGACTTTAAACCTGAGTCCCACTGTCTCTAGGGAGAAAGAAAATGTTGTAAGCTTTCTTTTTTTTGTGTTCCCCTGAGAAGAATCTGCTTTGCCCTAGCATCAGATTTTTATCAGCTCTGTGATGCATTTTGGTCTTGGCCGAGTAAGCTGTGTTTTTATGTGATAGTTCTATTCAGTTTTAAATATGGGGGAGGGGGCAGCATTATGGTGATCCTTTGAACTTTAACCAAATGTGAGTCCATCTGTACCTATTTAAATACAATAATTTAAGATGAGTGTTCTTTGTTCAGGCTAGTTTCAAAACACAAGCATGCAACAGCCTAAAAAGAGGTTCCCTTCAAATATTAGCTCTAAGTGAATTTAAAAATGCCAGGATCTTCCCTGAGATTGCATTGTAGTCCTGGCTACTGGGGATATGGATGGTGGGATGTGTGTTTCAAGGGCTAAGAAGCAGATAGATAGGTAGGTGGGGATGGGTTTGACAGAGAGGAATAGCAGTGGGTTCTTCTCCAAGTGCTGCTCACATCATTCAGTTACAGGTGTCTATGTGCCGTGGTGCATGGTTGGGGGGAAAGCTTTCTGCCTTAACCTGTCAGAGCAGGGTTGGAGGCCAACACCCCCTCTGTGCTGTGAATGCAGCTTGGCTATATGTATGACCCTGACCCTGACCCTCCTCAGTTCCTTCTTTCCATCCTCAGCGATGGTACTGGAACAGCCCATTCTTGCATTTGTGCAAGCTCCCATCTCAACTGTTTATGAACCAGCCATTTAATTTAGAGAATCTGTTCGTGGACATCATTTTCCCATGATCCAGTGTCTTCACCAATCCACTCAACACCTGGAGTCTGAACATCACTCTGACCCACCACCAACTATGCTGGGCTTCAAACTGTGCACCAGCTGCGGCAAGGACTTCCCAGTGAGTGATACTCAGCAGAAGTGCCTAAAATGCTTGGGTGAGACCCACTGGGTTGATAAATACTCCATCTGTCACTCCTTCAAGGGGAGGACCCAAAAAGACAGGGAGCAAAGGCTGCATACTATGGCCTTGGAGCAGGCACTGCAGCGAGCCCACAGTATGTCTGGGGTGCCTAAAGAACCATCAGCACTGCACACCAAGTTGGCACCAGAGCCTCCCTGGCACTACTCCCCAGCAAAGCAAAAGAAACTTCACTCAGGGTTGGACTCGGCACTGACGCACTGGCACCAGTCGAGGTCCCCACAGCCACCTACTTCCTGGGGGAAGAGCCTGGAGCAGCTACCTGTTCCTTCTATGCTGGAGGCCTTTAGGGTGGCAAAGGCCCTCCTTTGGTTGCTGACTCCCACCCCTCTCAAGCCTTCCAAGCCCAGAGGCAAGCCCGCCGTTCTATTGAAGGCATGAGCAACTGCAGAGAGTGGTCCATCTGTGGCACAGAAATAGAGTAAAACCCTGTCTACTCCATTAAGGGCTACTCTGGCACTGGGTTCATCCCCAGTGCTCTCTGAGCCTGAGCATGAGGAGGAAGGGGAATATCCAGCCTCCTGCCCAGAGACTTCTCAAAAGCACTCCATTCCATGATTGTAGGGCTCTAGATGCACAAGGTCCTGATCTGGCTCCTCTGGTACATCTGATGCAGAGTCATGGCACCGATGCTCTTCCTCATCTCTGACATTTACCCCAGCAGCCAAAAAACCAGCAGGGAAGCATCACCGTAAGCGATTACCAACACTACCGCAAAGCAAAAGTTCCTGTACTGGCTCCTCGGTGCCAGCTGCCTCGGCACTGACATCAGCATGCTCTGCCTCCCCAGCACCGACTAAGGGCAAGGGCCAATCGCGTAGTCATTTATGTAGTGCTGATCGGCACTGTGGCAAGAGAGGCCATTCCTTAATGTGCCAAGAATCAGCAGCATGTTTCTATAGGGAATGGTCTAGCCAGTGGATGGACTGGCCCTCGCAGGATGAGCCCATAACACCAGTCTCTTCTAGACCCCCTTCCTCTAGACCCTTTCACTTCTCAGGGGTCTCTGAGGAAGAGTTCGAGCCTGGCTCAGTAGGTCAAGTGTTCTTTTGTCCTTCTCCACAGCTGAGGCTGCATACCCAAGACCCCAACTTACAGAGATGACCCTTGTACCTGGAGGTAGAGTTGATTAGGGAGGCCTTTGACCCTCTCTTTGATGTGGGTGATGTGCCTCCACCCTGCTAGAATGACTGTGTAGCTCCATGAGGGGGTATACAAAAGAGCCAAGGCCCACTGGCGGACCCCGTCATGTATACCACAAGTGTCCAAAACTGCTGAGCGGAAATATCATGTCCCACCTGAAGAGTTGGGATTCTTTTTCAGTCACCCCACACCAGGATCCCTAGTGGTTGACCCAGTCAACCAAAAGGAGAGATAGGGACAGCTGGCTTCCACTCCCAAAGAGGCTAAAAGACTGGACCTCTTTGGGGGGAAGGTTTTTCTATCTCATCCCTCCAACCCCATATCGCCAATCACTAGGTGCTACATCTTTAACTTATGGAAATCCATGGAGCAGTTCCCAAGATCTAGTCTCTCAAGAACACCTCAGGGACTATGAAACCCTGGTGGAGGAGTGCTGGCCTCATGCAGTGCCCTCATGACTTCTTTGGGCATGTCTGATACGGCCAGCAGGGGTGTAGCCTCAGCAGTGGCTATGAGGAGAGCGGCCTGGCTGCTGGGTTCTGGCCTGTCCGCCCAAATGCAGCAGGCTATACAGGATCTCCCATTCGAGGGCCCTATGCTGTTTGTGGAATCTACAGATTCCAGGCTGCATGGGGTGAAGGACTCTAAGGCCACCCTGAAGTCCCTAGGCATCTATACACGCAAGGTGGCCAGATGTTCCTTCAGGCCACAGCAGGCCCAACAGCAGCCTCAACAAATGCAGCAGCAGCAACAGCATCAAGGATCGCACCAGAGGTCTTACCAACAGCCTCAGCACCAATATAGGGGCCCTGACAGAGACAGAATTTAGGAAGAGAGGGTCTCTAGACCTCATTTGTCCTCCCAGATGTCCCACCAGGGTGGTGGCAGATCCCGTTCTGCCAACCAGAGGCAGAGATTTTGACCCACCACCGGAGGGCCGCCTCACTCCCCCCAGCCAGCCCCCATTGATCAGCAACTGACTAGGCCCATTTCTACATCAGTGGGCCACTATCACATCAGACCGCTGGATACTGGGCATGGTATCCATGAGATACTCCATTCAATTCAAATCCAAACTTTGGGATAGAAAACCACCCCCTCACTCCAGGCAAAGGGACCCATCTCACGACCTGCTGCTATGAAGGGAATGCAAAAAATTGCTAACCTTAGGGGCAATATGAAGAGTCCCTAAAAAGAATGGGGAAAGGGGTTCTACTCCTGTTGTTTTCTGGTTCCCAAGCCAAACTGGGACCTGAGACCAATCCTGGGCCTCAGAGCCTTAAACAGACATTTAAGGAGAATAAAGTTCCATATGGTTTCCCTCTCAAAGATTATGCCAGCCTTAGATGCTGGGGACTGGTTCGTGACCCTTGATCTCAAGGATGCTTATTTTCACATAGTGATAAAACATGAACACAGAAGATTCTTCTGTTTCGTGGCGGGGAGGGGAGGTAATACTTCCAGTTCACCTCACTTCCGTTTGGTCTCTCCCTGGCCCCCAGGGTGTTCACCAAGTGCATGGTGGCCATAACAGCTCACCTAAGAAAACGAGGTGTAAGGATATACTCTTACCTCGATGACTGGCTGGTAAGGGGAAAATCTAAACACCAGGCGTGGCAAAGCATCAGGTTAATCATGCAACTGTGCAAAAGGCTGGGGCTCCACATAAACTTAGAAAAATCCAAACTGTCCCCAAGAAGAAAAATAGAGTTCATAGGGGCCCTACTAGACTCAAAAAAAGGGAAAACATGCCTGCCCCCATCAAGGTTTCAGTCCATTTGCACCATCATTTCAGAGCTTCATGGTGCCCCGATCACCATGGCCAGACGTTGCCTCCAGCTCATGGGTCATATAGCAGCCTACATGTTTGTGATAGCAACAGCCTGCCTGCGTAGGAGACATTTCCAGCTTTGGCTGGTCATGGCTTTTCACCCCCAGCCCCCATCAGCACCCACTGAGTAAGGTGTTTTCCATTCTGCCCGAGGTCCTGGTGACGTTGGAAATCTGGTGGGACCCACAATTTGTCTTCAGGGGGATTCCCTTCGAAACCTCCAACCCTTTGGTAACCCTGATTGCTGACGCCTTAGACAGGGGCTGGGAGGCCCATATCTCAGGGGTTCTGTCGCCACAAGGGACCTAATCAACCGAGGGCAGCCTCCTACACATCAATGTGAAAGAACTCAGAGCAATTCACCTGGCATGTGGGGCCTTCCTGGACATAGTAAGGGGGAAAACAGTCAAAGTCCTAACGGACAACACAGCTGCCATGTTCTACACAAACTGCCAAGGGGGGGCCCACTCCCCTGCCCTTTGCATGGAGGCCCTCGACTTCTGGGAGCTGGCCCTGAGAGACAACTTTATGCCTGTAGCAGCTCACCTACCAGGGGCAAGCAACAACAAAGTGGACTTACTGAGCAGGGAATTTCTCTCACACCATGAGTGGTCCCTGCATGCAGCAACAGTGAGCTTCATCTTCAGGCTACAGGGCACACCCCCAATGGACCTATTCGCGACACACCAGAACCAAAAGTGTCCCCAGGTCTGTTTGCACAGGGGATGGAAGAGGGGTTCACTATCAGACGCCTTCCTGATCCCGTGGGGGCGGCACTGATATGTGTTTTCCCCGGTTCTTCTGATCCACAGAGTCCTCCTAAAAATAAAGATGGACAGAGCAAACACGATATTAATAGCTCCTGCCTGGCCCAGACAGGCCTGGTACTCAACCCTATGGGACTTATCAGTAGCCACCCCCTTTTGCCTCCAATACAGGACAGACCTGTTGACACAAGATTCAGGCTGCCTACGTCACCTGAACCCCCATGTGCTACACCTGACTGCATGGAGGCTGCATGGCTGAATGAGACTGAGAGACATTGCCCAGAAAGGGTTGGAAGGTTTCTAACTGGTAGCAGAAGACCCGCCACCAGGGCCACTTACACCAATAAGTGGAAGCAGTTCTCCCTCTGGTCCCAGGATACCGGGATAACCCCTGAGTCAACCCCCAATCCAATCTGTACTCAGCTGCCTCCTAGACCCTAAAGATAGGGGCCTTTCGACCCCTATCTCAGGGTGCACTTAGTGGTAATCTTGGTCCTACATGAGAGGGTAGAATGGGTTTCAATTTTCTCACATTGCATTTCTACTAGATTCCTAAAGGGAATTGAGGGGATCTACCCACAGCCTGGAGACCCTACCCCACCGTGAGACATGAATGTGATGCTTCATCCCTTGACAGAACCCCCATACGAACCCTTAGACTCCAGGATCTGCTTGGTCCTATCCTGGAAGGCAGCCTTTCTGGTACCCATAACCAGGGTATCTGAGCTAAAGGCCCTCTCCTCATAACCTCTGAACACAAAGTTCTTTGCAGACAAGGTGCTACTGTGCCTGCAGCCAGCCTTTCTCCCTAAGATGGCTTCTCCATTCCTGAACCAGGACATCTGTCTCCCAGTGTTCTTCCTAGACTCTCAGGTTATGGAGAACCAGAGGAAACGGCACACCTTAGACTTCAGGAGAGCACTCCTGATCTATATATTTTATATTTTATCGCACCCGCCCATTCCACAAGAAATCCTGGCTATTTGCTGCTGTCACAGAACGTAAAAGAGGCCAGCCAGTGAGGCCACATTTGGAATACTGTGTCCAGTTCTGGGCTCCCCACTACAAAAAGGACGTGGACAAATTAGAAAGAGTCCAGAGGATGCAACAAAAATGATCAGGGGGCTGGGGCACAAGATCTGTGAAGAAGAACTGAAGGAACTAGGCTTATTTAGCCTGCAGAAGAGAAGACTGAGGGGGGATTTGATAGCAACCTTTAGCTACCTAAAGGGATGCTCCAAGGAGGATGGAGCTTGGCTGTTCTCAGTAGTAACAGAGGATAGAACAAGGAACAATGGTTTCAAGTTCCAGCTAGGGAGGTCAAGGCTGGATATTAGGAAAAACTTTCTTACTAGGCAAGTGGTAAAGCATTGGAGTGGGCTACCTAGGGAGGTGGTGGAATCTCCGTCTTTGGAGATGTTTAAGGCCCATCTGGACAAAACTCTGGCTAGGATAATTTAGTGGGAGTGGTCCTGCTTTTTTTTGGCAGGGGGTTGGACTAGATGAGTTCATGAGATCCCTTCCAACACTATGATGCTATGATTCTAACTCAGTGTATTTTGGCATGGATAGCAAACTGTATTAAAGATTGCTACAAAAGGTCAAATACGTCCCTCCCTGGGAGGGTCAGGATGCACTCAACGAGAGTGCAGGCGTCCTCAAAGGCCTTCCTGGTGCAGGTCCTGATCCAGGAGATCTGCACAGTAGCAACGTGGTTGTCAGTACATACCTTCATGATGCATTACGCAGTTGTCCAACAGGTTCAAGATGATGTCGCATTGGGCAGAGCCATACTCAGAGTGGGTAGGCTATAACTCCTCTCACCGTCATGGGTATGGCTAGCACTCACATGTAACTGGATGATGTGAGCAGTGCTCGAAGAACGGTAAGTTAGCTGTAGTAACCGTTCTTCTTTGAGATGGGCTGCTCACATACATTGAGGTCCTTTCCTCCATCCCTGCTATTCAGAGTTGGTGAAAAGAAGTGACTGAGGAGGGTCAGGGTCATATATATAGCCCCGTATGCAGCACAGAGGGGTTGTTGGCCTCTGATCCTGCTCTGACAGGCTAGGGCAAAAGTTTTCTGGCTGACAGTGTGCTGTGGCACATAGACACCTGTAACTGAGTGTATGTGAGCAGCCCGTCTCAAAGAAGGATGGTTACTACAGGTAACCCACTGTTGGGTGCTTGTGGGAGGAGCAGAGGAGTCAGGTACAAAGAACTGCAACATTAATCAAACTGATATGAGCTCTGCAGGTTTTGGTCTGAGGCCTGCCTTATAGTGTCACTACAAGGTTAAGGTAAATGAGGACACAGTCCCTTTTGTTGCTATTGTCTATATGAACAGTGCTGTGTGTTCATGTACAGGTATCCACTATTCCACTACAATCACACAGTGTGCCATACAGCAGTTACTTTGTGTCCACACAAAATATACAACAGTTTTTAGGAAGAGAAAGCAATTTATACAATTGAAACAATAGAAATACAGGTGAGCAAAATGTAGTTCCCTGACCTGGAATTTGGCCAGGACCTCAAGGCTAACATCTCCACTTTTCCAAAAATGTTCAGGCACCTTGCATCTCAATTTATCAGGTAGCTGGCATTTCTGATAACAACATGACCTTACTGTTGTGCTGGGGTTGAATCAACAAGCAAACGATCAGCATATGTTAGAGAAAAGAATACAGCCTCCTGAGTGATCAGCACCTGGGTTGTTCCTAACATTCTCCCATCCAAGTACTTACCAGCCTGACCCTGCCTTGTCTGAGATTCCAGTCACAGGTCAATGTAGTACAAATGCACAGCATGTTGCTTCTAGGCATTCTTTATGGATGCAGACTCAGTACATATTTATTTATAATATTAGAAACTTCACTTTTAAAAATCTATATGTGGAGTGTTTCTGTGGATTTATGTATATTATTCTTTGTTCATAAGGGGCCTGTAGTTGTTCAACATCAAAATAAGCATGCTTATTTTTAAACCAAATGTAAGGTCTATTTGAGAAGAGAGAAGGTAACAGTCTCTTTTTGATAATATTCAGGTCTTCAGGACTTGTTATGTCGGGTGATGCTTGTGCTGGGAGCGCGAACAGAACAGTAACTATTCCTGCTGGAGAGAACCAGATCAATCAGATTGCACTAAATCCAACAGGCACTTTCCTCTATGTAGCTTCTGGAAATGCAGTGAGGATGTGGGACCTCAAAAGGTACATAGCTTAAGGCAACAGGGAATATGACTCAGACATTTACCAGCATACCTGACGGACAGCATCAGGGTGCTTCCTGTACATGAAGCAATATCCATGTCTTGGGCTGAACAAGCTTGTAAGTCAAAGTCTAAGAAATAAATACATGTGTATTACTGACTTAATAGGAGATGTCTTGAACTTATTATTCAATAACTATTGTGCTGAATCTTAGAATTAAACATTGACCTTTTAAATGAGTGGAAAAGAATAAAAATAGGGTTGAAAAGTGAATTTTAAGTACAAAGTCTCCTTTGTTGGCCTTTAACTCCCCAGTCATCTTTCTTCTATGCCTGTACTACCAGGGCAGGGTCATGGGTTCCAGTGGGGCTCATGGGGCAGTGCTTTTGCAAGGGGATCTCTGGGCAGGGCAAAATTAAGGGATGATCCATGAAAGTATAGTCTGGTTTCTTATCAGAATTCAGGGGCCTCAGAAGCTGGGCAGTGCACCACCGTCCCCCAGCCTCCCACCACTATGGGGCTCTCCTGGCCTGGGACACAGCCCTCCGCCCCCCCCCCCCAACTATGGTGGCCTATAGGCAGGCTGACACTGGGGGGGGCGGGGCCCTGGGCCAGTGGCCACTCTCTACAGCCCTCTGCCCTGGGGTACAGCAAACACACACTGGTATGGGGCAGGGCAGGAGCACCCAGAGCCCAGCCTCTGGCTCCAGGCATCCTTGCCCCCTAGTGTCAGCAGAACTTCCTTAAGTCCTGCTGGTGCTGAGCGAGGTGGATCAGGAAGGGCCTCAGGGGCTGGAGGCTGGGCCCCCCCTTTAGACTCATAGACTTTAAGGTCAGAAGGGGCCAGTATGATCATCTAGTCTGGACCTCCCGCACAATACAGGCCTCAAAAACTCACCCACCCACTCCAGCAGTGAGCTTGTAACCTACGTCTGAGTTGTTAAATTCTCAAATCTTGATTTAAGGACTTCAGAATGCAGAGAATTCACCAGCAGGTGAGCCATGCCTCATGCTACAGGGGAAGGTGAAAAACTCTGAGTCCTAGCCAATCTGCCCTGTGGGACAATACGTTGCCAACCCCAAATATGGCAATAAGTCTTCAGCCCATATAGCCCCTGCATTGATTCAGCACCAGTTGTGGAAATGGACTTAAAAATATTTTGACTCACTTTATGCCTTCCTTACCTTTCTCCTCCCCACTGGTCCAGTCAGCAAAGCCTTCCTTCAGAATGATGGTCATTTGTATTTGTACTGAGATAATCCTAACCACACACAAAACCCCACTTTGTTTCTGAAACATGGCTTAGAACAAGCACGCAGAGTGATATTGCAAAACCTTTCTACCCAAATGGTCACCCATTCCCCAATCCTGCCATAAACTATGTGCAGGTAGTGCCTTCTTCAAGTGAATGGTGCTTTGCACAGAGCTCAATCTAGGATCAGAGCTGTAGCATGTATTTTGCCTGGTACTAAGAATCTGCAGACTGGAAAGCACAATCATTTCCTGTTCAGCCAAAACAAGTCATAACCAAGCCATTTGTAACAAAGATTATAGTAGCTCGCCAGGGTATAGAGATTTGCATACTTAACATAGATAATGAAACACTATTTTGCTATTTGGGCTAATAGTGGCTATCACCCATGAGAGCAAGTGGATTTGCATAATATATGGTAATTGAAAATAATGATACATTAATAATGCATATCAAAATACAGACTTGCAGAAAATAACAAGACATTGGCTATGCAAGTCAGAATACAGCCCTACAGAAGTAGTCAGAATAGAGAGACAAGCTGGAGTAGAGATAATTGCTTGCAGTTGGGATTATTGACATAAAACTAGATTTCCAAACAAGCTAAGTGTGCTTTTATTTACATATACTGTGACTAGGACATGCTTTGTGGGTACGTTGTGTGTGTGTACTAGAGGTGGGAAGGTGAAGAAGCTATGTAGAAGACTTGTAAAGAAAAGACCAAAAGGCAGGAGAATAACCATTTAGCCAGAAACTGTCTGTTCTATAAATCTATATATAAACAGATCATATTTTTCAGTATCTGCAGTGGAAGTAATAAACCCCCTCATCCACACAGGGTCACACACTTTAGAAAATGGAGCTGTGTACTCTCTACTTCCATTCTTAAAGTTGGTAAAAATTAAGATTATTCTCCATCTGATTGCCCCCTCCCTATAGTCACTCCTTTTCTTATTCTTAAAGATTCCAGTCTACAGGGAAGTTAACTGGTCACCTAGGCCCAGTCATGTGCCTTACTGTAGATCGCATTTCCAATGGTCAAGATCTGATCATCACTGGCTCAAAAGATCACTATATAAAGGTAATATGTCTTAGTATTAACATTTTCTCCTGTCTTGTATCTTCACTTCACCAGATTTCAGTGATGCTTTGCTACATTAACTGAGTAGGGCTCTGCTGCATACTTTGTGCTCCATAGTACTTTGCCTTGCTGATAAGGAATGAAATACTCCAGATTTTTCCCAAGTTTCCACCTATAAATCATTCACTGTGGTATGTCTACACTGCACTACGAGCCCAGGATTCAAACTCAGGCTCAAGCCTAACCCTTACTCAGAGCTCAGATCAACAGTATCAGACCTATGCAGGTGGAGAGTCTGTGCCATAGTCAGGCTGGAAGGACGCATAGCTCTAGCCTGACTGCTTTGAAGTTTAGGTAGAACCCTACCAGACTCGTGCTCTGGGATCCCGCAGTCTCCTGGGCTAACTTTCTTTGTCCTTTGGACAGCCAGGTTTTCCCTCATCATGTTATGAACAAAGGGCTAGAGCAGCCAAGTTTTGCGGCGCACTAAGACTGGGATATGAGTGGTTGGACTCAGGCCTGTGTAATGCAATGTAGATGCTGGAGCCCCAGCTGGGCCCCAGGGTTCAATAATTCTTAACCTGGGATTACAAATGAGTGTAGACGTTCAGTGTCTGCTAACTTGAATACTACTAAACCTGAGTTTACATTGCAGTATAGACATACCCAGAATGTCATCACAATAGCTATATGGCAGAGCTGAATTACGTTTTCTGATTTGATTTGTTGATCGCCTTCCAAGAAAACACAGTTTAGCTGAATAATTTTTTGCTATTCTTGTTCTATCTAGATGTTTGATGTAACTGAAGGGGCTCTTGGAACTGTTAATCCAACACACAATTTTGAACCACCTCATTATGATGGGATTGAAGTGCTTACTATCATTGGAGACAACCTTTTCAGTGGGTCCAGAGATAATGGAATAAAGAAATGGGATTTAAATCGAAAAGACCTGCTTCAGGTAATATAAAATTTCTCATCTAGCATGTATATTTTATTGTTCTAAACTCTGTCGTTAGTGTGTATCCTTTTTATCTTTCTTGTCTAATTATGCTAAAAGATTCAGAACAGCATGGCAGAGCTCAGAAGTGGTTAACCTTAAATTACTTCTATTTTTGACTCATACTGCTGCAGACTGTCATGCGTTTATCAGCAAATATGATACAAAGGCATTAGGTTAAGTGATACATTTATCTTGAATTTTAAAGTAAGAAATGAAAATAATTGATATTGCTTTTGAATGTCTGAATATCTTCAAAAAATGCTAAAGACATTTTAGAGGGTGGTATTGTAAGAATAGAAGGTAAATATAACTGAATGGTAGGACTTCCAGTTCTGACATGGATAGGTGCAGCTCTGGATTTTGGCACCAGCCGAATAAGCTGTGGCTTAGGGCAGGCGTGTCAGACCTAAGGCGCGCGGCCTGGATGCAGCCTGCCAAGGGCACTAATCTGGCCCATGGAGCTGCTGCGTGGACTGTGCCTAGGAGTTCTCTGCAGCAGCAGTGAACAGCAAAGAGAAGCTGCCACAGGCAGAATAGGGGTAGACTTGCTTCTGGCTCACTCACATGATCCAAGTCACACCATAGGGGAACAAAGGAAGCGCTCCAGCCAGTTCTGCCCCAGTTATGCCAACCAATCAGAGTCTCAGTCACAGCAGGCTTGGCTGGGCTCGCAGAGGTCCCCCACGCCACCCTCCGCCTCAACTGTTCACTAGCAATCAATTTCCAAAGGGATAGCCATGTTAGTCTAGTCCAGCAAAAAAAACCAAGGAGTCGTGTGGCACTTTAAGACTGACAGATTTATTTTTTGCATGAGCTTTCGTGGGAGAAAATCCCACTTCGTCAGATGCTTCGAATTTGGGTGAATTTACAGAATAGAATGAAAATAAATGCAAGGGGGTGTAAAACATAGGATCAGGTCATACAGTAACAGCAGGTCAGAGCAGTTGCTAGGTTCAAACCCTGGGAAGCCTGAAGTCAAATTACCTTTTGTAATGGGAAAAGAACCCATAGTCTCGTTTCAATCCTGCTTTCACAGAATTTAGCTTGCATATTAATTCGAGTTCAGCTGTTTCTCTTTGAAGTCTTGATGTCCCTGTCACATCTCTGACGACAGTCATTAACAAATCATTTATCGAGTGGTTAGGAAGATGGAAGTGCTCAGCAACTGGTTTTTTTGTCTTGTTTATGTCTGATATCAGCTCTTGTGTTCATTTATCCTTTAGCACAGCAATCGTCCTGTTTGTCCAATGTATAAGGTGTTGGGGCATTTCTGGCACATGATGGTATAGATCACATTAGTAGATGAGCAGGTAAATGAGCCTTTGATGGCATAGCAGGCTTGATTAGGACCTATGATGGTATCTATTGTGCAGATATGTGGGCAGATGTGGCAGTGTGGTTTGTTGCAGGGGTGTGTGCCTGCTTTAATGTTTGTTAGATCTGTAGTTGCTGGTGAGTATCTGTTTAAGGTTGGGTGGCTGTCTGTAGGCAAGGAGAGGTCTGTCTCCCAAGGCTTGAGAGAGTGAGGGATCATCTTTTAGAATAGGCCGTAGGTCCTTAATGATCTGTTGCAGAGGTCTAACTTGAGGGTTGTATGTGGTGACTAGTGGTGTTCTGTTGTTTTCTTTCTTGGGCCTCTCCTGTAGTAGATGGCTTGGGTGAACCCATCGAGCTCTGTCAATTTGTTTTCTTACTTCCCCAGGTGGGTACTGTAGTTTCAAGAATGCTTGATAGAGATCCTCAAGATGTCTGGCTCTATCTGAGGGATCAGAGCAGATGCGGTTATATCTTGGGGCTTGGCTGTAGACAATAGATTGTGTGGTGTGTTTAGGATGGAAGCTCGAGGGATGTAGGTAACCATACCGATCAGTAGGTTTTCGGTACAGGGTGTTGGTGATGTGCCTATCCTTGATTTGTACTGTAGTGTCGAGAAAGTGGATCTCCTGTGTGCAGTGTTCCAGGCTCAATTTGATTGTGGAGTGGAAATTGTTGAAATCTTTGTGATAATCTTCAAGAGCATCCCTGCCATGGGTCCAGATGATGAAGATGTCATCAATGTAGCATACTCCATCAAAGGCTCATTTACCTGCTCATCTACTAATGTGATCTATGGGTTCTTTTCCCATTACAAAGGGTAATTTGACTTCAGGCGTCCCAGGCTTTGAACCTAACAACTGCTCTGATTTGCTGTTACTGTGTGACCTGATCCTATGTTTTACACCCCCTTGCATTTATTTTTATTCCATTCTGTAAGTTCACCCATCTTCGAAGCATCTGACGAAGTGGGATTTTCTCCCACGATAGCTCATGTGATAAATAAGTCTGTTAATCTTTAAGTGCCAAACGACTCGCTATCAGTCAATGTCAGTGTGCTAATTTGATTGACGGCACATTGCATGAATCACAAATGAAGGAAAAAGTGGCTGGGACCCCTGTGGGAACGAGCCAATTGAAGGCCAGCCAGGACTGAACCCAACCAAAGGCCAGCATGCTGAATGACTAATATTGAGTGGGTGGGGAGGGGAGAGGCAGGAGCCCAGCCTGTCTGTGACTGTGACAGATTGCCTACTGCCACATGGTAGGGGAAGTGGAAAGGTAAGGGGAAGGGGTCTCCGGGAGCTGCCCAGCAGGAGAGGGTCTGGGTGCCAGCATCAGGAAAGGGAGCCCACACTGCAGAGAAAAGGGAAGATGTCCAAGCCTGTGGAGTAGGGGAGGGGAAAGGGAAACCCATGCCACTCTGAACATGGGAGAGGAAGGGTTGGGGAGCCTGTGCACACATGGCCCTCGTCAGGAGTCCTGCACTCCAATGTGGCCCCCCACACTGCATGAGTTTGACAACTATGGCTTAGGGCCTCACATTATGATGGGCCTCTAAATATGTCAGAGGTAACTAAGGAGGTTTATCATAATTTAAAATTGATAATGCAAATAAGGCTTTTTGCAAGATGTATGTTTTATTTAGTTGGTTTTCATTTCCTATGTTTAAATGCAAATATAATGGTTTATCATTTATTTTTCATTAACCTTTCTCTTATAAAGTAATACACTTTTTTCCTCTTTGATGGTATGGAGCCTTTGAGTCTTGACATAGTTTAAGGCCTCAACATGTCTTAATCCAGTCCTGAACAGGGGAGCCTGGACACTTAATCTCAGAGTTTATTATGCTTTGAGGGTGTTTGGTGAAGTCAGTAATATTTTTTGTCCTCCCTAACATCTCACCACTTGGGAGCTGTGCAGATAAGAAGTCTAGTGATAATTTTATAACCTGATGGTAAATATTAGAATGTATCATGTAACCTTTTCTGCAATAAATTACCTGGCTTTGTAATACAGTATATATTCTCATTTTGCATTGCATGGTTTAGCTCTGATCTTGACCGTCTTTGATGTGACTGTCGGGGGGGGGAGTGGAGTCAGAAGGCAAACCTAAAGTAGCTCTAAAATGTAATAATGTTGAAAGTTTTATGGCCCAGTCCTGTTCTTACTGAAGTCAGTGGGACCAGGCTGAGGACATTTGGTCACTGCTCTTGGTCCCAAATAAATATTATTGGTGTCTTCTTTGGTACCTTTTTGTCTTGTGAATCAGCAATGTCTCTCCTTGACAAAGAAGTAGTGTTTTTAATAAGTATCCCTTAAATCCATTTATAATACAAAGCAGGGAGTGGGGAAAGGAGGAGGAGGAGGGAAGAGATTTAGGGCTGGTCTACACTGCGGGGGTATTTCAGTGGCAGTTGAAGGGAGATATGCAAAGTACCTAAAACACCTTGCATCTCTCCTTTCGACTGCCTAATGTCTACTTACCACAGGGCTGCAGTGTACTAAGTCAAATAAGCAATATGATATTTGCCAGGTCTGTCTTAACAAATTGAGCTCCAGCTAACTCTGGGTTCGATTGAGCACATCTTCACAGGCACTCACTCAAACCCGCACAATCGATACCATGCTGTTGGAGGTGCTGTCAACAGTGTAGCCTAGCCCTTAGACAGTTTCATGGTTCCTAAACTATTTTTGTACCGCTTATAAGCATCTTCTATGTTTGTAGCTTCAGGTTGTTTTAGTCTGAATTTTTTCTACGGTCCCACAGTTTGTTGTACATGCTTATCAGTAAGTGCAGAGCCTGCATGTTCAAATACATAATTATTTTTTACTTGCAACTAACTGCTCTTGAAATTCAACATGTATGGGCTGAGCAGGTAGATATCAGAGTCAGTACTGTGTATAGCGGATTTTATTCTTGTTCTGCAATGACGTCTAGCAGTTAATTCATTCAGAATTTTGTATAAATGCTTACTAATTCATTATATAAAAGCTATGTGCTGTAGGAAATTATTATCCCTATTTTACTGAGAGAGAAAATGAAGCACAGAAATTGATTGTACCCCCATCACGTAGCTAGTAAACTAGGATTAGAACTCAGAATTTTGTGGTGCCCTAAACCTGTGCTTATTTCTATAGCTGCTTTTGCTTTTTAGCATGATTTGTGTATTGTTTGTTTTTCAGCAAGTTCCCAATGCACATAAGGACTGGGTGAGCGCTCTTGGATTGGTGCCTGACTCTTCTCTTCTCCTCAGTGGTTGCAGAGGAGGTATTCTAAAACTCTGGAATGTGGACACATTCACACAAGTGGGAGAAATGAGGGGACATGACAGTCCTATAAACGCTATCTGCACCAATTCCAGCCAGATTTTTACAGCTGCAGAGTGAGTTTGTTCTAATGTTTTCCATACATCTTTTTGTTTCTTCACGTGTACCTTAAATTCTTCACATACACATTAATGTGTAGGATTCAACAGTGTGCTAGTCATTTCACAGTAAAAGCAGAAAAACAAGATCTGTGCCCCAGATTGCTTACACGCTGTAATACTCAGAGCTGTAATGCTCTGTTTCAGTGCCCCTTGCAATTAACAGTGCTTGGGGCTGGCAGCGCAAAATGTGCCCTTTAATAGAGCAGCTGTATTGAGCTGCTCCAGGGTACCCAGGGCAAAGCCTCTTTTGCCCCACTGTAGTTACAGCTCTGGTAATACTTATGGAGACCTTGGACCATTGATTGCTTGAGTCAGAAGATTTCTATAGATCAGAAGACAACCCAAAAAAGTCATACTTTGTGATGCTAACACACTATATGCACTAAGCACAAACTCTGAATATGGCAACTTCTTATTGTCCCCTTATGAGTCTTGACATGAATAGACCTATTGAGTTGTGCATTATGACGTAAAAGAGAAATGATGATTTGTGATAAAGAATCAGATCTTCACATTGTGCTCCCCCTGTCAGAAAGCCTGAGATAAAAAGGTCAGCAAGAATCTGCCTAGATGGAGCCGCCTATTAAGTTGTGACCTCTTGGTCTAATCAGGGGTCTGCAGTCTGCGGCTTCTGTGTCACATGCGGCTGTTTGGCTGCTCCCCTGCTGCTCTGCATCCCTCCCCCCTGCCAACAAGAGACCCTGCAGGCAGCCCATGCCAGGCTCTGGACTCCTTCCTGCCACCGGGGGACCCTGAGGGCAGCCTGCTCCTGGTTCCAGGCTCCCACCACCACCAGGGGATCCTGCAGCAGACGCTGTGGCCCAGTTCCCACCTTTCTCCACCACTGCGGCTCTCAAAACACTTGGAATTTTTAAAAATAGCTCTTATCTTTTGAATTGCTGATCCCTGGTCTAACTCTACCTTGAGAGGTCTCTGACATGCTGTGAGGAAGGCAAAAATACCCACCCTGCCTCAGTCAGCTGGCAGTGATAGAAGAATTGCTTCCCAATCCCTACACTCCCCAGAAAAAAGGCTATTAATCCCACAGCAGATCATAAATCACAGTTCACCACCAATGTTCCTTCTAAGAGGCGCTGGCAGCTGAGCAACTCATGTTGCTTGCTGCGCTGGCCCCTCCCCCCGCGGGTTTGCTGCGGTGCCGCCCCCAGCTGCCCCCCCACCCCTGCGGGCCTGCTCCCGACCACCCTCCCAGTGGCCCCCACGGGCCTGCTCCTGGCTGCCCCCCACGCTCCCCGCCCCCAGTGGCCCTCCCACTTCCAGCGACCCCCCCTCCCCCACAGGCCCACTCCCGGTGGCCCCCACGCCCCCACAGGCCTGCTCCCGGCTGCCCCCCCACTCCCAGCGGCCCCCACGGGCCCACTCCCGGCCGCCCGGCTGCCTCCCCGCCCCCGGCAGCTCCCCCACCCCTGTTCCTGGCAGCCCTCCCACTCTCAGCCGCCCCCCACCGCGGGCCTGCTCCTGGTGGCCCTCCCGCTCCTGGCCGCCCCCCCCCCCCACGGGCCCTCTCCCCACCGCTCCCACAAACTTACCTCGTGGCTGGAGCTGGACGGCCCAGCCACAGCTCCTGAGGCAGAGAAGCT
>ML682010.1:2888982-2963962 GCA_007922195.1 Podocnemis expansa
TTCTGGGCATGCTCCGTTAGAGCTTCTCTGGGCGGGAGTTTTCAAAACTCCCTGCTCCACAGGAGCTCTATGGAGGGCCTTCCCTGCGCTGGCGGCTGTGGCGGGCTGCGCTGCAGCGCGCCAGCGCAGCTTAGAGGGAACATTGTTCTCCACTGATAACATGGGCGGTGGTGGGGCTGCTGCTGATCAGCAATTAAGAGAGATCCTTCCAGGATGTGGGGGTGTAAATATCCCCCTGCCCCCTGTGCATATGGTAGGTCAGTCTCCCTCTCTGGTACCCCCAGTTTCTGTTCTCCTTGGCTATACACAGGTAAGTCCATCCCTCTTTACTTGCCTGGGTAACCCAAATGTAGTAGGGACACTTAAAGGAGCCTCAACCTCCTTTTCCTGCTGCCTAGAGAAAGTATCCCTGCCTTCAGTTTGGTGAGCACTGTCTCACCACATGGGTCCTTCTTTTTTTTTCCTGGCCTTCATCCGGAACTAGGTCCCAGTACTTTTCACTTTCCTTTAATTTAATTTAATTTAATTTATGAATACTTTGGTACATTGGTTCTCAAACTTGCATCTGTAGAGATCTATTTACATGGTAATGGATCTTCTCCAGCTTGCAGCTACTACTTTTAATTAAAAGACTACTAAGTGTAAGGAAAATACTGTTCTAATGTTACTTGTTATGTTAGTAATTTCTGTAGCTACAACAGCAATAGAGTGTGAAGGGCTGTGTTCGTGTAGCACCGAACACAGGGGTCTGCGACCTGCAGCTCTGGAGCCACATGCAGATCTTGACTGCCCCCTTTGTGGCTCTGCCCCCTCCCCCCCACGAGCGGGGGACCCTGTGGGTGAACCACTTTTGCTTCCAGGCCCCGTCCTCCCCAGTGGCAGGCATGCTGGCTCAGCTCCCAGCTCCCCCCAAGAGGAGGCTACACCCATTGCAGCTCTCAAAATACCTTGTTATTGAAGGAATTTATTAAAATGGCTCCTCTTATCTCTTGGGTTGCTGGACCCTGACCTAACATAATGCAGCCCTGGCTCACAACTGAGGCTCTTAGGTGCTATGATGATACAAAATAATATTAACAACCACTTGAATAGAAAAGGTGATGTACTAGGCTGTGAAGACGTTGGGGAAGCCCTATTGATATACCAGAGGTATTCCCCATCTTCAAAGTATCTGACAAAGTCGAATTCTCTCCCACGAAAGCTCATGTGATAAATAAATGTGTTAGTCTTTAAAAGTGCTGCCAGACTCATTCTTTGTTTTGCTGAATTTGAAATTAAGAATCTTCTGCAGATGACAAATGGCCCTGTTACTCAAGAGTGATATTGACCTTGTTTCACTAACTATATATTTCCCTGAATTAAATACCTGAGTTAAGGAAACAGCTAAAAACCCTACTTGATTCTGATGGTGGCCTGAGGCCATGCTTATGTCAAGATAAAGGAGCATCTGAAATATACACAAATAGCCAAGTTAAGTGTTTCCAGAAACTTGTTGGTGAAGTTTTTTCCTTCCTCTTTTACTCACTTTTTCTGTTTGATCTCACAAATGTTTTACAGTGATCGAACTGTGCGAATCTGGAAAGCTCGCAGCATGCTAGATGGACACGTTTCTGATACTGGAGATGCAAATGAAGATGTTGCCAGTAATTAAACATGAATTGAAATGATGGGTACAAATGAATACTGTGATAAAATGCTGTGCACTCTTAGTGCACTTTGGTGGGCATTTATTGGGCAAACACTGGCAACTGGAATAAACTGGAAGATGTAGCTGAACCCAGCTGGTAACTGTGCTGTATTCTACTAGAATTCATATCCTTAGAACACTTGCCCTGTATACTGTATTTAAAAATAGCCTATTGGTAATATGCTTGAGACTCACTGATATATAAAAGCTGGGTCTGTGTGCATATATAAAACTGGTAGTTTAAACAAACTGGAAAGTAATCTGCGCTAATGACATTCTCCAACCTGTAACCTGGAATACAAAATAATCTACTGTACTTGACTCAGATACTCTGATGATCAGGTTAATATCTTGGGATAACATGGGAATGATGCATCCCTCACTAAGCCTTTAATTAAACTAGGCCTAGATTTGAAATTAAACAGCTAGCTGTGTTGATGTTATAAAAGCAGACTGAATACAATATCTGAGAAAGTTGTTAGTATGACAGATATTTTATACGACTGTGTCTGGCTAACTGTGAATGTCATATCATTTGTGTTAATATTTGCAAAACCTCTTGCTGACCAAAGTTGTGTAGCTGTGTATACTCTGTGCTCAGGCCTAGAACTAAATTGCTCTTAAATTGTTACGTTTTATTAGTTCTTTGCATATATTCTGTAATGAACAGTATTCTTATGTCATAACAGAAGTATATCTTAATCTATTTTTCTTACAGACTTGTTTTTATCATCATACATTTTCATTTAACAGTAAATTGTCCTTCATTTTTATCTAATTTTATATGCTGCTAAAAATATTTCAGATACTGTATGTTCTGCAGACCTTGGCAGTGACTGTGAGAACTTACCACCTGCATTGGAAAAAGCTATGTAAATAGATGGATTGTAAAAAGAGAATATCTTGCCTTGTGCCTGTATGGATTTTAAAATGCTGCACAGTGTGGATATTGAAAGAGGGTGTATAATTTATCCCACTGCTACAAATATTAATTTGTAAATTCTGCAAGTTTTAAAAATGTCTGTAGATTAAAAAAGTATGTGGATTTTTGGGGGGTTGTTTTGTTTTGTTTTTTGTTTGTTTTTTGGGGGGGAAATAGTCTGTAAATTGTAGCTTACATAGGCAATGCTTAAATAAATGTGAATGTGAATTATTTCTTTGTGCACTTCTCAATGCTGTTTATGAAAATGCATTATTGCAGTATATTTATTAAGATCAATATTTTTACATAAAATATGAAGTTTAATTTTTAATGCAATAGAACAGTCTGAGTAAAATATTCTGTAGATTCTACTTCTATAATGCTTCATTGATCTGGTTGCCAATTATCAATCATTATATATGTTGCAATAACACCTAGGAACCCCATCCAAGATCAGGCCCCATTTTGCTAGGTACAGTACAGCCTAGAAACAACTCAGACATTCCTCATCCCACAGAGCTCACAGAATAAATTCTAGACATTGCACAACAGGACAGCAAAACAGATAAAAGCTTTGACGCTTTCTATTAATTTGAATGAAATGAATTCCCTCACATACTAAATCGGTTTGAAAAGCAGAAGAAAGTTCAGACATTGCGTCACTTAATAATTTTAATGTACTCTGGGTGAGACTTCCAAAGTAGTAATATTGTTTGAGTTAACAGTTGTGTTCAGGCATTGTGTATGCTGGGAGTTTGAGCTCATTCTGACTGTCCAAAGGGGGCATACTCAAAAGATTTAGGACCATATCACTCCTTCCCATGGTAAAATAGTGGGGGAAGGGGGAGCCTACCAGTCAATGTTCAGTCCACAGAGAAGAGAAGGCACCCTGTATTACTACCATCAGCTTCAGGAGTTCATCAGTAACTCAGATTGTACTAGAAACCTGTGGTTCTTTGTGGTTTGAATGTTTGGGATTCTCATCCCAGTACCCAGAGAGGAGGCTGGATGTGAGATTTGTAGTTATGTCGTCTGTGGACCACAAATTCACTACAAGAAGGCCCAGGAGACTGCCTCATGCAAGGGTACCCTTGTGCTGTCTGACCAATGTTTCTGCTCAATGGGATAGCAGCCACAGTCAGGAAATCATACAGGTGCTGCCTGATTTCTGATGTCTTCTGCCTGGCATAGCAGAGAAAAGCACTTGGTCCTTTAGTGTTAAGGAAGTACAGTTTGTTTTTCATTATCAGTGTGTTCACATACCATATCTTTATCCAGGAGACAAATATTACATGACATGAGTGAATGGGAATGTTTTTTTGGTTAATCTCATGCGAGAAACTAATCTTTGAAAAATATTTGCAGTGTCTCAAATTACAGATAAGCCCATATACTTGTCATAGGGTTGCACTTTAAAAGGCTGGCATATTGTTGCACTGCTCATGACTGTCTAACCATGGAAAGGATCAAGCGTCTTTGGTTTTTTGCTGTTCTGCTTGCAGGTCAGTAGAGATGATAGTTTTAGTCTCCAATAAACAACTTTCAAAAGCTGAATATGGTGTCTAAACACTGTGTGACTATACAAGGAACAGATTAGGCACTTTGTGCGTGAGAAAGAGAGAACAATAGAGAGAGAATATTAAAAATGGGAGTAGATTTGGAGACCATCTCAGGCAAGGGAATGCTGCAATGGGAATAAAGACAGACTGGGATGTCTGTCCAGTGCTGCTGTTAGATCCAGATCCAAAAGGGTGCATGCCTAACTCTATGGACATAAATAGTCGCACTGAAGTCAACGGGGCTATTCATATGCTAAAAGTTAAGCACCTACTTAAGTGCTTTGCTTGCTTGAAACCTTAGGGAAGGTTGCCCGAGCTTAAGCACAACTCCCATGAAGCTGGGAGTAACACCCATTTCTGTTAGAGATTAATTCAGTTTAAAGCCTAATTAGGGGAGGAAGTTGGAGGGAACAGCATAGGAGTCTCTACACATGACTAAGGAGTCCTGTGGCACTTAAAGATTAACAAATTTATTTATTGCATGAGCTTTTGTAGGAGAAAATCCCACTTTGTCAGATGCTTTGAAGATGGGGCCATCTTCAAAGCATCTGATGAAGTGAGATATCCTCCCACAAAGCTCATGAAATAAATAAATTTGTTAGTCTTTAAGTACCATGGGACTCCTTGCTTATTTTGCTGAACTAGACTAACATGACTACCCCACTGGAACTTCTAAACATGAAGACCAGCCCAGCCATGTAATGTACCTTTTAAACAAACAGATACATTGGAGTGAATGGGGTTGCAGTCAGCTTTCTCACTGATGCCCAGCAGCACCCACATTTGCTAGCTCAGTTACTCACAAAGGTGGAATTAGAGAACATTCAGGAGACATTTTCATATTTATTTTTCAAGGTATTTATTTTAAATATTTATTTCCATGGAAATTAGCTTGTGAAGCCACCAGTGGGCAGCAAAAGCTCTTATTTTCATTTGGTGATTTCCAATTCCAGCTTCTGCCAGTGTTTTCACAGGAACAGGCCATCAAGCCAAGAAAAATGAGGTGGAGTTTTAAAACGGGGAAACTTAAAAGAAAGAAGGGAATTCTTTTTTAATTTTTCCAAGTTTCCTATTTCATTTGCACCAAAACAGTTAGAAATATGTCTGGGGATCAGCAGCTGAATAAGAGGATCTACTTGAGTATTTCAGTGGTTGATATTTACAAGGCCTGGTTTTCAGAATTAACTATTGATTCTGAGTGCTTCAAACTGGCAAGGGAAATAAAATTTTAAAAAATTGACATCTAACGCTGTAGTTATCAACCAGGGTGAGAACTTGTCCAAGTGTACCATGAAATTTTACCCAAAGGTAATGAAAATCAACGTAAACAAACATTGTTTCATATTAAACAATATTCTATCTAACCAAAATTACAACTCCATAAAGCTTGTGAAAATTAATCATCGAATTAAAAATGAGGTGTTGGTCTCTTGATGCTAAAACATGAGCATTCTAAATGCAGGTGGCCAAACGGGAAAAAAAATTGAGATGCCATGGATTTGTTTTCTGGTGGATTTGAAACAGTAGTTCAACTGATCTTTCTTTAGCTTGTTGTTTGCACAATGTTGCAAACCTTACTAGTGAGACTGTAACTATAGTAAATGTAAGTAAATGTGACATTTATGAGCAATCAATTCAGCTGAAAAAAGTGGTTGTGATGGTGAATTTTTTGTCTCATTGAAGTGTGCTGTTTTACTGAAAAGGCTGGGAACAACTGATCTAGAGTCAGAAATCTAGCCTGGGAGCCAGTTTTGTCCTTTCCTTAATACCCATTTTATTAAGCATTGCCGTATGCAAATAAAGCCCTTGTATGAAAAAACATTTTTTAAACTGACACCTAGTTGCAGGTTTGCTCGTTCTGTGTATAAAGTTGCATCTGCTGGCGGTGGTGATTTTTGATAAGAAACCTATGTTGTAACTCCTGTTTGATGGACTAGCATAGCTAAAATGAAATGTTAGTTCATTCATGCATAGAATCATAGATGTGTGGGATGAGAGGGACCTCCATAGGTCATCTAGTCCAGTCCACTGCACTCAAGGCAGGACTACGTAATAATGAAACCGTTCCTGACAGGAGCTGAGAGGTTTTGAAGACTAGGTTAGACAATGTCAAAGATTCCATAAAATCCCTATGCAATTTGTTCTAGTGCTTAACTATCTGCATGGTTGGAAGTTTTTCCTAATGTCCAATTTAAATCTTCCTTGCTGCAGTGTAAACTCATTGCTTCTTGTCTTCTTGTCTGCTTCTAACTCAAGTTAAAGAGAATAGTTTTTCAGTCTCCTTGTAACAACTTTTAATGTACTTGACAACTGTTGTTATGTTGCCCCTCAGCCTTCTCTTCACCAAACTAAATAAACCCAATTTTTTAATCTTTCCTGATTGATCAGACATGACCTATTTTTAACCAGTGTTGCTGCTCTTCTCTGGACTTTCTCCCTTTCCTCCTCATCTTTCATCTACAGGGTTACTGTGTTGCATTCAAGTGCATCTATGCAAAAGCTACAACTAACAAAGGGGTTGCACATTTGTGAATGGGGGCCAGAATTTGTAACACAGTGGCTGACGAAGGTGTAAGTGAAGACCTAACTTTGGCCATTGGAATATTTATTGTTACACTGATTTGACTCTGACCATTAGGTGAGTTTTGCAGGGCTGGAAATTGGGTTAGGATTCAGAAACAGGGGCATTGCTGGTGCCCGGCTTATAGGGCTTGGGCCCCAAGTCCCAGTGGCTGAGCCCTGGGTCTTTTCTTGGGCCACCGGCTCTTCTGTTCAGAAAGTTTTCTTTCCCCAGAGCCCCCCATCTCTCTTCCTGAAAATACTAGAGGTAGTTCAGTCATGTTTCTCAGACCAGGCCAAATTCTTTCTGCCTTTGTGCCAAATTTGTTCCCAGCAGTAGCAACTGCAGTGTGTCAGCAGTCCTGCTTTGTCCACTGCAGTCCTAGTCTTTGCAGCAGACTTCAGAGGCACTAACAACTACAAGCAAATCTCCCCCCATCCCATCCTCTCCTCTCTCTTCAGGAAATGATTTTTTAGGGGTTTTACTCCTCCGAACAAAGCCATTGCTGAGCTCATTATCTCACTTGTTTCTACCTTCTTGAAACATATAGCAGCTATAGCAAGTAAAAGGAAGAGTTGCTCCTTTCACAAGGATCCATGGCAAGGGAGTTTTGCTGTGTTTGTTCCCAGCCAATAGATTCTCCCAAAAACAGTGGTCTGAATTGGGAGAGCTAATTAAAATCTTTGCATCCTCTCAACCAGCCAAGACTCTTCAACGGACGTCTTCACAAAGACACATCAGTTCTCTTCATCTCTCAGTAGTTTGCAAACTGAACCTTCCTCCCTTGCCAAGAGATTCTTTGAGTGGTAAATTCTGTACTCCTGATTCCCACAGACCAGCCATGCTCAAAGGAAAAGGATGTGGATAAGGAGTCTGACATTCTTTCTAATTCTCCTTTCCAAAATGAAGATTTTGAGCACACTGATGAATGTTTGTTTTTATTTTCCAAGTATATCTCAGATGAAAAGGAATCGTCATCTTCTCATGTCCTTGTCACAAACTAGATGTCGGACCACAACCGTACACAAGTGATGGTTCTTTATCCATTACTAGGTAAGGGTCCTCCTTTGTACAGATCTCCCCAAGGAGTCATAAAATGAGCAAGAGCTCCATGGTTTGCACTTCACCACATTTGCCTGTATTCATGTCATTAGAGTAGCCCCATTTCATCATGTTAGTCCTTGATCTGCCAGTTTGCATTCATAGGCAACTCATCGGCACATTGACCATCCCTTGTCAGTCCCTTTGGGAAGGTGGCCTTGGGCTCCAGATATATTTCAGTGTGTAGGGATGTGCAGTCTTTCTTCCATAACCTCAGTTGTGCCTTGCCAGCTGTCATACCCAAAGGCACAACACATCATAAAACTCTTTTGTGGTGTAAAGTCTTTGGTTACTCGATGTGACCATATAGTGGATGCTTTGGGTCTTCCATCTACTGTAATCTTTCCCTTTGACTTGCTACCTTCTTCCTGATATCCAGTGGTGCAATGCCAGCCAGTACATGCAGGTTGTCCTTTGGTGTTGGCTTTAGATATCCTTTTATTCCATAACAGCTGTCTCTTAGAGCAAGGTTTCTTGTCATGCGTGGATCATTCCCACACTGGACTTGCATACTCTGCTATGAAAAAACAAAAGGCAAACAGCAGTGGTTCACTATGTACCTGGGCTGGATCCCCACTTTTAAGGTGACCAACATTTTGGAGGATGATGTTGTGGGGCACTTTTGCTTTCATCTACTCTGCATGTGCTTTAAAGGTAGGTGTATGATCTAATGTCACCTCCAGGTGGGATTCCACCTCTGGTGGTGGTTAGTTTCTGCTTGGGGTAGGTGAGAAGCCATCACCTGTGTCCTGGTTGGGTTGGTGCAAAGTTGCTTCTTATTGTAATAAGCGGAGAGGTTGCTCAATGTACATGTCTGTTCTTTATAGTGGCAAAATCCTTCTGTGACCTGATGCATGGATCATCAGCATATGCGAACAGGCTGTATTGATTAATATGGGCTGATCATGGGTATTCGGACTGAAGAGGATTGGTGCTAACATGTTGCCCTGTGGGATGCCATTTCATTGACATCTCCAGTGGCGCCATTTCTTGCACATTCCTACATAAAAATATCAATTCTCCAGAGGAGATTAGACAAGCTGAACTAGAAGGTTCTTGTGTGTCATATAGATTTTAGCAAGTAGATTTTGATGTCTTACTGTGCTGTATGTTGCTGGCATGTCTATGAACAAAGTGTCTTTTTTTTATCCTTCTGTTGAATCCATCTCCTATAGGATGGCTGATATTTAGTATTTAACTAGTACGGGACTTTCCTGGTCTAAATCCATCTTGTTCCAGTATTAGATGCTGTTTGATATGAGGTGAGAGGTGATTAAGAAAGAATCAGGTGAAGTTCTTTGGGTCAGAGGCAGTGTTCCCTGGCTGCAGCAGAGCTCTGACACAGGCTTGTCAGCATAATTTATGAAACAGTGTGTATGTAAATCCCATGTTGGGCAGCACAGGGTTAATGAGCTAATGTGGCCTCAGGTGGCACCATCATGCCACACCTTTCTAAGATGTCAGACTTGGAGGGAGGAGCTTGAAAAGGGGAAACCAGCACAGCTGGTGGCAAACCCAGACTGCACTGGAGGCTGAGTGCGGGCAAGGATTTCTTGGGCCACCCAGCAGTGACCATCCCTTTGTGATGGAGGGAAAAGGCCACTGCTGAGCCACCTGTTGAAGGGACTATTTCTCTGTGTTAGCCTGTGAGCCTTGTTGAGACCATAGCTTAACAGAAACATCTCAGAAGAAAGGGAGCCAGACCAGAGCCATGGAAAAAATCATTTGTGCTCATTTTCTTTTGTCTTCATCGATAACCGTGGAAGGGACAGACTGCCTAGAGCTCAGTGAAGGTCTGAGCTTCTTACAACTAGACTGTTATGGTGGAATACCTGGATATTGCTTGCATGAGTGCAAGGGCTTAGTCCAGGGCCTCGGATTACTCTGGTGAAGGAACCTAGTGATGGACCATTGGTGCTCAAGTCCTTTCTTACTCCCTTCCTATGGACAAAGACTCAAAAGTGAAAGCCAGACAAGAAGAGGCCATTTCTCTGAGTTTCACTACTCTGTCTTAAGAGGTAAAAGGAAACCAGCGAGGAAGAGAAAAGCCTAGTAGGATCCAGATTTGTATCTCTTCATCCTACAAGGTCTATCTCCTCTCTTGGAAGAACAGATCTCGACAATCCTGATTCATAGAAACAAAAGGATGTTCTTTCTGACATGCTAGAAATGGTAGGTAGGGAAGTGGTCTTCACTATTAATTTCCAGCCAAAGAAAATGGGAGAATCGTCTAAAGCCCAGGCTGCAAAAGTTAACGTGAGCTTACTGCTTTCCTGTATTTAAATAAAACATTAGTGAGGCATGAGAAACTCCTGATAAAGTTGGCAGGATCCTCAAACCTGAGGATTCCCCTTTATCCTTCTTATGAATGAAGCTGAAATGGCAAACCTATCTTGGAGACCAGTCTTTTAGTCTTGGGAAACACAATATTACAATGAAACATGGCCCAGGTCAGAAGACCTTAAAAGCATCAACTTCCTAGAAATGAGAATGATCAGACTGGCTCTTGGAAACTTCTAAGACTGTCAGAGAGCTGATTGTATCTTCTTTGAGAATGAAACTGCAGCTGTAGCATGCATACATTAGCAAGAGGACACACACAGCTCAAACCTACATCAAGTCAATGCAAATCCTTTCCTGTGTAGTAAGTCACCTAGTCTCCATCAGAATGGTCTGCACAAAGGGGTCACTGAACACAAAAGCTCTCTATCTGATAAATTTATGAGATAGATCTCCTTATATGCCCCCTGAACCCAAAATTGAATGCCAGTTGATGTTCAAGGAGCTCAACTGCTTCCCTCTGTTGGCTTTACCTGGATCCTATCAAAAACCCACAGATATGAGGGTCTTTCATAGGGAAGGAGGCTAAATGTCACTGGGAACAAACAGCTGTAGCTTACTGATGCCCAGTTTCTCTCTCTCTCTCCTCCAGCTCTTTTGCTCATGATTCGGAAGATAAAACAAGAAGTGTTGGATGGTCTTATAACATTGTCTCAGAAAGCTGTAGCCTGCTCAGTTTTAATGGAGTGGATATTTGAGATGCCTACATTTTCCTGCACCTCCTAACCCAAAACTCTTTCCTACGTGCCAACCCAGGCTAGTGAGGGGGACTTGATGAGCAGAAGGAACTGGTGTAGTTTTGATGGGAGTAGGCAAGGGGTGAGAAGGGCTGTGTAGTGTGAGGTGAGAAGAAAGGAGTTAAAAAGGAAGCTACTGTGCTATGAAATATACAGTTTCAGTTAGTGTTCAGCTGCCATCTCATTTTAATTCCAATGTCCTTAATACCAAGAAAAATAGAGCACATGTAGGAAAGGAGATTGCTCAGAGATTTGTGAAAGGTCAGATGCCTTTAGACATGCTTGTTAACAGATTGTAATGAGCACAGATAACCTCCTTTAGCAGGGCAAAAGAAGTGGAAGGAAGATTGTCTTGGATCATTGCTGGCAGCCTTTTTGAGGAAAGTTTCAGATTCCATTTTGAAGTTCAAGGCTTCCCCCAATTTCCGTCCTGTCACCCCAACATGGGTAGGTTATACCTTCAGTCCCACAGCTCAGCCTTTACAGATAACTGCTCAAATGTCCTTTAGGAGAGACCGGTCCTCCATGCCCAGCTTCCAGAGGATGAGCACTATTGGTATTTCCTAAGAGGGAAGGAACAGAACATGAAGTCAACGAGTGGCCCATCTCCTGTTGTCCACTCCTAGCTTCTGGCAATTATGGAAAACCAGACCTTGGGGTTGCACATTGCCCAGTTTCTCTATTAGCCAGTGATGGATCTATTCTTGAAGGACTTAGAATCATAGGGTTGGAAGGGACCCCACGAGGTCATCTAGTCCAACCCCCTGCCAAAAAAAGCAGGACCACTCCCATTAGACTTACTTAATTCTTTTCTGAACTGCTTTATAGTTTTGGCCTTCAAAACATCCTTCTAGTAATGAGTTCTGCAGGTTGACTATGAATCATGTAAAGTTCTTCCTTTTCTTTGTTTTAAAACTGCTGTGTATTCATTTTTTGGATGACCTCTGGTGCTTGAGTTATGGGAAGGGCTAAACATATCCTATTCGTGTCCCGCACACCATTCACAATTTTAAAGACTTCTGTCATATTCTCTCTTCATGTCTCTTTGCTAAGATCAAAAGTCCCAGGCTTTTTAATCTCTCTTTGGTGTTTTAGATGGCATGGTCCCTTTAAATCTTTGCCCTGTGGGGGAGATGCTGATTCTCAGGAGTGCTGCTGGCCCAGGAAAAGACCCAGGGCTCAGGCGCTGGGACTTGGGGCTCAAGTCCCGTGAGTCCGGCACCAGTGACACCTCTGCTGATTGTTAGGTGGAAGTGCTGTCTGGGAATAGGGATGAGTGTCACGATGTATCTGGAGTTACAGGCTGAATGCCCTCACAACAGCAAAGCAGCCAAAAACCTGCCTTGAAACCTGGGAGGGAGAGAGGCTGATCAGGGGTACCCAGGAGCCAGGATAACGATGTGCCAGGGAGGAGTTGCTCAAGGACAAAGCAAAGCTGGACCCAGTATCACAACTGCTCAGGGTGATCTGGGCTGTGAGCGCTGGGGTCTGTGACTGCACTGGGAGTCAGGAGGGAGTCTGTAGTAAGTTAATTGGGGAGCACATCACTCTGTGGATTGCAGACAGTAGCAGAAGAGAGCACTGGAGGGGTTTGCTGGGGAAAGTTCACCAGTGCTGAATAAGACCAGGAGCACCCACGACTCATCACCAGACTGGAACTTTGCCCAGGACTTGTGAATGCTGAGTACAGATGCGTTGCTTGGTATCTGTCCTTTCAGTCTGTGGCACCACTGGGCCTGTGGGGCTTTGTGCTGAACCCCATTTTGCTGCTATCAACTATCTTTCTACCTGTTGTTTTTCCCCATTCACTCCTCTATAAATAAATATTTCCCTTTCCTGTATTCAGAGTGTATGTGTGTGTGTGTTTTCATCTCCTGGCCAGAGCTGCCTGCAGAGCAGACTGTGTCTTGGTCCCAAGGGTGCAAAAGCCACACAGAACTGAATTTCATCTGCCATTTTGTCACCCTGTAACCCAGTTTTGTGAAATCCCTTTGCAGCTCTTTAAGGCTGCTTTGGACTAAACTTGAGTTGTTTTGCATCATCTCTAAATTTTGCTACCTCCTTATTTCCCCCGTTTTCCAGATCACTTATGAATATGTTGAACAGCAGTGGTTCCAGCACAGATCCCTGGGAGGTACCCTTATTTGCAGGTCTCCGTTGTGAAATCTAATTGCAAAAACAACCAGAATCCTATGGCACCTTAAAGACTAACAAATTTTTTCAGGCATAAACTTCATCAGTCTTTAAGGTGCCACAGGACTTCCATTGTTTTTGCTGCACACAGACTAACTCAGCTACCCCTTTGGAACTTATGACCAATTATTCCTGCTCTGTTTCCTGTCTTATAACCAGTTACTGGCCCAGGAGAAGATGTTCCCTCTTAACCCATGACTGCTTACTTTGCTTAAGAGCCTTTAATGAGGGACCCTGCCAAAGGCTGTCTGAATGTCCAGCTACACTCTTTACTGGAACACCATTGTCTGCACATTTCTTGATTAAGATCAGATCAGCTACCAGTTTTTCCCTCTTTGCCACCTAACCTTGCTCAGATCAGTCCTAGCTGACACAGTGCTAAAAATTCCAGCAACTGGCCTACATTAGAGCCACCATTGTTTCTAGTGCTGGTGGAATTGCACCCATGCGAATACAAACATGGGGAATTTCGCTAAAGCTGTCAGCGTAGGCAGTACTTAACTCTCATTAGTCTCCCAAGTCCCGCTCAGAAAAAACACCAGGAATCCTGGAAGGTTTTGAAGTGAATCTATAAGCTCATCCCTCACCCTATCATTTTATATACTAAACTGCTATCAAAAAATCTTTGCTTGTGAGAGGCAGATATGAGTATTGTCATGCATACACATTTAGAAGGAGACTAGGTCAAGAGTGTAATCAAACTATCTGTGCAATATGGTTTTCAAGCTTTTGAGAATGCAATAGCCCACATTTAACTTTTAGATACAGAAACTTTAATCATTTTAAGAACGTGTTTAATTTTCAGAATTAAAAATCACCAAAACACAATTTTGGTGACGGAGAATAACAGCCTTTAATTATGATGTTCTACATGCCGAAGGGTTTTTTCCCCTTTTCTAATATTTGTTTTTTTCACAGTAGAATCCAATTCTTGCAAATTTACTCTTCACATGAGCATTGCAGTCCCATTGGTTCCAATTGGACCACGTGCCTGGGAGAAGAGGTGCAGGACTGTACCAAAAGAAATAAGGAGTCATGTGGCACTTAAAGACTAACATATTTACTTTTCGCATGAGCTTTCATGGGAGAAAATCCCACTTCGTCCAGCTAACTAATGTTCCATTTTGTAAGGTTATGAGGATGATTAACTGTTAATTTTGGCTAACTACAGCAACAAAAACATACTAATCAACATGAATCAAATTAAATCATTAAAGTGAAACAGGATTTTTAGCTCTTGTTTAAGAGGAGATTTCAGTGCATTCTTGATTATGGAGTTGTTCCTCATGCCTCCATAACAATTCTGACTATTGCTTTATATACTTTTATCTTCCCATTTGTCTTCAGATAAATATTTCAAATTTAGTACATTTTCAGCTGACAACTATAGAAACTGGGCAAAATAACACATAGCTGGCTGTGCACAAATAATGATAGCAGGAGAAATAATTACAACTACCAAAAAACCCATACATCTCTTCTGGATAACAAAAATAAAGCACATTGTCTTGAAGTCCAGAAAGAACTAAGCTCTTTTGATGAATAGAATGAGGAGCGTCGCTCTCAGGTCCCCTCAGCCTTGGGAGTCTTGTTCTAGCTACATCTACACAAAAGCACGTTGTCTTATTTCATGCTGAACTCTTTTGTGTGTGTTTTGGGGCTCAATGTCTGTTTCTTTCCTGGTTTAGTTTTAGCGGAGCCTTTTCACTCAAGCGCATGTCCAACCACGATCTCCGAGGACCTTCGGCAAGACTGTCATCCAGAACCTGGAGCTACTGAAACTGCCTGCCTGAACCGTGGCTGCCGGTGGTGTGAGACCAGTACCCCATATGTTCCATTTTGCTTCTATGACGCAAATGAAGATACAACTTGTCCTGGCAACATTCCAGTTCAGAGACGCATTGACTGTCATCCTCAGCTAGGTGCTTCAAAAGAGAGCTGTGAAGCAAAGGGCTGCATATGGTGTTCCACACAAGTCTACAACGCCCCCTGGTGCTATTTTCCAGAAGATAGCCTGTATGGGTACTCTCTAAGTGGGGAGCCACAAAAAACAGCTAAAGGCTGGAGGTGAACTTCACTATTGCTTGTTTAAATCTTTAATCATTCTTTATGTATTCACATTTGGTTGGAATGTCCCAAAATTGCATACACTGTGGGTTTTAATTCTAGAATAGGTTTATAAATGCATAGGTATAAAGTTTCCTCAGGCTTCTTTTTGTAGAGTAGCTAGGCCTTCCAGAAGAGGGCACAAGTAGATGCTGTTCAGCTGAATTTTGGAAAAAGAAATGTCCTCCTTTTGCCCACCCTGGTGATAGCTATTGATAAATTCATGGTTTATTAGCAGTCTATTTCAGAAAGATTTTGCTATCAGTTAATAGAGCTGAATCCTTTCCATGGTTTTGCCCTGTATATTCCTGTTCTTGTGCATGAGCATTTCAGTATATGGTAATTAAGTGTGTTTGTAGGTTGATGCTGATGAAACGTAGTGCGATGTCACTCTTTGGCAATGATATTTCCAATATTGCCATGGATGTGGAGTTCCAGACGAAAGACAGACTCCGTTTTAAGGTGAGTATTACAAAGAAAAAAGAAAGAAACCAAAATAACTTAAGGTAACTCACCAAACAACAACTTTGTGCCTACTCTTACTTTGATTTAGATTTATGATCCCAATAGCCAACGATTTGAAGTTCCACTCAAGATTGAGTCTCCATCTTCTGCTGCTGCTGAGACCAGCTATGATATCGAGTTCATAAATCATTCCTCCTTTCAGTTTAAAATCATAAGGAAAAGCACAGGAACAGTACTGTGAGTACAAGTGTATTAAGATTGTTTTGTATAGAAGACAAGTGCACACACATGATATCTAGTAGATGTCCCATTAGACAGTAGTTCTATCATAATACTAGCTATAAATATAAATATATAGATATGAAACTGTCAGTTACTTAAATATGGAGGAAAGTTTGGTCAGAGGATCATGAGACATTCCTTATCAGCTAAAAATCTGTCATTGCATGCTTTATGTAAGCAATGCAATAAAGTAGTGCCAAGAAATATGACTAGGAGTTTTGAGGTCTTGCATTTAACTTAAGACATCTTAATCAGGCCTGATTTTTAGGAAGTGCTAATCACTCATCCACTGAGAATTAGATTTCTGTAACATGTCTTAAGTTGGACACACACAAACATCAGTCAATTCTCAAAATGTAATAAACTAGAGAAATAGTGATAAAACAGTGCAAAAATATTAGTTGTATTGTACAAGTGGTCTTGTATGTTTTATTTAAGGAAAAATGTCCATACAGTATCAAACATCAAAAATTTCATATTGTTACTTTTTGTTCAGTCTCACATCATAAATCTCTTTATTGTTTATTTTCCACTTAGTGCTAGTTACCAAGAGGTTTCTATGGAAAGGACCAACAAGCAGGGGCGTTGCTGGCACCAGGCACAAGGAGCCCAGGCCCCGAATCCTGGCGCCAGTGCCCTGGGTCTGGCGGGGCCCTGCCTCTCCTGGTCTCTGGCCCAATCGGGCTGGAGATCTGGGGCCCAGCTGCCCGCGGCCGCTCCATCCCCGTCTCTGGCCAGGGATCTGGGGCCCAGCCAGCTGTGGCCCCGGCCAGGGATCTGATCCCAGCAGCTGCTCCCATCCCCAGCCGGAGGCGTGGTCTGTGACCAGGGGGCATGGCGTCTGAGTAGGGGGCAGGGCCTGGGCCGGTGTCCCAGGGCAGCGACACTCCTGCCAACAAGAGTCCTGTGGCACCTAAAAGACTTAGAAATTTCTTTGGGCTAAGTTTTTGTGGGTTTAACCTACTTTGTTAGATGTAGCTGACAAACTGAGTCACAGCCCACAAAAGCTTATTTCCAAAGAAATTTGTTCATCTTTATAGTTCAACAGGACTCTCCTTTTTTCTGCTGTATATAGACTAGCATGGCTACCTCTCTCGAATTCATATGGAAAGAGTAACTTACTGCTTTCTAATCAGCGGGTTCTTGTGGCCAGCTCTGTTCCATGAGGCCAGTGTTACTAACATCATATGCTTGGTTGTGATGCTGAATTATGAGGTTGCAAACTGTGATATCATTGACAATTGAGGTAAATTGTATAAACGTGTGTAGCTGAAGCATGAGACTGTTGGGAGAGAAAATGTATGTTTTCCACTTGCAGGAATTTTTATCTAGAGTGCATTTTCAGAAGTTTGTTGGAGTGTGGCATTGATTCTTTCTATTCATAATTTCTGTAAAAATGTACATAAACTTACACCTGAATATTTAAAACAAAATAACGAAGAAACCTTTCAGATAATTGTTAAGAGAGTCTGAATATAAGCGTTATCTTGACAAGATATGGAGCATTTCAACCTACAGGGAGGATAATGAACATTCTCAAAACATTTTTGGATTGTTTTCACTAGGGGTTATAACTTCTTGTGTCTCATCTTGGGAATTTGTTGCTGAGAATACAGTTTATAAAACAATTGCAGTCTGCACTCATGATCACTGGGCTTTATTTTTAATTAGCTAGACATTCTTTTAAATAGCTATCTTGTGACACCTTTTGTAAGCATCAGCTGATTTTGTAGTTTTCTTTTTACAGGGTACTGTAAATTAGTGTTTTGTGTATCAGTGAGGTAGGCAAATTGCTTGCTTTTGACTTGGTGGTTTTGTGTATATAGCAGATAAAGATGCCACTTAAAGATTCAATTTTCCTCTCTTTGATCCAGAAGATTTTTGCCTTTTTAACCTGTTTGTTGTAAGGACAGACTAAGGCTCATTAACTGGAGTTATGATACGCAAGGTGAATTGTTACTGAAAAATGACTGTGAGCTAGCTCGTAATATCATTCCCATTCCTCCTCTTCCTCCTTTCCATCACCCATAAGCTCTCCGTGCACAGAAATATGTTCTTAGTTATCCAAAAGCATCTACTATTTGAGGGTCTCAGTTACTGGGTCTCCACTTGAGATTCCTAGAGATTGATTTTAGGAGTTGCTGAGAGCACGCTGTTCCAATGGAGCTGTGGGTGCACTGTGAGTCTGAAAATAAGGCCTTTTTGGTGGGTTTTCAGAGCTCCTGACCTATAGATCACATTGTTCTCAAGGGGAGCTGCTGAGAGATAAGGGCTTTTGAAAGTCAGGCCCTATCTGTCTAAAATGGGACTCTTAAATATAGTGCTTGCTTTTGAAACTTTTGGGCCTAAAGACAGTGCAAGTTTTGAGACAATGGGCTGTGTTGAAAGGCAAAGAAGACAGAGGGCAGCCTTGTCCAATCTCTGTATCAACAGAATAGAAATCCATTGCTGTTAAAAATTGCTGCTGGAAAAGCAGAAAGTGTTACCCCAGGCAAAGAAGCTCTTCTAATCCACCTGAATAAATAAATAAATAAGATGAAATGTTAATATTGCACATGATTAATGGTTTTATCCTGCAACTAAAGACACTGCTTTTAATTAAACATGATCACTGATGTTTGCATATAATGTTAGAAAGAAAAATTGGTAAGTTTCTGGGAAATGTCACAACAAGTTTATCATAGTTGGGTGGGTCTCATTCCAGCAGGCACAGATTCCTTTATATCCGTATCCTATTTGTACCCGAATCACTATGGAATTAAACTCCCCCCACTTCTTCTTGCACCCTAGGTAATCTAAATGAGTGAATTTCGATGTTGATTAGTATCTCTTTGTCCCAATAAAAAGATTTACACTTACAACTTCCATTAGTGGTAATAAGAGCTGGGTGCGTATGCTCCTTTCACTCCTTACTTCCATATCTGGAAGCCATGATGTTTGCTATTGATTTGACAGCAGAGGCTGTGTCTACAGCAGGGAAAGTTACATGGTTATCCACACTGGAGCAGTGGGATCCTAGCGTAGAAACGATTCCGGTTGCTTCTGGCACTTTTAGCACCATGTTTTTTAAAACTGCTGAAAAGCAGTTTTACCAACACACTGGTAAGAACAGGTCTGGGCATATAGCAACTTCCTCTGCAAAAGAAACATGAGTTCAGCTGAACCAGCGATAAAATCTTCTTGATGCAGACAAGGCAATAGAGTCCGAAATGTTTAAAGCAACAAGACAAAGTGGGATATTTTCCCACAAAAGCTCATGCGATAAATAAATCTGTTAATCTTTTAAGTGCCACAAGACGCCCTGCTTTTTTTTAAGCTTATAAATAAGGCAGTCATTCCATTGTGTCCTGTCCCTTTTGCTGCTGCTGCAGGAATCTTCACAGAACAGCCATCAAACAAGCTTTTGTCTAGGAAAATTGTTCATTGCAATTTGATTGGTGTCAGCAATAGGTGCAGGTGACCTGGTGCTGTGCATAGTTTATCTGCATGTGTAGCCAAAATCAGAGCTGTGTTCTACACAGCTTCAGATGCAATGATTAAAACCTATTTCTAAAATTATTTGGAGCATGATTTGGCCATTGCTTTTAAACTATGCTGGGCAGCTGTTGCTGACACCCATAGTTAGCAAGGGGTAATTTTGTTTGTCTATTCAACACTGCATATCAAGAATCTCATCCCAGACAAGTGTTTGTCTAACCTGCTCTTAATAATCCCCAGTGATGGAAATTCCACAGCCTTGTAAGGCAATTTCTTCCAGCACTGAACCATCCTGACAGGAAGTTTTTCCTAATGTTCATCTTTCATTAGCCTTGCTGCATTTTAAGCCCATTGCTTCTTGTCCTGTTGTTAAGCAGAACAATTTTTTCCCTTCTTCCTTGTAACAAACTTTTATATACTTGAAAACTATTGTGATGTCCTGTTTCAGTCTTCTCTTCTCCAGACCTAACAGATCCTCCAGACTTTAACTCTCATAACTCTAATTCTCCATCCCCCGCCCCGGTCATGTTTTCTCTAGACCTTTAACCATTTTGTTTCTCTTCGCTGGGCTTTCTTCAGTTTGTTCACATCTTTGCAGAAATGTGGCGTCTTCAGCTGTACATATTACTCCAGTTGAGGCCAGCATGGAGAAGAGTGGAAGAATCTCTCCTCTTGTCTTGCTTTTAACACTCATGCTAATACATCCCAGAATTATATACTTTCTTAGCAACAATGTTACACTATTGACTCATATTTAGCTTGTGATCCATTAGGACCTCCAATTCCCTTTTGCAGTACTATTTCCTAGGGAGTATTTTCCCATCTTGTATATGGGCAACTGATTGTTCCTTCCTGAGTGGAGGACTTTGCATTTGTCCTCATTGAAAATTATATCCTATTTACTTCAGACCATTTCTTCAGTTTCTCTAGATCATTTTGAATTTTAATCCTACCCTCCAAAGCACTTGCAACTTCTCTCAGCTTGGTAACATCTGCTGGCTATATAGGTGTATTCCATATGCCATTGTCTAAATCACTAATGGAGATATTGAACAGGACTGGACCCAGAAATGATCCCTATGGGGCCCCTCTCAGTATTCTGGCTTGACTGTGAACTGTTCTGAGAAAGTAGCTGTTAGTGTTTTTCCAACAAATTATGCACCCCCTTATTGTAGCTCCATCTAGTTTGCATTTCCCTAGTTTGTTTGAGTGATAATGTGAGACAGCATCAAAACCCTTACTACGGTCAAGATATGCCACATCTACCTGCTTTCCCATTATCAACAGTACTTGTTACCCTGTCAAAGAAAGCTATCTGGTTGGTTTGACGTGATTTGTTCTTGACAAATGCATGCTGACTGTTATTTACACCTTATTATCTTCTAGCTGTTTGCAAATTCATTGCTTATTTATTGGCTCCGTTATCTTTCTGGGTACTGAAGTTACGCTGACTGGTCTGTAATTCCCCATATTGTCCCCATCATCTTGTTAACCATGTGGAGGAGACCTTCTGTTCATAGTCTTTCCCACTAGGAAGCGTGAAGGGATCAGTTGCTTTGTTGCATTGTTCTTCCCCTTTCTCCTCCATGGAGCACCAGATTTCAGAATGAAGAGTAGGAAAGCCCCCAAAGGTAATAGGAAGAGGGTGACGGTCTGGAGATTACATCGTTCTCACGCACACACTTCACCCTGACCCCCACCAGCTCTGGGTGGAACCTATGCTAAATGTAATGCAGATCCAGGTTTTAGCAAAGTCACCTCCACATCTGGTAATCACCTGTCTGGGAAGTAGCGGAGACAGATAGTGACTCAGGAAACACTCTTTTTCAGAAATGATAAAACCAGCATATCTGGCTGCAGCAGATCAAATTCCTGGAATCCCAGAAAAAGAGCTGAGTTGATCATTAATCTTTCTTGAAACACAAATATTGCTCAAAATAATCAATAACAACAAATGAGGCCAAATTACAAGTTTCCCAACTGCATTCCCAGTGTTTCAGTAGATGATAAATTGTGTGTAGATAACACAAATCTATATGCACCAGTGTAGCTTTCATCTGTCCCTGCTGAAAGATTGTAAAATTATTCCAATTTTTCTTAAACCTTTCTTCACTGAGCACTCTGTGTCTAACAGCTTGTCATTTCTGGACACTCCACTAAAAATACTTACAGGTCCCTCTAATGCCACAGGTCTGATACCACAATGATAAGGTATTGCAACGGATGCAACCCACACCGGGTTCAGTACATTCTGTGCTGAAGAACCATTCTGGTGGGGTGGTTTTTGTTTTTTTTTTGTTTGGTAATCCCTATGTTTTAATTTCTGATCCATCATTTTCATACCACAGCCTCTGTCCTAGATGTATTTATGCTTTCAATTACATCACAATGGAGCAGTATGATATAAAAGAAGAGGACGCCATCAGGCCTATGTTCTGTCCATATGGTATTAAAAAAACCCTTCCAGCTCTGTCATATGTGTAAGCAAAGTCTCCATACAGGGAGTTATTTAATACCATACCCAAAAATATTGCAGGGATTGAGGGGATGGTAATTTAGGGGATTTGTATATTCCTGAATATTATTTAAAGTCATTGCAATAGCTTTTTGTAAAGAAGAGCCTTTGTGATATGTGTGATAACATCTGTTCGGAGCTTAATGGCAGTCAAAATAGCTAAGAAAATATTAGGCTGTAGCAAGAGATGGGCAGAGAATAAAAGTGAACAGATTACAGCGCCATTATATCACTCAATAATCACTCATATCACTCTCATGCCCAATACCAGGTTCACTTTGATCACCCCATGGGTACAGCAGCAATAGAAAAGAGCTGTGCAAATAATCAGAGGCATAGAAAAGCTCTCTCAGAGAAGAGAGTAAAAGGTTTGAGGCTATCTGGTTTCAGCAGAGATAAACAATAAGCAAACACCCCAGCAAATTAAAAGGTAACAGATCTAAAACTGATACAAAGAAATAATGTTTTATGTAACATATCCTGTGGAATTTGCAGAGAGCTCAGAAGGACACAGATTTGTATAATAAGGTTAGACAGCTAATTAAAAAAAATTGTAAGGTATATCAGCCCAAATGACTAAGAACAAAAAGCAATTCTACAAAATTAGCAAAATAAAACCCTTGCAGACAATTATTGCAATATTATCCCCATGGGGATTTCACACCTTCCTTTTAAGCATTTGGCCCTGGATGTCATTGGAGATCAGGACACTGAATTAGATGACCCACTAGTCTGATCATGACCACCAAACAATCTTTCTTGCATGATAGGGTATGAATTATGCAAGACAAAGCATCTTTCTGAGTCAGACAAATTGTCTGATCTTTCTACTAAGTGCATGCAATGCTTTGTTAGTTATCACAGTTCGGAGGACATGCAACAAATAATCAAATCCTAATCAAGATTGTCACTAATTTAAAAACTGATGCCATAGAGCTCAGCTGGCTTTTGTGTTGATGAGTCTTTCTGTAAGCACAGGGGCACCACTTTTCATTAGAAAATTTTCTAGAAGGGAAGCTATCAGGATGATTTATAACACTAATGTCTCAATCTGCAATTTTGCTGAAAGCAACATAGGCAAATTGTGTGCAGCTTGTGTAGCTCATATTTGCTTCCAGTTTTTCACAGTTGTTTCTCTCTTTTGGTATCATAGTCATTAAAAGTTTTATGCATGGGTGAGGGAGTTGTAGGTAATGTTTACCTAATTCATCTTCAAAACAGAATGCAGTTGTCTAAGTGACTGCACTTCTGGAAAATGCTTTGATACCATGGTGATGGGCTCAGTACAAGACTCTGACTCTAATTGTAAATACATCCTATGATTTATTTTTAGAATAGCATGACTGCAACAGTTCTTGAATTGTATTCTATGAACACTAGTGTTCTGTGAAAAACCTGCCGGTCACATAATTCTAACTTTCCTTTCTACACAGCATCTGACAAGGTGGGATTTTTCTCCCACTAAATCTCATGCAATAAATAAATGTTAACCTTTAAGTGCCAAGGGACTCCTTGTTTGTTTTTCATGTTACAGCAGAGCTAGAAACACACAAGTTCCTTTGAGCATTCCTCTTCTACTTTATCAATGTCTGGAGTTGCCACAGGCATGTTAGGTGATGGTGGAAACCGGAGGGAAGATGGCCTATGAATCATTTTCAGAAATTGAACATCGCTGAGATTTAGCTTTTAATTACAAATGGCTTTTGAAAATGGGATTTAGGCTTCTCAGTCACTTAAGTGCTTTTGAAAATTTTACATGGTCTTGCTAATAAGATGTGATCCACACTACTTGAAAGACCTTGTACTGCAGGAATTCTACTAAGGAAAAGAAAGTCTTCATTTCTGATACAGGCATATTAAATTTCCTCTTGTGGCTCTATGAGGAGGAGTAATAAGATTATGAAATGGCCAAAAGGCAGAGATTATATGAAGCGTGCTACCCTGACCAAGACTTCTGCTTTGAGGGGATTTTAATTTTGGTAAAATGCAGCTGTAGGAGTATTTACAGCTTATAGCAACAACTCATTACTTTTGGGCTATTTGCAAAAATGAATTATGCCCACCTCAGAAATATTTGAGTGTCCAAGTACTGGATTGGATATACCATAATGATTTATCCTATGCGCTTCAAAGTCTCACATCTCTGAAGGTTTATAAAACTCCTGAGTAGCACCAGGTGTTTACATAAAGGCAGCAATGTTCTTGGGGCAGACAATCTTTTTACATTTAGTAATTGGTTGGATTTCAAGGAATAAAGTGACCATAATTCAGCCAATTTTGATTCCATTGATTTTTAGTCATATTTGAAATGCTGCAAGGCAGTTATATACTACTCCCTTAAATAAACCAGGCGTTATTTCATTTGTTTATTTTCTAAGCCACTTCACTGATCCATCATAATTACACTTTGAGCTGGTATCACAAAGGGGACCAACTGCATGCTCTTGTGCTGCAAGCTCAAATGCCAGCCAGAAATGCAAACATCATGCTGTCTTTTGGCTCCCAAGTCAGTCTCCTTCCAGATGAGAGGCTATAAATAGAGGGGCTTATTCTTAAGTCTCATTCACAGAGTTTGGAAGGAAGCACCTGTTTTCAGAAGTGATACTTAAAGGAATGGCAGCACTACAGTTAGCAGGCAGTATCATAGATATCAAAATATCTGCTTCCAAAGATTGGGACAAATAATAGAAACTACTAAAAGGTTAAGGGTTTCCAACCATTTTATCAGGGAGATGTAAGTAGCAGGTGATGTACTGGTATTCATAGACAGACAATGCTGCATGTAACTGATGGCAATTGCTGAATTTTTGATGGTGACTATGGTAGCTGAATTTTTTTTAGATTTTTCATCTATGTAGTAATCTCTCAAACCAATCAATTTATGTGCAAATACACAAACTTATTTTTTAAAAAAACAAAAAGACTGATCTAATTAAGGGAAAGGAGGATGGGATAGTGCTTGGTGTTAACTTTTTGATAAGAACCAAATATATGCATATAAACATGGTATATATTTATATTTGCTTCTGTTTTGTTGGCTTCCATCCTGCTTTAAATAAGCAGATGGGAGTAAGCAAACACGGTCAAAATGGAAATATGATGTTTTTCTTTTGTTGTATTCAAAGGTTTAAGAGTGAGAAAGGGTGGTCTCTCATTTAATGGTCATTTTTTTATCCTAAGTAACTCTTTAAATATTACAGTATTGTGAAATAATGGATCACTGAAGATTACCGAGTTAATGTAATCGCAGGGATCCTGACTGTAGAATGCTTGGGGGGTGGAGCAATTGAGGGAAGTCCTGCTTTTTAATTCTTAAAGAGGAGAAGGACAAAAAGAAGGCAATGGCACCAGTCATGTTTTCCAACTTTTTGAGCTTGTTGACAGATACAATGCTGCAAAGACTCAGTTGCACTGAAGCAGCTGTGCTGCTGCAGCGCACCTAGTGGAGATGCTCTATGTCGACCAGAGAGAGCTCTCCTACCAGTGTAACCAAACCACATCCACTAGTGGCAGCCACAGAAACTATCCTGCTGACATAATGCTCTCAACACCGGTGCTTTTGTTTGTGTAACTTGCTGTAGTGTGGACATAGCTTAAGAAAAGAGAGAACAGAGGCTCATTCTTGATGGTGGTGCTATGCTGTCCTAAATGCTGTATGTGGCACCCACCTACTTCTGTGTCTGGTGCTCTACAAGCAAACAGAAAAAAATGTATCAAAATGGGAAATGACGTATGTGGCATTAGAAGCACACAGTGAGTTGACGCTTATTAGCAGTGGGAGTGAGTTCTTACATTGGGGCCCCATTTTGTTGATTCCTTTGTGCTAACCACTTTTCATCCTTTTGGAAGCTCAACATGTGACCATGAAATACATCAGTATGTTAATCAAAAAAAAAAAAGTTTCTCAATCCAGGAGTCGCTGTGTTCAATGTTTCATCACAGTAAAATAGTATTACTGTAGCGCTGATCCAAACCACTTCAGTGACATTATTGTATAAGAAATTCCCTTTTGTAAGGTACAGCAAACTCCTTTAATTCTTTGGTAATGTTAATGACCATCCAGTGGGAAATGTCAGTGTTTTAATACAGGTATCAGGAACTGCGAAACCTCATGTTGCTTAGTAGGCATCATACAGAGTGTTAATTGGCTAAGACGGTTATTGAAGGCCTTCCAAAGTCTGTCTTTCCAGCTACCTTTCTTTGTACATAAACCATCCTTTCCTCAGAACATTGATGCTGGCCCAGTGTATGATTGGACTGTGCACTGATGTTAGTTTTGCCAGGAATCCAGCACACGAGCTAGTACCTATTCCCATACAAGCTCTGTTTTCACGGAAAGGTTTTGGTTTTCAAAGGGGTTTCTGGTAATTCCAGCCAAAAAGAAACCCACCTTTCCTATTGGCTTGGGAATTTCCATTGGTAAAGGCATGAATGTGATGTGTAACAACCAAGTCACCAATTACACAAAAGCCTCATTGTTCCAGCTTGTTAGAGTTGCAGAACTGCCAAAAGAGAGACCCAACAAGTCCATGTGTTCAATTTGCAGTGATTGTTTAGTACACTTGGCCTCTCCTTCTAGTCTCAGGCTGTATCTAAATCTTGCATTTGTGCACAAGACTGGGAAGGGAGCAAAGGGCTTTCCTATTCCCTACTGCAGCTCTTCATGAGGGGAGGTCTCTGCTTTCCCAGTGATGAAAGATGCAGCAAGGGTAGTGCCTGGGCTGGAACACCACCAGGTTTAACCCAAATCTGTTTCCAATCATATGAAAGAAGAGTTTGTCCTAGGGTAAGATGGTATAAATTCTGTCTGGTGAAAGCTGTCTGAATCCAGCTCTTAGAGGAGTCTAGGAATTGCTTTGGGGAAGATCTCTAGCCTGTGTGTACAGGGAAGTCAAACTAGAATATCAGGGGTCTCAAACTCAAATCACAACGAGGGCCGCATGAAGACTAGTACAGGGCTGCATGAGGACTAGTACGTTAGCCCGAGGGCCACACCACTGAAACCTTTTTATACAACACTATTGCAAATATCAGTAATGCTAGTGTCATTGCAGGCTGCAGGAAATAGTTTTAGGGGCCACATGCAGCCCACGGGCCACATGTTTGAGACTAGATGATCTGGCCTTGGAGTCCCTGAATCTGTGAAAGTAGCATTGCTGGTTTTTTAGCTAGTCTATTATAATGTATTAGTACAAAATCAAAATTCAGCAAGATAAACAGTGATCTGGAAGCACAGCATTGACGTCAGATAATGGTACAGTAAATGTACTTTGAGGGTATTTGTGCTGCTCGTTATGGCATTAGTAACAGCAAACATAATGAAACACCTAATTCAAATACATCTTTGCCCATAGATAAATCTCTAGAAATAAATGCATAAAAGTAATGAAAAAAATGAAGGGGAACATAAACATAAAAATAGTTATGAACATGCTTTGTTTAGGGCAAATTTGTATATGGTCTTATACAGTCACAGACTAGAGAAACTTGTCATTTAAGGATCTGATCTTAGAAGGTGCTATGTAACTGCATACCTGTTAAAGTCAGTGGTTAGTGGGGGACTCACCCTTGATCCAACAAATATACTACAGTTTAAGCACACAAGTAATCCCATTAACGTCAGTGAGACTTCACATGCTAATAGAAGATGATTGCAGCTAAATATTTGTTGTTATTACTAGTGACATTGTAGTCATTACCATGTGATAGTTGTCTTCAATATGCCCCACTGGTCACAGAATGAGCAAGAGCAACTGCTTATTTCAAGTGACAGTGACAGCACTCTGTATAGTGCCTTCTTACCTCAGTTATCTCATAAAAATGTACGTGAGATGACTGCTTGTACTGCACTGGGAAATGCTTGTTTAAATACCTTAGAAGTGCACACAGAATTATGTTTTACATTTCATTTGTATATGTTGTTATCACAAGAAATGCAACACAATTTCCAAGTATTCCAACTTGATGTTAAAAAGAAGAGTATAAGGCATGAGTAAACTAAACTTGTTCATACTCTCTGTATATTTGACACAGGTGGGATGCATCACTTGCAGATTTAATTTTTTCCAAACAGTATCTGCAGATTGCAACAACTGTGCCATCTACTTCGGTTTATGGATTTGGTGAACATGAACATCCATCCTTTAAGCACAATATGAATTTTGTTACCTATGGGATGTTTAGCAGAGACGAACCACCAGGGGTAATTCATTTAACACAGACTTTTGTGCTGGGATCACACCATAAAAATGAAATGGCAAAATACTGTAATTCCAGCACCATTAGTAGCTGATGAGAGGTGTTAATTATGGATTGACAGCAAATACATAAATTGGTTTATTAAAATGTTATGGAAATACAGCAAAGCATAATTAGCTAAGCCAGGAGTATCATACTTACAGCCCGCGGGCTGGATTTGGCCCTCCCATGGCACTGATCCGGCCCGCGGAGCTGCTGGCTGGGCTGTGTCTGGGAGCCCTCTGCAGCAGCAGCAAACAACAAAGACTGGCTGCCGTCAGCAGGGCAGGGCTAAGCCTGCTTGTGACTTGGATTATGTGAATGAGTGAGAGCACAGGGGAACAAAGGAAGTACTCCAGCCAATCCCAGCTCACTTCTGCTGTGGTCTGCCAATCAATCAGAGTCTGAGTCACAGCAGGCTGGGCCAGGCTCCCAGAGAGCCACCACACGGCCACCCATCCCAACTGTTCAGTGTCAGTCAGTCAGTCAGTATGCTAATCTGATCGACTGCACATTGCACAAATCACAAATAAGAAAAGGAAAAAGTGGCTGGGGGCCACGTGGGAACGAGCCAACCAAAGGCCACCATGCTGAATGATTGATAGTCGGTGGGGTGGGGGAGAGGCAGGAGCCCAGTCTGCCTGTGGCTGTGACTGTGACTGTCTGAGACTGATTGCTTGCTGCCATCACAGTCAGGGAAGTGGAAAGGGAACGGGAAGGGGGGGTCAGGGAGCCAGCATGGGGAAGGGGGCCCACAGGGTAGGGAAAAGGGAAGGTGTGGGAGAGCCTGCGGGGTTGGGGAGTGGAGCCCATGCTGCTCTGAACATGGCTGAGGAGAGGGTTGGGGAGCCCATGTGGACACATGGCCTGCTACTACTTTGGAAACCTGGCATCAGAAACATTTTTTTCCTAGTAAAAAGTATTCCATGTGTTCAGGCTCTGATTCAGTGAAGTATTTAAACTTGCATATAAATCCTTATCTATATATCCAAGCACTTAAGAATGACTTCAAGGGGATTCACCTTAGGCACATTTTTAAATGCTTGGCTGAGTTGCAGCTTAAATTCTTGTCTGTCGATGATATATTTTCATCAGCAGTGAATGCCAGAGTACTATAGTCCACATCTAAGAGTTTAAATGAGATAGGATAAAAATTGACAATGCTGGTGATAAAAATATCTCTTGTTCTATTTATGGAAATTCTTATTGGTCTGAATGCAAAAAAGCCCATTTCATCTATAAACTAATAAATTGCCTCTCCTGTGTGCATGTTTCTAGTTGACAAAGATTATGAAAACTTGGCAAGATAAGCCACATATTATACATTTTTGATGTTTCAGGAGTTTTCCAATCTTTATGGAGTTCATCCTTTTTATACGTGCATAGAAAGTGACTCAAATACTCATGGTGTCCTTCTCCTTAACTCCAATTCACAAGGTAAGCTGGTACATTATCTGTAGAGATTAACTATAGAAAGATGTTAAACTTTTTCTGCTAAATATAAATAACCCTTTTCACTAATGACTTTCAAAAATACAATTATATGACAGGGTTCCTAAAGTGTTACACATACCATAAGTGAATTTCTAGGGTCCCATTCTTATGTTCTCAAAGAGACTTCATTGCAAGTACTGTAAAACAAGGTAAGATATGCACTTTCAGCTAAAATTATATGATTTATTAACTTTTTAAAAATACATGCAAATATAGAGAAAACTGAAGTCAACAGAAATGTCCTCTAAGACTGACACCAGCAAAACAAGTCAATTTAAGTTAATACGGTTGTCACTCTGACAACAATAGCTTGGCTCGTTACCATGGTCACCTCACCGTATTAATCTAATACTGTAATTTGGGAAAGTGGGAATCTTCACTGTAGTTATGAAATCAATTTCTCTGGCAGTCAATGAATTCCAGTTTAAAAAAAAAAAAGTCAAATGTATACATATTATATAGAGGAGATTTTGATGCAAGCTGTTGGGTCACTTTTATACAAGTGAAATTAAGAAAAACAAAACCTTGCAATAAACTTGATGTGCATTGTTACTGCACAGAACAAAATAAACCTGGAAATATAGCTCTCAGCCAGTGGTAACTTACTATTGTTATACACATGTTCTTATTTTTCTTTGTCCTTGCAGTGTGTCATTTGTGAAAGCAGGATTGCCTCACAAGGGTGCTGATTTTTACTTGTTTTGTGGTCTGCGTGAGTGGGATTTTTGCTTAATATAAGCAGCTGGCTGACCTATTTAGCAGCTTTGTACTGACAGGTTCAAAAGGCATAGGATTGCCACTGAGGCAGCTTCTACTGTGAGTACAACACTTCCATCTTCTTCTTTCAGATGTTACTCTGAGTCCAAGTCCATCCTTAACCTTCCGCACCATTGGAGGCATCCTTGACTTCTACATGTTCCTTGGCCCAACTCCTGAAAATGTGGTACAGCAATACACAGAGGTTAGTAGAGAACTAGCTACGGCACACAAGGTAGTGTACTGTAAAGAAACTCCTAGTTATCCATATTATCAGATAATTTGACTGTAACATTGTCTATCAGTCATGTTTACAGCAGACTTGAGCTTATATAATTAGGCCCAGTGGGAGCAAACAGGATGATTTATCACATTACACACACACGCACATATATACATTCTCCATTAAATTACATAGATTCTTTGAACAAGTTTGATCAGTCGCATAGCTACTAAACTCTGTAGGATTTTACAAACCTGCCAACTCACTGTCCAGATGAAGTATAAAATTTTACCAATGTCTTTAGAGAGAGTAAGGCTGAGCCCTATATACATATTTGTGTGTGTGAACACAAAATGTATATATAATGTATCTATGTATATACACGTCTAGAGTATATATGTGTATGTATAGCTCATGCGCGCGCGCGCGCGCACACACACAGGACTCAGCCTTACTCTCACTAAAGTCATTAGCAAAACTTTTATACCTCCATCTGGACAGTAAGTTGGGAGGTTTATAGAATCCCACTGATTTTACTAGCTATGTGACCAATAGAACTTGTTCAAAAAATATAGGTTATTTAATGGAGAATGTGACAGGCATTTCTATAGGTGTTTGAGTCAAACTGTTGAATGCTACAGCTGTGGTGGAATTTCTATTTACGTTCTCTAGGATGTTTCCTGGAGAAAAATGAAGGAAAAGTTGTCTCTATCAATATATCTAGATTCATGTAACAGTGTCCTTCAGCACAGTGTATGATCACCTTCCAAGAAGTAATAACTGATATCACATTAAGTCTTTAATTCCTTCCCCCCTTTACTCTGAATCTGCGAGGTCTATGATTTCTTTTTGTTTTTTTCACCCTCCCTCTAGGGTTAAACTGTACTTTTCTTGCATAGAGCAATAATTGTAACATATTTCAAAGCACACAAAAAAAGCTTTTAATGGTGTTTTATTCTCATTAACATTGGAATCCTGATTGCAACTCTTTTTTTGCCACCTGCAAATTTTCAGATTAATGGGAGAAATTCCAGATTCTACAAGAGCTCATTATACATTTGGAGGAGAAAGCCAGATAGAGATTCTAACCTTTTTAATTTTTGTTTCACTCAGTTGTATGGGTCCAACATTTGTGAACACAGAAAACAATAAGGAAAAGATTAATCTGTTGTTTTAACATGTTTAAAACACGTACTTTTGCTTAATAATATAAATCAGACGTAGGCTTTGGCTTCATTTAAATACATGAAGGCAGACCCCAGAACTGATCTGGATTCAAATTTCTGAAGGTTCAAGGAAGTTTGGATCTAGTGTTCTCATTCAGGTAGGTCTCTAACATAAACTTTTAGTTATTGTTGCAACTGAGGAAACAAATCTGCGTGCAAAGAGAGGGAAGAGTCAGGTGCGGCTGTGTATAGTGCAAGAATTTTATATGTATATAAAAAAGTGGGGTAAATATTGTTGATCCCAATAGTAAGGAGATGTTTCAGAAGGCAGAAAATGGGAGAAGTAAAGATGCTTTAAATGTACCTGTCTCACTGTCTCTTCAGACACAGAATATTTTTTCATCTGTTCGTCTCATATAATAGGGTGACCAAAATGTACTGTTTATTTCCTCTCTTTAAACTTTGTGGCACTTTGCCTAGTGGTCACACACAGGGCAGACAAAAGTGATGTGAGAAGTGTTTGACACAGAGGGAGACTGACTTTCTGTGAATAAGCTATTGTGTTTTTCTTCGGCATCAAGCACTTTCCATTTGGAACTGGACAGGAGATTGAAAATGAATAGGTATTCCCTTTGCAGCTAGCTTCTTGTCCCAAGTGCTAGGAAGATGACAGAGAAGAAGCATAAAGAGTGGCCCACAACATTTTGGAAACTGACCACAAATGCATTTTGGGGAAGCATGGAATTACTACAATAGTGTTTCTGTATCACAGACCAGGATTAGGTAATCAGAATCTGTGATGATCAGAGTCCCAGAAATACATTAAAATCCTCCCCATATTACCAAGAAGAACAAAGTTTGTTGGTAATATCTTAGTCCCTGTTTGTTCATGTTGCAAAAGCATCATATTTAAACTACAGGGACCAGCTGTAAGATTTCTTTATAAATAAAAAACAGATAGGTTGTAGTGGTGAAATACTCATCTTTTCTTAAGATGGGGCTAGAGATTTCAGCTTGCACTCTGGCAAGACAAAACCTTGGGTTCTCTGTTGTCTGATGGTTGCCCTCTTGGCAATGCTCCAGGGATTGTTCCACCAGAGTTAGATGCATGAGCTGCTACATCCTGAGATAAAGAGTGCTGGACTCCTAACTGGCCTGGGCTCTAACAGACTTAGCTGTTCTGCAGATCAAGCACAGAGGGAGACCTATAACTCACACTGACCCGTGAATTACCTGTGCATTCCAGAAAAGGTGAGATTTTCGTGTTCTTGTTTCTGCCCGGGGACAGGCATCCTTTCAAATCTCATGAAGAAAAACAAACCTTCTTTAGTTTGCTCAGTCAGCTACCTCCACTGTGGAGACCAGTGTTGTTCTGTTGGAATTTTTCAACCAGCTTCATAATCTTGGAAATACATAGCACTAAGCACTCCTTATGTGCCCAGGCAACATTGCTAATGCAGTCAGGAGTTGTGACAGCTAATTATGTGTCCCCTCTGTTAGCAGCTTGTGCCTTCAGAGGTGGGGCATTGTGACAGATAGTGCTATGTTATGGCTCTAGCATATAGGTTTCCTTTCTGTAATGAGTTTACAATGTTGTTATTTTTCTGGACAGAGAGGAATTGCTAACCATGCCCCTGCAGCTTATGTGGCTGGTCCTCCTCCTGCCTAGCTCTTTGTATAGTAGAATATCTTAGGTTGCCAGTCTCCAGGTGTTGCTGATGCTCCGATTTGTGTGTGTGTCCTCTAGATGCTCTATCCACTGCTGGAAACACTAAGTTTTAGCTACCCAGGTTTTCCTGTAATGCCCTAAACACGACGCACCCACAATGTGAGGCTGAAAACATCTTCCAGTGACAGTGCCACCACATCACAAATCATCACCAGAGATTGCGGGGGGCACAATGAACAAAGCTGGTGAATCTGGGAAGCCAGGAATTCTCCTGGGTGTTCTAGGGCCTCTTCTTATAACTCATCTCCTGGTGTATGGTGCATGACTACAATGACCCAATAGCAAGTGTGAAAAATCGGGATAGCACTGGGGGATAATAGGCACTTACATACGAAAAAATCCCAAATATTGGAACTATCCCTATAAAATTGAGACATCTGTTTGCCCTATACTGTATATGGCTGTGAAATAGGGGACATAACTGAAGGGCTCCAGCGTTTCACCTGTTCCAGAATAGCTCCTTGGCCCAAAGGCATCCAATTATAACAGCCTTGTAATGGTCTATGGCACTAGAGAATAATAGCATGGTTAGGAATTTAATCCCAGCCACACAACATAGCGCTCTGACTATTTCTAAAACAGAAAAATGCTGGGAGCATGGATGGGTTGTAAGATACAGGAATGAAATAATTGGTTAGAAAGCTGCCTAAATCATTTGTATATTGTATTCTGTGGGCTGTGATTATTTTGCAAGTTCCACTAGAATACAAAAGGGTCCTATCAGAATTGTACACTGAAAAAACAAGCCAAGACAACATAGAGGGAAATGTTTTGGAACCTTTGCCTCTGTCAAGGTTCAAAGATATTAACTAAGTTTTGAAAGATTCAAGCCTTCATTCACAGGTGTAATCACCTGCTGTTAGAGCAGTTAGACTGAGTTTTGATAATGCAAACCCAGGTAATTGGATTGGAGACTGAAGACACTATAAAACCATATTTACAAGTCCCTAATGAGGGGGAAAAAATCACTGCTTGTGGCTGGTTTGCTCCTGTCCTCATTAAATGCTTTCCCAAGTGGCTAGGCAACTTGTATAAATAAATAGCCTGTTTGGGAATGTGAAGAGCAATTGCTGTTCAGTGGTCTGAGAACTGCTTCAAAAGAAGTGACAGGTCACTTGATTCTCTTGGTTACTAAAGGCCACGCAGTTTATTAACTGTATTTCTGGGTAGATAACTACTATCTCAGCAGTGCCAAGGAACAGACTTCATGAATGAATACCAAAGGAGCAGATAAGACACATCAGAAGGTGCAGGGAGGAAGAGAACATTAGAGTAAGCAAAATTTACAGGGACACTGAATCTTCACAGAGCTAAATCCAAGATATCAGCACACAACACAGGGGCTGTTCTGGCTATACTGGCAATTTTTAGGTAAATGAAAAAAGCAAGGAGGCTTATGGCACTTAAAGACTACCAAATTTATTTATAGGGTGGACTTTTGTGGGAGAAAATCCCACTTCATCAGACACTTTGAAGCTTCAAATCACTACAGCCTTAATGTTGTGGCTAGCACCTCTGCTTAACATGCAGAAGGGCCTGGGTTCAAGCCCCTGGGAGTTGGACTCGATGATCTCACGAGGTCCCTTCCAACCCTATGATTCTATTCTATTCATCTGGCAACATGGGATTTTCTCCCACAAAAGCAAATGCAATAAATAAATTCGTTAGTCTTTAAGCGCCACAGGACTCCTTGTTTGTTTTATGGAATTAGACTAACACGGCTCCTGCTTTGGAGCTAGGAAGATAAAGGTTCTTCTTCGAGCGCTGCTCAGATGCATTCAGTAATAGGTGTCTCCATGCCGGAGCACCAGATTGGTCAGAAAAAACTTGTCCTAGCCTGTCAGAAGAACGGAGGCAGCCACCACCCCTCACGCCACCCACAGCTATACATATGGCCGCCTCTCCGACCCCTCCTCAGGTTCATTTCTTCCGCCTTGCGCGTCAGAATTGGAATGTCCGCTCCTTGCAAACCGCAAGCAGCCTGTCCCTTTGTGTTCATCTCACTGTCCGGCTGGGAGCATCTTCGTGGATTTAACTCCACCACAAGACTTCCCATGACCAAACCGGAACATCGCGTTGATGATGCCGGGGTTTAAACCCTGCGCCGAGTGTGGCAAGGCCTTCCCCTGGGACGACCCCCACGGGAAGTGCCTTAGGTGCCTGGGCAAAGACCATATGGTCTCAGCTTGTTCCATTTGTCTCTCCTTCAAACCTAGAATGATCAAGGAGAGGGAACAGTGATGCTGCGCCCTAGCCTCAGAGGAGGCTCGGCACCCTTCACCTGAGGCTTCGGGTGCACGCCCGGCCCTGAGACCCAGCTTGGCACTGGAGCCTACGCGGCACTGTACCACCGGTAGCTGCCGCCACCGCCGCACCACCTCGGTGCCAACTCCGGCACTGCAGTGTTCTACCCAGCACCTCGGCGTCTCTTGAGGTCACCCTCAGTTAGCCCGGCACCAACTGTGCTGGGCTCGCCTTGGCACCGCACTGTGTCACCTCTGGAGCCGAAGGCACGGTACAGTCCGGCCTCGCCAGTGCCGAGCTCACCCTGGCACAGGCCGATTCCACCCTTGGCACCGCAAAGCCTGGTGCTGCAGGAGTGGGAGCCCTCCTACCCAGGCTGCCCTCCCTCCCCCAGCGAGGACTTGCCTTCGACTCAAGTAGAGTTGCTCCTCATCCTGTCCACCCCGGAAGCTGTGGAGGCAACACGAACCCTGCTACTTCTCCCAACACCCCCTGCCCCAATTCCAACCAGAAGGGGCAAACCGGCCTTCATCTCGAAGGCCTGGGTCTACCCGGGATGCTCGCCCTCACCCCACAGCCCCCCATCTTCCACTCCAAGCGGGGCTGGCACCACTTCGCCATCACTGGTACCGGCCCAAGAATCTCGGTCCCCCTCCCCTGCCTCCAGCCTGGAGGAGAGACTGTCCAGGGGCTCCAAACGGCCTCGGCGCTGCACATCGGCCCTATCACCCTTCTGTTTTTGGCCACAAGAATGGTCCCCCCCGGGAACTCCCTCTCCTCCTCAGCGGGCTCCCAGTACTGCACTCTCCCCAGCACCGGGGTCTTACACGGGGAACCTTTGGTGCATTTTGATTTGTTGCACCGGGCTATGGCCCACTTAGACATGGAGGTGGAGCCCTTGAGTCCCCCCTCCGATACCCTCTTCAGGCCAGCCTTTGCCTCAACGGGGCCCTTAGCAGTCCCACCCCATCCAAGCATATGGGACCTCGCATGCTCCCAGTGGCAGAGTCCAAGTTCCATCCCTCCGGTTTTGGATACAGCAAGCATGAAGTATTGGGTATCCAAGTTGGGCTACCCTTCCTCATTGGCCACCCAGTTCCCCCAAGGGACATAGTTCAGATGGCAATGGGGGCCAGGGAGCCCCCCAAGGATCCCTTCCCACCCTCCAGGGAAACCAGAGAGCTGGATTTGCTAGGCCGTAAGGCTTATTACTCATCGGCCTTCCAATTGTGAGTGGCAAACAGCCAGGCAATAACCAGCAGATGCTTGCTGGATGTCTGGGAGTCACTTGAAAAATTTAGAAGTCTGCTTCCACCTGAGGCCAGGGAAGAGTATGATGCCTTCCTGGAGGAGGGCAACATAATCTCACAAGACCTCCTCCTTTCGGCACGCGATGTGGTTGACACTGCTGCTCGTACCGTGGCCTTGGGGGTGACCATCCACAGGGTGGCATGGCTTAGGGAGGCTAGAGCGCCCTTAATGCACAGCAGGCAGTTCGCGACCTGCCTTTCGAGGGGAATGTCTTGTTTCCCCCTGAAACCCTCTCCATGGTGGGCACAGCCCAGGATCCTCAGGGAGAAGTGTAATACTTTGGCCTCCTCCCTCCCAGACCCACCCCCCCAACTTAGTTCCCCATCTTCTCAAACAGGGCAGTTTTCTTTCCTCCCCGCTTTATCCATTGTGGGAGTTTGGTCTTTACCCTCCCTCTCTCAGGGAGGGGCCCCTCTGCTCACTGCCACCCCTCTTTGAACCTCGGGTGCAGGGGCATTAGGACATCAACGCCGCAGTCTACCACACCCCCCAGTCTAGGGGAAGGGACTGGGAATCACTCCCAACCCTTCTTTGTTTCTTCCCCTTCTCCACTATTGTAAGAGCAGACCTTGGATCGGGGCGCTAAGGCCCCGACAATACAATGATGCCCACCTATGCTGACAGTACCCCAGTACCACGGTTTACTCTCCCCTCACCCCTTAAACAGTGACTTCCCCGAAGATGACAGCCGCCCCCCTCTCTCTCCTCCTCATGCCCCACCCTTCCCAGATATTTCCCCTACTGTGTACCTCACCAAGGAATGGAGATGTGTCTCGTTGTAGCCCTGGCTACTGTGGGGCTCCAAGACGTGCATAGTCAAGGCCTACCTGCAACAGAACTGTGTCTGCAGCCATGATGCCTTTCCCAGGTAGGCCCCCTCGTGTCCGGGACAGGGGAAAAGGAGGGGATACCCCCGGTCACACCATCTGTTTGATGGGCACCAGCCGCTGCGACCCCAACCCCAATTCGACAGAAGTATCTCCTGCTCACTGAGGGGGAGATGTCCGCGTCACCAGAGCAGATCTTTACCTCTGTAGGGGGCCAAGGTGAACGGCCCACTCCTCCTTTTCCCTCCCTTATGGGAACTACGGTTCCACACCCTCATCTTCTGGTGATCTAGTGAGAACCAGGGCCCCATCTTAGGAACCCTCACCCTCTCTCTGCCTCCCCATCGAGGTAGCCAATTGTCTTCTGCCCTCACCCAGAAGCACGGGCCAGGTGCACCTCCTTAAAATCCCAGCAGGGAACCCAAGAGAGAACACCGAGTTTCAACCCTACGTTGGGAAACTGTGAAGGGCCCACCCCTTCGAGCGTTCTCCCACCCATACTCCTCCCCTTATTACCAGCTGCCCTTCTGGGCAGCTATCCATGTCAGATAGGGGGGCCCCTTTCTTTACAGGGCACTTGTAACTACCTCTCTTGCTTTTTGGTCCTGTCCCCTGACAGGACCTGTCCCCCGCCCGCTGTATTTTTTCTTGGGACCGTCTCACTACTTTGATCGTAGACCTCTAATGCTACCGCGAGTTATTCCCATGTGCATTGATGGCGCCTAGTAGTACTGTGGCTCCTTTTCAATTTGAAGACCTGTTCACACCCACTGCCTGCCCACTCGCATAATAGACAGAGAGCCTATTTCCCTACAACATCCAACAATTTGGGGTTGTACTCCCCTTTTATTCACCCTCTGGCTTCTCACTGGGGAGAAAACTTCATTGGGTTCTCTGATTCTGGAGTATCCTTGAGATGCGGCAGCTGCCACCCTGTAATGTTTTTCACTTCCTAACTTATAGGAAGGAACCTCCCTTGGCGTTGGGGTTTCTTCAAATATCTATATATTGAAGAGTTTCTCCTTGGCAACCCTGGCATGATAGAGTGGTAGCGTTGTCCCTCCGGGAAGTACTGTAGGTACTGAGACCGTGATCTTATATGGCACTCCTTCGAATCTTTTGGTCATCAATGGGGTGTCCAATCGGTAGCAGGCATTCTTTCCTCTGCCCTTTCTTCCTACTTCACGCTCTAGTAAGAGCTCCTGTGATGCAAACCCTGCAAGCTTATAGGCCCAGTGGTGTTTTTCCTGTGCATTCTTCTGCTCCTGAGGGCCCTAGAAGGACCAACTCATCAGCACTGCCTCAGGCCACCTTGCTGTTGGTGACCTCACCAGAACCTTTCTCCTGTGAGAACCCGGTCCTGGTGCCTGTTTGGCTGAAAATGTGCGCTCCCGTATTACCCGGTTTATAGCTAGCATACCGTAGGCCTCCGTCCTGCTCGGCTCGACCCCATATGCTGATGTTTAGTGTCCTGTGGTCTTCTCAGCTGTTATCAAGCCCATTTTACAACCTTGTAACCTCATTCTCACTCGCTTTTACCAGACACCTATGCTTGGTCATAACCTAGATAAGGGGTATGGTCATCCCCTTACTACTACCTGCGTACCCAGTAGTCGTCAGATAAGTCTATAGCCACTTGGCTCCAGGTAGGCCTTTGGGTTAGTAATCTCTACCCTTTCTTTGTTCTTGTGCGAGACATGGCCAGTTTGGCTGGACTCACTTGTTAGCATTCAGCGTTCTCCTTCGAGTTCATGTGCCGAGATCTATGACCAGACACTATAGTCTGCCGGTCATACTTCACATGTCCACCTATGTGGGACACCTAACAGAACCCATTATGTTTAGGTTGTGTTCTTTACTCCAGTTATGGTGACCTTGTTCCGACCTGCTTAAGCGTTATGCCTCAGTGGGTTCGGTCCTGCCCCTCTCCTGAGTTGGCCTTCAGTTCTGGATTCTTCTGGGCCTATCAAGGCCTGCTCGCCTCTCGACTCTGGCGAGCATCTTGTTGCTGGGCTTCTACCTTATGGGGCTTGTTGCTGTGCTGAAGGCGGCAGAACCAACTCCACCCGCCATCCATCAGCATGGCTAGTAGTCACCTATTATGAATGGATCTGAGCAGCACTCAAAGAAGAACGGTGGGTTACTCACCAGTAACCGTCCTCCTTTGAGATGGGCTGCTCAGATCCATTCAGGTCCCTCCCCTCCATCCCCACTTCTGGAGTTGACAACTTTAAGGAACTGATGAGGGGTCAGGGAGGCGGCCATATATATAGCCACGGGTGGCGCGAGGGGCAGTGGCTGCCTCCCCTCTTCTGACAGGCTAGGACAAGTTTTTTTCTGACCAATCCAGCGCTCTGGCACAGAAACACCTATTACTGAATGCATCCGAGCAGCCCATCTCAAAGGACAGTTACTGGTGAGTAACCCACCGTTCCTTACATGTAACCAAGGACCTTCGAATTGGACTGAACATTGTCACACTCTTAGGATAGGTGCTGACCAGGGGAAAATTGTGTAAGCAGTGCCTGTTGGTGTGAGCATGCAGGTACCCCCTCCTGACCCTGCCCTCAGAGGTCCAATGTGATCTGAAGGCACGGCTGCAGAAGGAGGCACAGCAGCAGTTCCTGCCATGACTACATGCATGGCTATTGCAGAGATTCATTAGGACCACAGAAGAGGGGGAAGAGGGTGGGGAATGCAAATATGTAGAGTCCATCTTAAAGAACCTAGATTATAAGTGTAATAACCCCTGGGGAGGAAGGGGTTAGCGAGGTGAGCTTCATTTCTTCTTCAATGTCCTCTTCATATTCCTACTGTTGGGACAGATTGGTGAACAGTACATAATAAAATGGCTGGTGGGACAAGGCGCCCTTACTAAATAGGGGTTGGAGAACCATCCAGCAGAACCGTGCATCAGACCTAGCAGCTATGTGTAAAGTGTAATGTTTAGTAAAATTACATTTTGTGCTCCTTTTGCCTGTTTTACAAATTTCAGTTAATAGGAGGTATCTGAAGCATGCTGCTGAAGTAGCAACTGTTCTGATAGAATGGGTTTTAATTGAGGAGATGGTGAAACTTTCTTCTAGGTACTGTCTTGACCCATCTAGGTGAAGTCTGAGCAAGTGAAAGCTTTTTCTTTACAGTTTATTTGTACAGGCAAGAGTTTATGAGCAATCCTGAATATGTTTATTCTATCCAAATAAGTTAAAACTCCTTTAGCATCCAAACAATGTAACTTTGATTCATTCTTACAAGGTTTTGGAAAGAATACTGAAAAGTTACTATATCAATTAATATATTGATTAACTGAAAACCAAAAATTGCTTCAGGTAAAGATTTATGGTGTAGCCAGAGTATTACTTTGTCCACCTTTGCTCTTGAACAAAAGTGAAGACATTTCATATCAAAGTTGGTGGCAAAGATGTTTATGCTTGGAAATCCCCCAAAGATTGAAGACGTTTTGGACCACTGATTGCTTCAGAGACCATTTGCAACTCTGCAAAGTGTCACTGCTCAGTTGGTCCACTAGTTGGTTCTGAGATCCTGCTAAATTTTGTGGCATGTGTACTTACCCCATAGTTGTATTGCTCCTCAGCAAAGTTGTGATGAATTGTTTGTTTACATATTATGTTGCTGTCATTGTGTCCAGGGCAACTTGAACCATAGTATACTGAATTTGGGGAAGAAAGGATTTGAGTTCTAAATGCACAGCCTTTAATTTGAAAGCACTGAAGTGAAATTGTGAAGTTGTAATTCTTGCAGACTCCACTCATCCCTTGCCATTAATTTGCTGAGATGCATGCCCCAACTTTCCTTCAATGCATCTATTCTAACTGTTGCTGAAAGAAGTGGGGACTTGACCATCACTCTTTTCAGTACATTCATGGGTTTCAGTCACTGCAGGAGGTTATCTGAGACCTTCATGAGATTTGTAAGCATCATGTGCATGCTGCACATTGTTGATTTGAAATTTCTTGAAACCCAGTGTTGATGGAGACTCATTCTGAGCTTTGTGTAAGGTCTAACATGGACTGATAATGCCATAAGATCCAGAAAGGTGAGGAAAAACAGTATTTCCTGTGTTAGTTGCTGAAATAAGCATTACATGGCGAATTTCAGTTTTTGGAATTTGTCCACTGGGAAGTAAACTCTCAGTGCTCTGGAGTCAAGAACTGCTCCTATGAGAGAGACTGGCATATTAAGGATTTTTTCTTGTTTCTCAGAAAACCTAATTTTTGGAAAAAAGGGCATGTGAAATAAAGATTACATTCAACTTATCTTGGAGTGAGCTTTCAAAAGTCAATTGCTGGGATATGAAAAAGTGGCCTTTCTGCTGAATGCTGGGCTTTTTCTAAAATGCCTTTCTATGATAGCCTTTCTCGGAAGACAAGGAACTTCCACTGATAGGAGAAACAACTAAAGTTAGAAACTGCAATAAGAATACAGGAGATATTTTCTACCTCTGCAACCCAAATAAGAGTCTTAGCTGGTAGAGTTAGTATTTCTGTAGATTGATGCATTACGGTGTCTCTTCAGGCACACTGCCTCTTTTCTGGAGGAAAGAAGAGAGAAAAATGTTTTTTCTTATGCTTCATTTCTCAAATCTCTGTCTGGAACTTGAAAGAGCTGTAGGGGCATATGGATCAGCATGTACCTATGCTGTAGCACCAATAGATAGAACTGGGAAAGATGAATTTGGATCTGATGGTTTTTTTCCAGAACCATATTGTTGGAAAAAGGCAATGATAGAGTTCTGGGGGCTCAGATCTCCAGTGAATCTCAGATCCACAAGTTCCCAGTTTGAAGATGAATCTCCTGACTGAGAAGTTTTCTCCTGTACTAAAAGCCTTTTTGGCCTTCCTTTTTCTCTGAACCAAGGGTTCTGGCTCCTCAGTGGCCTCAGTCATAGATTACCAATTGTCCACAGCTCTTTTGGTGAAGAGCCGAGGTCTTACTCAGAAGTGGGTCCAGAAGTTTAGCAATTGTACAGTCAAGTCATCTTGGAACTGGAGCTTGATACAGAGGCTGGCTAAGTCAATAACAATGCTTTCAGCAACCAGAATCGCCTGATGCCAATTCAGGCCCTTTCACCTTTTTGTCATTGGCTAGGGAAGCCTCCAATCCAGGATCATTAGACATCAAAATTTCTTGATGTAAAAAGGCTTAAAGCCTATTCTGTGTCTCCTTCCTAGCATATAGAGAACTGGTGTCACAGATGGTACAGTGTGAAGGAGAACGGCCCTCTCCTAACTATTTCAAGCCCTGGGCTTGAGTATTGGATGCAGGATACAACATACATCTCTTGGATCTATATTTCTTGATCTTCACATCAGCTACTGTAACTGGCTGTGATACTAACTCCCAGTAAAAGTATTCGATTAATACAGTACCTAACTATTTAGCACAATGAGGCACATAACTAAAATGCTTTGGATCCATGAAATCCTGAAGGTGCTCATCAGTCAGATCAGTTGGAAGGAACCCAGACAGCAATGGCTGCCACACCCCTTTCAAATCCAGACCCTCAGAATGTGTTGCAGTGCCGATGGGTGGGGTAGTGGTGCAAGTGCTAATGCTCTAACACGCGATGCTTCCAGAAAGCTCCATCATTGGGATACACCCTTCAGCTCATGTCCCAAGAGCAGGAAAATGCAGAAAACACTCAAAGAAGAATCTTGTACCAATGCACGTTTACTAGTACTAGCAATGGCTGGAGCTAGAGTAGACTGGCTGGAAGTGTTTTGGCATTGTGTCATCTTATACTCTCAGAGCAGGAGCCATACCAAGGGTAGTGTGAATGGCAGGATATGGGCCTTTTTGTGATTTCCCATTACATATCATTATATATTATATTTCTCATTACATCATTCCTCCAAATTTACACCTACAGTATGCACAAGGGAGGGCAAGCAGGGGTATGGCCTCCCTATCCCCCAGTAATTGATGGGGGCAAAGAAGTCCTCCAGCCCTGGGCTGTGGCAGCGAGAGCAAGTCCCTCCATGCTCAGAGCCACGGTAGGAGCTGACAGTTCCTCCAGCCACTGGGTTATAGAAAGGGCACAGAACCTACCCCTCCAGCAGGGGTCGCATTTTTATTCTTGTGCATGCTTCTGCTTATACCAGCATGACTGGGATCAAAATCAGCCTATCTTTTAAAAGTCTTTGCTGGTGTTTGAAACCAATATGTTCATAGCTCGGCAGGTGGCCAGCAGCTGAAAATAACAAGAGAGAAAATTCTTGCTCTCGGCTAATGACTTCTGGCAGCTTAAATTCCAACCCTGCTTCTATGGAAATGGAGGTTGGCTCTGAGAAAACAAGGTAAAGGATAATCAGTATTTCCTTAATAGACATCTCAGAGGTTAGGAATAATCTGTGCTGTTCTCTGTTCTCTGAGAGGAATCTTAAAATAGTGCCCAGAGGTAATTTCATCATGAAACTAACTTTTTTAAGGAAACATTGTGAAATTCCCTGATATTTAGTTTTGTTGTTACTATGTTACCAGTCTTTAAGGCTATGTCTACACTAGGCAATTAGTTCAGACTAAGGAAGCTTAGTCCAGACTAATTTAGTCCATGTCTCCTCTATATTTTGCCTAGTTCAACCTAAGAAATTTTTTAGGTCGAACTAAGCAAAGCTTAGTCTGAAATAATAAGTTCAACTGTTTAGCCTGGACTAAGCACTTAGTTCAAAATTTAAGTTTGAACTAGTGCAATGTAGACACAGCCTGATGGCTTAGTTCTAACTTTTTTCGTTCAAACTTAGCCATTAGTTTAAACTAGCCATGCTTACTAGTTCGAGCTAAAAAGTTAGTTTGAACTAGGATGTGCAGCTAGTTTGAACTAAAAAGCTACGGTTAGTCTGAACTAGCCTGAGGCTAGTTTGGACTAACCTAGGGCTTTTTTAGTTTGGACTAGCAAGTCTGAACTCAAAAAGCAGATGTAGACAAAGCCAAAGATACTGATTTAGCTTTTATAATCAAGAAATATGGGGAGGACACAGAGGAGCCAGGGGAGATGGAAAATCTGTTTTGCTTGGGCTTGTTTTGGACTTTGTTGTCATATTAGAGGTATTCTTTATTTTGCTCACTCTAAGCTTCTGCAGAAAGAGAGGGCATGAAAGGGAATAGATGAGATATGTGACCAAGTCCATAAAGCAGTGTAGTAAAATCTGTCCTCCTCACCTCTCTTTTCTTGGCCCTGTGGTGCAGTTCTTACAGCCACAGGCTTCAGTAATCAAGGCAACTGCCTTCAGTCACTTTATTATGCTCTTGTGACTGAATCATATTCACTGGTGCCCCATCAGGGGAGAGAAGACAGCGCACAGGCGTTTCACCTATATCTAAGCAGCAAGACAAATGACTTGATAGTGTGCAAGATGGCAGGTGGAGATTCCAGTCATGTTCCTGATGGGGTGTGGACTACAAGAAAGGTAGCATGTCCAGTCTTCCCACCGGTTAGTACGCATGCTGCCCTGAGGGGCAAATACTAGCTAGCAGCAGCTAAGGAGCACATGCTCTTCCTCTGCTGAGAGCAAAAGTTAGCACGCTCCTTTTTGTATCCTATGCTGGCTCACTCTTCTAGAGCTGTTCCTCAAATGTCACTTGCAGATTTGCCTCCCTGGCACCAACCTTCCCTCCAGGATCTTTTCTGCCATCAATCAGGAGTTAGTGTGAGATCTTTAAAGGCACAAGGGGCAGTCAGATGATGCTGGTTTGCCATCTTTCGTTAAGCTAAATAGGCTTCATAATGGACTTCTTTGCTAGGGCTCTGGGGACAAGATTCTCACACACCTGCCTGTCTCAATGGCTCCTATCACCTTGCTATGCAAGACTGTAAGGTCAAAAGGAACCAGTGGAGACACTCCTTGGAACAGCGAGACTACAGTGTAACCTACAGCCCCTCTGTTTCACTTCCATAACCATCAGCCATACCCTCTGTGCCACCTGCACCTAATCCGACTCTCCCTGAATGGGGGCACTGAGCATGCAGTGATGGCACAGGTTCCCAGTCTGCCAGGTGGACTGAATCCTCATGTGTAGCCATTATAGATGGATCCCGTGGGCAGCCAAGCCACAGCTGTCCCACTGCCTTTGAGGCCTTCATGACCTTGCTGCAGGATGATCACTGAAAGATAATTTAAAGCATAGCTATGACAACCTTTCTTTTTGCCTAGATTAGAATTAAATATTCATTTTGCTTTTTGGCTAGAACTCATTTTTATCTTTTATTCACAAAATATTAATAAACATCCCTGCCCTACTTGCACTGATCAGAAAAATACAGGGGTGGTCAAGTGGTGGACCTTTGCTAAGGGCAGGACCCCTTCTGAAAGAAGCAAGACCCTCAGAGTTTGATCATAACTCATGTAGGTAAAGGGTTAAAACGGCACAGTTTCAAAATGCCAGTTGTAACTGAATCTAATCCATTTTAAATGGACTTTGAGGACAGTGAAGAGAATGGAAAAGAAGTGCTATTTGAAAAGCAAATCCTTCATCTATCTCTAATGAGCTGTTTCTTTTCCTGAACACTGTTTTGCAAGGAGTTTATTTTGTTAGTTGGTTGGTACAGGAAATAGCATGGCACTGGCACAATAATAGCTGAGTTACAATAATTGCTGAAGGTATTACACATGTGTGGCACTGCTTTTATAACAATAAAAGATTCTCCACTCTGTTGCTATTCTTGTTGTTGAATTCCACTGAGGGAACTGGTGTTTAAGGTAGGTCATAGGTTGGTTCTATCAAGGTTATATTTGCTTTGAAATAACCATTCTGTACTTTGGCAAAATCTTACTCTAGAATAGGTTCAGCTCTTAGTTCACTGAACAGTTACAAAACACAAATCATTCCTTTCAGGACAATTTTCAAATAGACTATATAGGAAAAGAAAAGCAATAAGCTAAACCAATCCAGTGATCCAATTAGTAGAGTCCTGTATAGATACAAATATGTGGATCTGCATCTGATCTGCATTTGCCAGAAATGGTCCAGATAACTGTTGTATCCATAGGTGTTAATGTAATGCAGATATCCATTGATTTCCAGTGTTCTAGCCGTGCACAGATACAAATATACGGATCTGTATCCGATCTGCACCCACAATCATCTGTGGATATCCACATTGTAGCCACAGATGCAGATATCCATAGATTTGCAGGGCTCTACCAGTTAGAGATTATACAACCAGACACAATATTCATGTTGTTAGTGCTTAATAAATTTATAACAGACTAAGATAAAAGTACATTGCACAGCAATATAAACCAATCCCTAACGTATTATTTAGCAAATGAAACACAGTGTTGAAATCAAACTGTCATCAGGTGAGTAATGGCTACAGATTTCTTTTATTTATCTGAGGTCTGGCTAGATGACAGACCTTACAAACACATGTTATGTAGCTTGGACTTTTGCTTCATCAGAATAAATTGTTGGTCAACAACTCAGTTTAAGTTAAGTTGACTCCTAATGTCTGTGGAACTTGCTTTTACAGTAGAACCTCAGAGTTACAGACAGCTTGAGAATGGAGGTTGTTCGTGACTGAAAAAAATGTTACGATTGCTCGTTTAAAAGTTTTCAACTGAATGTTGGCATAATACAGCTTTGAAACTACTAGGCAGAAGAAAAACGCTGCGTTTAATTTAAATGAAAGAAGCACAAAAACAGTTTCCTTACCTTGTCAACTCTTTCTTTTAAAACTCTCCCCACCTTTTCTTTTTTTAGTAATTTACGTTTAACACTGTACTGTATTTGCCTTTTTCTTCATCTTTCCTGCTCCCTGATTGCATACTTCCTTCCATTTTCAAATGAGGTGTGTGGTTGACTAGTCAGTTTGTAATTCTGGTGTTTGTAACGCTGTGGTTCTACTGTAATTATTACTTCTCACAGATGTATCATTGACAGTGCCCTCAGCTGATCTTACAAGCCTTGCAGCAAGAAGATGGCAGCTGAAAAGTATTCAGATGGTAAACATTCTTTGTCCTGCAGTGGATGATTTTCCTGTTTTATAACATGACATTTTTGAAGTCCTTGATTTTTTCTGATTACTTGGAATCTGCTTCATTTGCTGGGATATGCAGTGTATCCTGTCCTTTTGTAAGTCAGCTCCAGTTCTCTTTAAATTCATTGCATGGATTTTGAACTCAGTGTTACCAATGAACTAGCTAAAAGTGTACAGCATTCATTTAACCAGCTGGCTCAAAGAGGGGGTAGCTAATGAGCTGGATTCAATTTTGGCAGGTTTTTGGACTCTGGAAGTCAGTGAAGCTTCCGTAATTTAGTCATACTGTGACTAACCAAGGCCATTAACGTCTGTATCTAAATCAAGAACATTTATCCCACTCAGATTTTTATAGTTACCTCCCACAGATCTTTCTAAAAAGAAATCTAGGCAACTATCAGGTATCAAGAATCATTTTATATAGCTAATTAGCGTTTGAGAGTTCCAGAGCAATCTTCTATGGTGTATCCATGTAATTACAACAGTGCTACATCATTGGGGGGGGGGGTTAGGTAGCCAGCCCTTTGAGGATGATGAAAATGAGAGAAGTTAGAGGACGAACTGGGAAAACACTAACCTTTACATTTTAGAAGATCTGCCCAAGGTTTTAGTCAGGCCACTGCCACTAATATCGAAGGAAGATACCCAACTAAAGTTCATTCATAGGCAGGAGAGAATTGTCTTCCTTTTTTAAAAGTGTAGCTGTGTGAAACAAAAAGACAGTGAGCACCACAGAAAAATGTGAAGTGAGCTGATTATCGGTCAGAAAATAGACATGGAACTCCATATCTAATTTCTCAATGTGCATCTCACAGGGCCAGATTTTCAAAGCTATTTTGCACCCACTAACTCCCATTATGTTCCTTATGGAACAGCATGTTCAGATCTTTCGAATTCATCCATTTTCTCTTTGTGCATCAGTTTCATTTGTTGTAAAATTGGGGCATCATTGTTTAAAGAAGTTTCTCAAGTAGTATGTGATTCTCAGGATGAGGCACTATTCATGTGTAAAGTATTTCCTCGGAGACACAGAATGAATCATTGCTGTAAACAGGAACAGAAAAACCCAGGATTCTTGATTTCAGGTGACAACTTTGAATCATGAGACATACTTATAACCAAGAAACCTCCTTGTTTCAATAAAACAAACAATGAGTGCTGTGGCACTTATAAGCTAACACATTTATTAAAACATATCTTTTCCTGGGTTACTATCCACTTCTTCAGATGCATGAAGTGAAACCTTCAGGATGCTATCTATATATACATGTGAAGGGTGAGTTAACAAGGTCAATTAAATTCAAACAGTGTAGATGTGACCCATTGACAACAATTAATGAGAAGGAGAGACTGTTTAAAGATGGAAAATTACCTTTTGTAGTGGGCTATCCAGACTCAGTCTGATAGTGTCAAGTCTGCATATGAATTCCAGCTCTGCAGTTTCACGCTGAAGTTTGTTTTGCAGTTGTTTCGCTGAAGTATGGTAACTTTCAAGTCAACTACTGAGTGTCCAGGGAGTCTGAAGTGCTCCCCTACTGGTTTTTGAGTATTACCATTCTTGAGGTCTGATTTGTGTCCATTTATTCTTTTGTGTAGTGGCAGTCCAGTTTGGCCAAGGTACACAGCAGAGAGGCATTGTTGGCACATGATGGTATATATCACATTGGTAGATGAGCAAGTGGCTGAGCCCTTGATGGGGAGGCTGGTTTAGTTAGGCCCTATGGTGGTATCATTTGAGTAGATATGTGGGCAGAGTTGGCAACAGGGTTTGGGGCAGGGATAGGAACCTGGGTTAATGTTTTTGTTGTATGGTGTACAGTTGCTAGTGAATATTTTCTTCAGGTTGAAGGGTTGTCTGTAGGTGAGGATTGACCTACCTCCCAAGGCTTGAGAGAGTGAGGGATCATCTGCCAGGATAGTCTGTAGATCTGTGATGATGTGCTGAAGAAGTTTTACTTGGGGGCTGTATGTGATGACCAGTGGCATTCTGTTGCTTTCCTTGTTGGGCCTGTCCTATAGTAAGTGACTTCTGGATACCTGCCTGGCTTGCCAATCTATTTCTTCACTTCCCCAGGTGCGTATTGTAGTTTTAGGAATGCTTGATTGAAATTCTGAAGTCCTCATTTCCAGACAGCCTCCTGACCTAAAGCAAATACTCACCAGAAATTATACATCATACAAAAGAAACATTAACTCAGGTACCTATCCCTGCAATAAACCTCATTGCCAACTCTGCCCATGTGTCTACTCAAGTGACACTGTCATAGGACCTAACCAAATCAGACACTCCCTTATTCACCTGCCCATCCACCACTGTGATATATGTCATCATGTGTCAACACTGTCTTTCTGCCATATACATTTGCCAGATTGAATTGTTCCTATGCAAAAGAATAAATGGATACAAATCAGACATCAGGAATGGTAACATTCAAAAACCAATAGGGTAGCACTTCAGTCTCCCATAGACACTCTATAATAAACATAAAGGCTACAGTACTTCAGAAAAAAAAAACCTTCAAAAACAGACTTCAGCATGAAAATGCAGACTGGAATTCATATGCAAACTTGACACTATCAGAGTTGGTTCTGAATAGGAACTATGAGTTGCTAGCTCACTATAAAAGGTAATTTTCCATCTTTAAACATTCTCCCCTTCTCATCAATTGTTGTTAATGAGCCACATCTACACTGTTGGAATTGAATTGACCTTGGGAACTCACTTATACTGTAGTTTTCATTTCTGGGAACTGGGTTGTAACCCACAAAAACTTATATCTTAATAATTTAGTTAGTCTTTGTAAGTGCCACAGGACTCCTTATAGTTTTGCTGAAATAGATTGACATAGTTACCACTCTGGAATTTGTTTCTGTAAGTAGTGAAATCACATTATGTCAGTTTTTGTCAAACTTGGGAAACTAACATGGATACTACTATAAGAATCCTAGGGATCATTATTTTCCCTGTTCTTACCTAGTAAAGACTGTATTCAGGAGGAACAGTCATGCAGACAAAAAGAACTTCCTCTTCCACTTTCCCAGTGTGGCTGCCTTCCATTCAATTTTCTTTCTAACTACCCCCACCTTTACATCTTTTACATTTCTGATATTTTCTTTCCTGTCCCTGCTTATGCATCATTTTCTCTTTCTGGTTCTAGGAGAGTCACTACATGCGGTTTTCTAGAATATTCAGTTTTGTATGTCGAGCATTTTATGTAAGATACAGATTATTCGAATATATCATTTCCTAAATGTATATCAAATCTATCACAAGATCCAAGGCTGCAAAATGACATTTCTGCCTCTACTCCATCTGCACTAGGTATCATATGTCAGTTGCTTTATCAGGATGCTGCAGGGGGATCCATTAGAGAGAAAGTTCACAGCATAATTAGAAAAAGAACATTTGTTTTCCCAGCCACCCTATTTTTATCCTCCTTTTAGAATGTTTGGTTAATTTGAATTAAGCTCACCTTATGTTCCAGCCTGGTCAGCCAGGGGAACTAATTGTTTTAAAAGTGAATCTTGCTTGCAAGTTGCAAGGTGGTATTTTTCAAAACCACTCAGGTTTCATCCCTAATTCCCCCAAGGATGCTGTGGCAAGACGATAGCCTTGTCTTCAAGTAAACTTGAAGTTTACAGGCTACAGAGAACACTTATGTAACCGAAAACAGCTAAAACTGAACAAACAAACAAACAGTGGCAGGCGGAGAATGCACGGTGTAGAAAGGCCTGGGGCCAAAGAGATGATGCAAATTGCTGTGGGCCAGAATCTGACCATTCCCAAATGACTGCCCAAGGGAAGAACTGTCCTGCCACCCTGCAATCGTGTGCCGTGGGTAGTCTGAGCCCTACTTCTCAGTGGTAGAGTTGGCCCTTTCTCACGCCTGGCCACATACTGCAGTGATGATGAGCCATAGCAGTTACCTGTCCTCTGTGTGCTCCCATGGTGAGCTCAAAGGCTTTCTGTCAGGCCCTGTTTTCTGCAGGCAGAAAGTAATTCAGGAACTGTCCCTCTCTAACGATCCATTTATTCAGCTTATACCTGACCGCTTCAGTGTGACTCTGTATTAAACTGACTCACTCAGAGTCTCAAACTCAAATCACAATGAGGGCTGCATAAGGACTAGTATGTTAGCTGGACAGCTGCATCACTGAAATCTTTTCATACAATGATATTGCAAATATTGGTAACAATAGTGTCGTCGAAGGCTGCAGGAAATAGCTTTAGGGGCCATGTGTTTGAGACCCCTGCACTAGACTATAGTATGTACATTAGGGCAACTTTGGGTTCTAACCCTTTCTTTCTGGTATCATTATCTCATTTGAGAAGATCACTTCTGAAGAACTTTTATTGCAAAGATGAAATAACACATTAACTGTGGTGAGGTTCTACTACCTAAGAAGCACATGCAGTCTCTCTCAGTGGATGCCATAGTGGTATTGCCTGTTATCAGTGTTTAGATGTTTTTCTTTTTTCTTCTGTTGCATTGCACATAATTAGAGAACTAGGGAGATGTGAAGGGTGTGGGGCTACTTTGGCACCAGAGTGGCAATGGACATGGTCTATATTTGTGGAGTGGAACCAGCAAGGATGATTTGGAATTTGACTGGGACAATGAAACTGTAGGGAGGTTAATCGAATGGAGCCAAAACCTGTATAGAGTAAAGGTTTTAGGATTTGATTTTCAGGAAAAACCACTGTGCATGCCTCAAATGTCTGGCTTTTTTTCTGGAACCCAAATACTACCAATACACATTAGTTTTAAGCAGCAAGAGAAACTTATATACAGAAACAGAAATTATCACATCATTTCACATTGCTTGGGAATTTTTATATCCATTTTCATCAATCATTTTTAAAAATGTGATTAGATTTTATTCTATTGTGTAGGAAAAAATCAAACATAATTTTTAAAGTGTTCTCATTTGTTTCAAGTGATGGTTTTTAGGGACTGAATGATAACTGATCTTTTAGAGATTTGCAAATGCGAAGGAACATTGTGGCCCAACATTGTAAACTGCAACTATAGGTAATTGATTTTCAAAGGAGAGTCTGGCCCAAAGTAGCTGTGTACAATGACTGAAATTTCAGAGAGATTGGAATAAACACCACTCTTCTGATGAGCCAGTTAAACAGGATGCGGCACAAGAAACAATCTAATTCTCATCAGCAAGGTCACATTGCCATATTAATTTTAAAAATTGCCTTTTACTCTGCAACAAATTTGCTAATTGACAATGAACATGCAAAGCCCAGGATTGTCCTGAATGACTATAACCGTATACTTAGATTATTATAATTATTTGTATTGTGCAGGGCTATCCCTAGGGGGGTGTGGGGCTCCGGGCGAATCGCCCTCTGTGGGGCCCCCACTCCCCCCCAGCATTGGGGGGTGGGGCCAGCTGGCTCAGGAGAGGGGCAGGCCCCTGCACTGGCCAGCCCATACGGGGACCAGGTACACCAGCCAAAAGGGTGGCTCGATTCAGCGCTGCCGGTGCGCCTCCCCTGCCCCCCAGCACGTGTGCTGCTTTCTGCTCTGTGCCAGAGCAGTGGGGAGGAGGCAGGAGGCAGTGTGGCAGGGGTGGGGGGTAGCGATATGGGCCCCGCGCTGTCTCCCGTCCCCTCCTCGCTGCTCTGGCACAGAGCTGAGAGCAGCACACGTGGTAGGGGTGCGGGTGGACTGGCAGTGCTGAACTGGGCTGCTGCTTTTGGCTGGCTCGCCCAGTACCTGGCAAGGGGGGGAAGTGGACCGGGCCCCCATGGGGTCCTCCAAAGCTGCCCTGGGTGGCTGCCACACTCGCCTTACCCTAGGGACAGTCCTTGTATTGTGGTGTGTCTCAAAGCTCTCATTCAGGACTGGGTTTCATTAAGTTAGGCGTTGCTCAAGCGTATGTTTAGAGATACAAAGAACTTTCAGTGTAATTTAAAACGACACAATGTGTGCCACAAATATTGGAAGGTAACATTAGTGGTAAGGAGATGATTTTTAGATAGGCTGGCTTTGTGGACAGTTTCATTAATATTTTTAAAAAACTCTATGAAAATATCAGAGGTGGAGATGTCTTCAAGCTACCTCCCAAATGCTGCCCACAGTACTGAGTAGCTAGATGCTACTGCTAGAAAGAGTGATAGTGACATAGTTTGTTACTATTCTGCAAACTTACCCTTACCTTCAAAGGACACCAAATGCTGATCCATCTGAGCTGCTTTTGATGGCAACTGTGGTGGGGGGTTCCCCAAGCATACTGTGCAAAGTAGCTGCTCCAGGCGACTTCTTTCAGTCCTAGCTTGCCTCAGGACCCCCCACCTCAGCTGCTACCAAAACGAGCTGCTCTGGGTGGCTTCTTTCTGCAGCATGCTTGGAGACCATTGCCCCAGCTGCTGTCTAAAGAAACCACCCTGGATAGCTTTCAGTGGTAGGAGTGAAAATTTCAGTGGTTCCACAGTGGGTGCCGTGTGCTGCTCCAAATGGACTCACATGCCAGTCTTGGCATGCATGCTGGGGATTGCCTACCCCTGCCATAGTAACAGAACATTTCCCCCATGCTCCCTCCAAAATTGATTTTTGCTGAATAATAAAAATTAAGATCAAAACAATTTGTAGGGGAGAAGGCAGACTTTTTGCTGAAGCTGAAAAAAGTTTAGATGGACAGTTTTTCACCCCCGCTAGTCTCCAGTGTGTAAGGGAATGCAGGTAGGACAAACGGGTTTGGAGGATTGCACTGAACCCTATATAAAAATGCCCTATGTGTCAGTGGAGCAAGGTGTATTTAATCTGCTCCAAAATTTGCTGGTATATCATTCTGAGGAAAATGAAGAGAAATCATTTAATTGCAGACTTTTACAGCAACCACTTTGTAAAAGCACACATTTTGCTTGGCAAGTAAAACAGGACAACAAAGATTGCAAGCCAGTCATTTTCATTTTTTAATGAGTGTGTGGAAGCTACTCCAATGAACGTGTATTCTTCTTGGAAATATCATTACATTAAGCTCTATCTCCAAAATTTTCTGTTCACATCTTAGAATGTATTAATTCCTGTTTTAGGCCATTGGACGCCCACATTTTCCAGCTTATTGGTCTCTGGGATTTCAGCTGTCCCGGTATGGCTATGGCAGCATCGATGTGTTAAAAGAAACAGTTGATCGCATGAGGCAGTATGACATTCCATATGTAAGTATGAATTTTGGTAAGTTCAGTTTAATTATTTAATCACCTCATCAAAATGAAATGAGTAAAATAATAGAAGGGAACAATTACTCTGTAAATTGTACAGTACAAGTATATTAATAATTTTGTGTAATGAGTCTGCAAATAATATCCCTGGAGTTCACAATTTTAAATGATTTTTTAAAGCTTTTGTACTCATTTCTGCTCTTGGTTAGATAGTGGTCATACTGGAGAATCTGTGATGAAATAAATGAATTTATTCCTTGGATTTACTGTGGAGAAACTGGAAGCAGAATTTGGCCATCTGATTTTTACAGTTAATTGGAAATCTCTCCTGCTATATCCAGTATTTTAAATTACATTTGATAACAAGTTAATTCCTTTTTGTGGATTTATAAATAAATTTACATGAATTCTAATTTTGTTAATAAAACACTAAGACAATTTTGTGTTCAAAACTGTCAGGATGTCCAGCATGGTGATATTGACTACATGGACCGTCATCTGGACTTTACCTATGATAAAGAAAATTATGCAGGTCTGCCGGAATATATTCAACAGCTGAAAAAAGATGGAATGCACTATGTCATCATTCTGGTAAATTAATATCACTAATTTTCTCTTCATTTATGCTAGGTATTTATGAAATATCAGTCTTTGGAGTATGTAAGCACCAAAATGTGTGCTATTGAAATAGATTCTCCAGTTTTTTCTCTTGTAATATCACTCATCTCTCTAGGAAATCAAAAGAATTGCTTTATTCACTTCCCATTATAATGCTGTATTGCTTTTGTCAGGTACTTCTGTACCACTACGTTTTGTATGGTACATACAACATTTATTTTCCTCTAAAATTTTTCCCAGATGTTTCTATGAAAATTCTGGAATTAAAATAACAAAGGTCTGGTTTAATGCATTTCCCTTCATTAAAATAACCTAATTTCCTACTATGGATAGAGTTAGCTGAATAGTGGACAAAAGTATTTACAAACATTTTGGAAAACTAGAAACCATTATTCATTTTACCTTGTGTTAGGTTTTTGTTAATATTCATATAAGACATAGAGTTATTTGAAAATTTGTGGAAAACAAATTTTGAGCCAGTAACCAAAATTAATGAAATTATGACAAAGCTAAACTCCTTTTGTACAGAAGTGGAAATAGTAGATTTGCCAGTTTTTCTAACAAAGACTATTTCTTTGCAGCAGATTGGCACACATACACTTGCAGTAAAATTACTAACTTTGTATGACAATTATAGTGAATGCAAGAATCTCTTGCCCCAGCCCAGGCATCATTTTGCACTTGACGTGCAGGAAATCCCTTTGATCCTCAGACTGGAAAGAATATAGCACATTGTTGCCAGTCACCATCTCTCACCCATGGCTGGCCATCTTAATATCACACACAGTGCTGAACCTGGAATTCCCATCTTAGCTGCCTCTCTTACCAGCTCCGGAAGAGAATCAAAGAATCAGCGACTTGGTCATGCCTTCCCCCTCTTTATTACAGTAACATTCACCATCTGGGAAGCAAATGACACCTTGGGACTAAGGTGACCTGTCGTTAATGATATCAACAAATAGCAATACCTGTGGTGAACAGAGATGGCCAAAATTCATCATTTCCAGTTCATCAAAAATTTCACTCTTTTGAAATTTCCTGTGAATGAGAGATTCCAAGAACTTTTCAGAAAATGTTATTTTCACAAGCAAAAGAACCAACTCTTCAGATCCAGTGAAACTGATGTGATTATTTGCTTCAATGCTAGCCACCACCATTGCAAAACTGACAAAAATCATCTCAGTTTTACTGAGCAGTGGCCAGGGCTTCCAGGATCTCTCTCTCCAGGACAGCCTCACTGGACTGACTGCAGTGGGCTGTGTATCCCATGGCTTTCCAGATTCTTGAGCCCACTGTCCAGTCAGACTGCGGGAGTTGGGCAGCCCAGGGAACTGGCTGTCCTGGGAGTCTGGAAGCCCTGGGGGCCACTGTCCAGAGCAGTTCCAGGACTTTCAGGCTCCTGGCCTTATGGCAGAATTTGGTGTTGGGAGCTGTGCCTATACGGGCCTCAGCAGAGCGCTGTGAAGCTCTTGTCATTGTTATGCACAGACAGTTGGAACTGGCCACAAGATTAAAAATAAAAAGTTCCAAAGGGGGAACCATGCTAGTCTAATGCAGCAAAACAAACAAGGAGTCCTGTGGCACTTTTAGAGACTAACAAATTTACTTAATTCATGAGCTTTTGTGGGAGAAAATCCCACATCATCAGACACTTTGCATGTGGGGAACTTTCTGCCGTTCTGTAAGTTCCCCATCTTCCAAGCATCTGATTAAGCTGGATTTTTTCCCACTGAAGATCATGCGATAAATAAATTTATTAGAAGATAAAGTAGGTACCTTGAAAATGATAATTGAACTTATTGAATTATTGAAGGGTTTCCAGCCTTCTGGTTATGCAGCAGGGAGCTTGAAAGCTTGGTGTACATGGCCTCAGGGCTCTCCACGTGGTGGGACTGTTGTGGAAGCCCTGAGATCCCCAGAGCTCAGGCCTCCAGCCCAGGGCCAGTGCACATGGCATGGCTGCCCTGGATCATGGACCCAGGAAGCCTGAGATGGGGTGACACCCCAGCAACCATGAGAGTTTTCCCTGTGATTCAGCAAAAGTTCGTTGAACCTGAGATGTTTCTGAAGAATTTCCAGCTAGCTTGAATATTGAACATAGTTTGCCAGCAATTCACAGCCTCAAATATATTCACATAAAAGGCCGGCAGGTGCAAATCAGCATAGCTCCATTGCTGTTAATGAAGCTACACCAGTTTATAGCAGGTGAGGACCTAGCACACTGTGTTTAAATAATTTTGAGTAATGAACAAATCAATTTAAAAAATCAGTCTATTCATGAGCTACTTACAAGAAGAAAATAGAGTAGGGAGCCCAAATGGAAAGAGCAGTAGAAGTGCAAAGAATTATTATGTAAATCTAAATTTAGATCCCTAAACTAATATAACATATAAAAATTAAGAATTCTTAATACAGGCTATAAGTTAATAGAAACCAGGTAATATAACTGATAGAAACTAACCAGCTGATAGGGAACGCTTTTTGCCCATTCTAAGAGCTGTGTTGTCTATTGATGAAAACATGACAAAGATTAGTCTAGTTTGTCCTTCCCTACAGGGGGGTCACTGTCAGCCATGGATGAATGCAAATATATTCAATCATCTTTCAAATGCTAATGTGGAGTATAGGTTGCATTGGCAGTGAAGATTTTCATCCTTGCTTTAGTGCAGTTACTGAAATTTCTATCATCCTTTTATTGTCATCATTCTTTAGTGATGTAAATCACTCCCATAAATTGAGTCAGGAGCTGGAACATTATTAAGAGTTTCATTCCAAGGTGACGGCAAAGCTGTCTCAACTAAAGTCAAAGCAAGTATAATTCAATTGTCTTGATGTCAAAAAACATTTATCCATTTATTATTCCCTTTGGGGAACAGTTGCAGAGAGCAAGCTCTTGTGTATCAACATTTAGAATCTCTGATCATGATTTCTCAGGATTTCTGATTAAATATATAACACCTTGACTGCACAAAGGCCAAGTAAAAAGCTTTGTGAGGTTATGGTGGGTGAAGAAGTTGGAATCTAACCTCAACCTAGGGACAGAGTTGAGGAAGATGTAGCTGTCATTTAATTCTCTGTAAACAAAAGTCTAACCCTAGCAGATAGGAATCTTAATTCTTGAGAAGCCACTGTGTTACTGATTTGTCCTCATTACTGATTTTGAGATCATGAATTTTCCCCTACAGCCTATTTATATGGTGTCAAGAGCTGTCAAGATGCTTAAGACACATGCATAAGATCTTAAGTCCTCCATGCGTTCTCTTTTATTTAGCTATTGATATGATCCGGTTATCATAATATTTGAACACACTCTGGCGCCAGTGGATTGGAAACACTACTGTGATGCTATGCTGGACATCTTCTACTTTCTCTTCCCAAGGGTGAATTTAACTAAGTGTTAGCCTTGCTCATCACTGTTACTCAAATTATATTCCCATTTTCAAATGTGACTTATTCTGAATCAAAGTAAACATATTGTTTGAAACAAAACAAGAGGTTCTAAAATTAATCACGATAATGATGTAAAATGATAAACACTGATTACAGAGAAATGCCAGTGAAACACCCAGTATGCTATTCCTTAAATCATACCAGAAATAGCTAAGCATGAATTTAATTGGAAATTATTTAAAATTTGTGATCACCTAGACTTCAAACTTAAAACTCATCTTCAATCATTTTAGTATCTAAGGGTCTAGTTTTGTAGGATGCTGAGACATAAATTTTCAAAGGCAGGGGGATAAAATTGGGCACCAGATTCATTTTGGCCACCTGGATAAGTGTGACCTGAATTTTGAGAGCTTCTGATGGCTGACAACTCTCACTGAAACCTATGGGATTTGAAATTGCATATTACCTCCCAGGAACAGTCCCTAAAGGGACAAGAAAAAGGGACAGTGGAGAAAGAGTTAACAGGCACTAAAGGAAAAAATATAAAACAATCTTTACTGAAATGCAGAGCAGGTATGGCAGCTTTTGTTCTCTCTAGGATGATGTGAAAGCTGCATCATATGTTAGATTTGTGCACTGAAATGACCTCTCAGCTAAAAGAAATCAGAGGTTTTGATTAGGAGCAGCTAATTAAGACAACTAGTTAGAGCTTTGGTATCTCTTGAGAACCACCTTTTTCAGGATTAAAAACTTTTAATCCTGGAAAAGGTGGTTCCCAAGAGATACCAAAGTTCTAACTAGTTGTCTTAATTAGCCGCTCCTAATCAAAAAAATAATTACTGCAGATGGACAGTTCTCTTTTTTCAAAGCTGAATTGCTGAAGTTGGCTAAAATTCTAATGAACACTTGCATTACTTAATTGTTAAGGTACCAGTTGCAGTTCTGTAGTAAAGACTGAATTCAGTTTTGCACTTAAAGTGGGAATTGAACCTGTTTGTTTTACATAGAAAAATACAGCATTGGTTTTTGGTGTTCAGAATTAATTTTTAAAAAATTTGCAAGCAAATATCTTACTTAATTTAGGAATTAAAATTAATTTTAATAAAAGCTGTGATGGATGTTGGCTCTCCTGTCAGCTGGGTGTGATGCTGCAAACTCTTCTTCCCCAGCCAGCCTTTGCGGGCTGTTGACCTCACTATGTGAGTCATCAGTGGCTCAGCCCCCTGGCCAAGTCAGACAGTCTAAGTTGAATTAACCCCTTCTGGGATAGCAAAGAGTTCAACACTGTCTCCCCTCACCAGGGTTTTCAGCCCTACCTCTGGGCCCCAATACGTTCAACCCTTCGCTTGAGCTCCCCAAGAGAACCTTGTCCCCATCTTGAGGCTTAGGCCACTTCACTAGTAGGCCACTACGAGATCTGGGCCTGCTCATTACTCCGGGTCCTAGCTCAAGGGCCCTACGTGCACTAGCCACACATTGCTTCCTTTAGTTTGCTGCTGCTATTCCCTGGACCTTTTCCCATGTAGCCTCTTCATGCCGATCTCATAGCTGAAATTATCAGATTCTCTTCCTCTTTATAGAATCATAGGCTATGTCTAAACTAGCAAATTAGTCCAGACTAAGGAGGCTTAATCAGGAGTAATTTGCTCCCTGTCTACACTAGGCTTTGCCTAGTTCGAACTAAAAAATTTCAGTAGCAAAACTTAGTTCGAGCTAACTTTTAGTTCAAACTAGCCACACTCTTCTAGTTTGAACTAAAAAAACGCGTGGCTAGTTTGAACTAAAAAGCCATGGTTAGTTTGAACTAACCCAGCACTGTTTAGTTCAGACTAAGCAAGTCCTAATTAAGCTCTTAGATGTAGACATAGCCATAGAAGCTGAAAGGAACCATGAGAAGCCATCGAGTCCAGTCTCCTGCACTCATGGCAGGACCAAGTACCCTCTTAAACCATCACTGACAGGTGTCTGTCTAACCTGCTCTTAAAAACTTCCAAAGATGGAGATTGTGTAACCTGCCTAGACAACTTATTTCAGCAGGTTATCATTCTGACAGTTAGGAATTTTTTCCTAATGTCCAACCTAAACCTCCCATACTGTAATTTATGCTCATCATTTCTTGTTGTATCTTTGGCTGTTAAGGAGAATAAGTTTCCTTCCTCCTCCTCATAACAACCTTTTTGGTACATGAAAACTGTTGTCCTGTCCCATCTCAGTCTCCTCTTTTCCAAACTAAACAAACTTAGCTCTTTCAATCTTCCCTCATAAGTGTTCCACACTGTTAATCATTCTTGTTGCTCTTCTCTGGACTTTCGTAAATTTGTCCACATCTTTCTTGAAATGAGACTCTCAGAACTGAACACAATTCTCCAGCTGAGGACTGGTCAGTGAAGAGTAGAGTGGAAGAATTGCTCCTTGTGTCTTACAATACTCCTGTTAATACATCCCAGAATGGGTGGTTACTTTTGTTTTGCAAGTGTGACACTGTTGACTTACATGTAGCTGGTGGTCCATTATGACTTCCAGATCCCTTTACACTGTACTCCTTCTTAGGCAGTCATTGCACATTTTGTATATGTGCAAGGGATTGTTCTTACCTAAGTGGAGTACTTTGCATTTGTCTTTATTGAATTTCATTCTGTTTACCTCAGACCATTTCACCAGTTTGTCCAAATCATTTTGAATTGTGATCCTATCTTACAAAGCACTTGCAACCCCTCCCAGGTTGGTATCATCCACAAACTTTATAAGTATAGTCTTTGTGTCATCATCTAAATCATTAAAATATTAAATATTAAAACATAAATAAAATATTGAACAGAATTGGATCCAAATCTTATCCCTGTAGTATCTCACTCATTATATCCTTCCAGCATGACTGTGAACCATTGATAAGTATTCTCTGGGAGGAGTTACCTGACCAGTTTTGCACCCATACTGTAGTAGCTCCATCTAGGTTGTACCTTCCTAGTTTGTTAATGAAAAGATGATGAGCGACTGTACCAAAAGCTTTACTAAAATCTAGATATACCACATCTACTTCTTCCTGTCTATCCATAAGGCCTGTTACCCCATCATAGAAAGCTATCAGGTTGGTCTGACACAATTGGTTCTTGACCAGTCCATGCTGACTATCTCTTAATACCTTGTTTTGTTCTAGATGTTCGAAAATCGACTCCTTAATTATCTGTTCCATTATTTTTCCTGTTACAGAGGTTAAACTGACTGGTCTATAATTCCCTGGACTGCTTTTATTTCCTTTTATGTAGATGGGTACTATATTTGCCCTTTTCCAGTCCTCTGGGACCTCTGCAGTCTACCATGATTTTTCAAAGATAATAGCTAATGGCTCAGCTATCTCCAGAGTCAGCCCCTTGAGCACTCTAGGGTGCATATCATCAGGCCCTGGTGACTTGAAGAAGTCTAACTTGTGCAAGTAATTTTTAACTTTCCCTATTTTAACTTCTGACCCTATCTCATTCCTATTGCCCTCCTCTATATCAGACATCCAATTTCCACCAACCCCTTCAGTGAAGATTGAAACAAAGAAATTATTTAGTTCCTCTCCTATTTCCGCATTTTCATTTATTGTTTTACTATTTTTGTTGAGTAAGGGCCCTACACTGTCCTTGGTTTTCCTCTTGTTTCTGATGTATTTGAAGAATGTCTTTTTGTTATCCTTTATGCCTTCAGCTAGTTTGATCTCAGTTTGTGCCTTGGCCTTTCTGATTTTTCCCCTACATAACTGTGTTGTTTGTTTGTGATTTGACCTATTTTCCACTTTTTGTAGAACTCTTTATTTCTAAATTATCGAAAATCTCCTAGTTAAGTGGTCTCTTACCCTACTTCCTATCCTTCCTACATAGTGGAATAGTTTGCTGCATAGTGGAAGAGTGCCTTTTGTTATTCTTCATAACTAAAAAATGTTCCTTGAGCAGAGGCTGAAAAATATTGTTCTGTTACAGAGAACCGCCAAATTTCAAAATGGATGTAATTTTTCATTCCCCCCCAAAGTTATTGAGGGGACAGTTGCTCTCAGATAAAGATGTATTGAAAAGATGGTCTATCTCCTTTTACTGCCAATTAGACTAAGGCCACAGCCAGATTGCCTAAAAGTTCTAACGGTGTCCTCTTTTCTTCCTCACAATTTAGTGGGCCACCATCTTCTTGATGGCAGCTAGGCTTCATCTTTTTCTGGGGAAAAAATGGGAAGCAGTGGCCATTTTGAATGAAGGTTTACTGCAGAAGGCAACTACGCCTGTCGTTTATTAAAGCAGTGGGAATGTTTTGGAAAAATTTAATCTGACCCAACTGGGCACACTATTGCCAAATTATTCTAATTCAAAAGGTTGTTCAGGTAAGGAGACTGTAATAGTGAAACACCCCTTGAGTATCTGTCAGCTCAATATTACCTCGTTAGCCCAGCACTATAATAACTGCATGGAGACCAGAGTTTCCAACAACCACACTTACTTTATTAAACCAGACAGGGACCAATCCTACCTCAAAGACAGAGTGCAACAGGGAAGTAAATAAGCAAGTAAATGAACCCCAAACCAAGCACCACCCACATTAACTAATGCCCAACCGGTAACCAAACCCAAGGAAATGGAAACTAAGGACCTGGACACTTATTCCCCTGGACTCCGCTGTTATATTTATGGTCCAACTCTCACAGGGCAATACCAGCCTGATCCTACCTTGGGAATGTCTTTGCATGCCATGCTGTGCCAGCAGCCACTTGGCTAGAGCCTCACAATGCGTGCTCTGGAACCCTCTAATCCTAGGCGTCTTCAGGCTCTTCCAGCCCTAATCCCAAACAGAGCAACCTTAACCCAGGAATAACCACCAGGAGGGAACCCGCAACTGCTGTGAACACAACCTAATAAACCCTACAGAACATTCAAATAAACCAGTAGGGGCAACCCCCCACGTGATTCCCCCAATCCCTGAGCAGAGTGCGCAAAATATTCCAGCACTAAACAACCTTCTCCCAACCAGAAAACATACATTATGGAAGGTTCTTGCAGCATCCAAGCCTTCTCCAATCAAAGGACAGGCCTGAGAGAAAGTTTTCATGCTGCTAGGCAGACTCTAGCTCTTGCCAGCTTGCCCGCATACTGCAACTGTTGCAAGCTAGAAGCCCAACTCTGCTGGTAACATAACCCGACTCTCTACTGCTGGTTAGGTGCACTTTTTAGTTTCAACTTACTATTATAAGAGACCCAAACATTCCTATTTAGCAAAATTCTCCCAACAGGAGATGGTTGCAGTTTTTGAAAAGTAGGCAATAGAGAATGAAAAACTTAGGTATGCAAATGTGCATTGTATATGTGTACAAAGCAATATATAGGATGCGGAAAAGCAGGAGAAGGGTGTGTGTCTGTGTATATGTAAATAAAGAGAAATGTGGTGTGCAGGAGGGAGGGGTGAGTGGGGTCTATGTGCCTGGGGAATGTAAGGGGATGCAAGAAGCAGGGATATTTGGGGGACAAGAGTGGGAGTACTGAGACCTATATTCCTGGCTTCTCTGCACTTCTCCAGCATGGCATAAAGCAGCCAGAGTATACTGGTGAATCTAGAGTGAGAATGTTTAAAAAGATTCAAGGTTGATATTTCATATCTTCCCATCACTAGAAACAGCACATAGACCATAGTAACATTTTCTTTGAATTTCTCGTTTAGTGTTCGTGAGTGAAACCCTTAATGAAAATGAGAAATTCCCAAACAAAATTGACTTTAAGGTAGAACTAAAGCTGAAAATACATTTCCATTATTTAGAATAAAATATGTTGCAGGGATATTATAATTAACCCCAAATCAAGCATTTTATACTCAGGAAATTCAGAGTTAAGGTTCAACTTAAAAAAAAAAAACAAAAAAAACAAACAAACAAAAAAAAACCAAACAAACATATGAAGGTGTTGTATTAAGGAAATGCACAACTAGGACTCCCAAACAAGCTTAGTAGTACCAAGAAGTGACACCATGAGAGGCGGGAGAAAAATATATTTCTCTAAAATCAGTTTAATCTAAAATAGTATCACAAGCACTATCATTTCTTAAACATAATCATATAGTTTCTAGATGATGCTGTTGAAATCTGAGTTTCCAAGGATTATAAAATTTGTTTTGTATTGACAAGTAAGTAATCTCAACCCTAACTTCATTATACAATAACTTTTGTCCAATATTAATACAATCTACATTATCTCTGTCACCCAAATTATTCTGAAAAGTACAAATGGATGTAGCTGTTATCATAGTACTTGTGATAATCCTAGGAAAACCTTTTTTTTTAGGATCCTTTCCTAACTAAGGATGAACCACCAGGTACTTACAGGCCCTATGAACTTGGACAAGAAATGGGACTTTGGGTGAACAATTCTGATGGATTAACTCCAGCTGTTGGAAAGGTAGGTTTCTGAAATTAGCATATATGTATATAACAGTGCTGTTTATCACTGTTAGAGAATCTTCATAATGAAAAATCACATATGTTAATCAGATAAAACTGTCAATTGTAGGTATGGCCCCCAGGAGATTCCGTGTTTCCTGACTACACTAACCCCAGGACAGCTGACTGGTGGATCCAGATGTGTGTTGAGTTCAAAGACGTTCTTGACTATGATGGACTCTGGATTGTAAGTTTGATTGTATTTTCCTTCTCTTTCTCCCAAAATAGAAAATGCAACATTTACATATATTAACTTTCTGTTGAAGGATATGAATGAACCAGCCAATTTTGGAACTGGCCAGTACCCAGGCTGTGCTTTTAATGATCTCAACTACCCTCCTTATGTACCTAGTAAGTATATTTTTAAAATTATTTTGGATTGCTTATTTCCTCAAGCAGGGCAAAGTTTCTTGTTTTTCATCTTTACTTCCCTATTGTGCCATCAATATGGGACCAATAACCATTTAGGATTCAGTTGTCCCCAGGCCTGAAGAATAAAGCACAAAGAACTCTCTTCACTCAGCCTGGAAACCCTTCAAAAGGGCTAGGCTAATGGCATTTCTTGCCCTTTTCTGGTATTATGATCCCTACCCATGGTCTTTTCTGTGGCCTCATCACCCATACTGGTCAGCAGAGATGGTCTCAAATGGGAAAAAGTATACCTTCTGACCAGCTAGCTGTCACAGGGTGGCTGGCCCCTTTATGCAGAGATGAACCAACCTCCACCTGAGATTCAAGTAGCTTGCCTCCCCAGGAGGCAGAAAGATCATGTGATTTGCAGGTAAGGTGACCAGATTAGTACTCCTCTTGAACAATAAGACAGCCTAGAGAAAATTCGCTCTATGGAAGAAACAGCAGGAAGATTACAAGAAGGAAACCATGGGAATTTCAGCAGAAGATCAAGGGGCAACCTGAAGGTGGAAGTAGGGAGGGGAGAGGAAGAGACTGAAAAGAGCTCAGGAAAGGCTGAAAATTCAGCTATAGGGCTTTCAGGAGAGCGTCTGAGGGTAAGTCTATACTGACGGCAGTGTCAGCGTGATCTTTCGGCTGCAATTGAGTGGTCAGTGTAAACCCGCTCAGTTGCTCCAGAAATTGCAGTATCAACTCCAGCCCTGGAACTGGAGTTGCTGTAAGCCAACTGGAAGGCATTTCGGGTCAGCTTAGCTTAATGCAGGGGTCTCAAACATGCAGCCCACAGGCCACATGCGGCCCCTAAAGCTATTTCCTGCGGCCACAACAAAACTATTGTTAACTATATTTGCAATAGTGTTGTATGAATAGTTTTCAGTGGTGCAGCCCTTGGGCTAATATACTAGTCTTCATGCAGCCCTGTACTAGTCTTCATGTGGCCCTCGTGGTGATTTGAGTTTGAGACCCCTGCCTTAATGTGTAGCAGCAGATTAGTAAGTTGTCGGGAGATACACAAGATATTTTGCATACCTTGTGTATCTCCTGTTGACTGCTGCGAAAAGAGCAGCAGGTGTAGACTAGGGCTGAGTAGCAGATCCTCAGGATGGCAGAACTGGGCCCAGTTTGAGATTGGAGTGTAAACTTTGTGGTGGACATTTGTTTCTTTTGGACTGGTATACCCCAGCAGGAGTGGGCTATTGTTAAATGACACAGCTCGAGGGTGAAATCACTGGAGTAGATAAATCAGGGTACGGGGTTTTCCTGAGAAGGGAAGCAGAATCAGGGCTGCTGTAGAGCCACCCCTAGGCCATGAGAGGGCACTCAAGATCCAGCCACAGCAGCACAGAAGCTATGCTTGTCTGCACTTAGAGGTACAAGCGGAAGCTCCAGGGCTGGCTTTTATGCAGTGGTCCTCTACCCTTTCCCTTGTCAGCTACAGCTCCAAGCCATACTTGAGCTCTTAGCATCTAAAACATAAGCAGCAGGAAGAAAACTTGGTTATTTCCTATGGGAGAGAAAAACATATTACAAAGATTTGAAAATGTGTCAGGTTATCTGTGTGTATACAGCAACAGGAGCTATGTGTCTTGCACAAGTCTGTGTGGTATTTCTTTGGAATTACTTAGATGCTTTGCAGGGCCCTGTTAGAATTCAGTCTGGAAGTGTGTGAATTCTTTTCTCACACTTTGTGTGAATACATAGTTGCTTTAACGTGAGAACTCTGTAAGTTTTATTACAGTTTGACTTGTCACAATGTATAGGACAAGGGCATAACATTGTTAAATCAATGTCAAAGAACAAGAGGTTCCCTAATTTATCATCAAAAGAGTTTGCACAGATATATACACAATATTCTGCTCAGTACAAAGTACTAGTTTTAATAGTAGGGCAGTGAGGGGTTTCTGAGTTATCCAATGGGTTAATTTATCAATAATCTTAAGGACTACTTATTGCCTTCACCATTGACTAGACTCAGCAAGTGCCATGCAGACACACCCCTGCTAGCCTACTAAGCAGCTAGGACTTTACCATTAGGCAATGTATAGATGAGGGATATAGTCAGTAATGAAATCCTATTCTGGGAAGTAGATATGTTATCATCCCAGAATACTTTTTTTTTTCCTTTGGGTTGTGATATGCAAGGCTTGAAAACCATTTTTCTGTGGGGCATGGGAACAAATTTAGAGTAAATGACTGCTATTTTGAGCTGATGAAATTTCATTTAAATAGCATGTAGATCACAATTGCAATTTCCCTCCTAAATTATCTGGTTTTGCAGTAAAAATGTGTGAACTAAAACCCATGAATTTTGCATTCTAAAGCTTGAGCCAAACCCCACTGTGCTCAGTGGCAATCTTTCTGTCAGCTTGAATGGGCTTTGGATCAAGCCATCTATATTGTATTGGAGATGTCTCTTGGATGTGAGAAGTTAAATTTCTGCCCATCTCTAATAAAAGGTCAAGATTCCTAGACACTTTTCTAAAAGAGTAACAAATTACCTCAGTATCCCTAGCAAACCTCTCTCTAGAAGGTAGGTACTAACATCCAAAGTTGCATGAGAGTAATGGTGTGGACAAACACCTTCCAGTTCGCAACACTCTTGTGGTTAAACTATGTTCCAGAAAACCAGAAGCCCTGAAGCTGGTGCCAACAATCCAGTGATTAATCTAGTCAACATTTTACCAACAAATCCCTGCTGCTTTCAAAAGCCTAATTGGCAGCAAGCAGCTGATACAATTTGTGTTACTGGCAGTGAAATACTGGATATTTTTATGTTGTTTTTCTCTGCCTATTTCACTCCAGCATGAATGCTTTGAAACAGTAACATTTTTTGTTTTAAATCTCTTGTTTGCCCACCAAGATACTCAGGGTACTGAAGAAACTCAAGAATGAAACACAACAAAGACAATATTATTAAAGATCATAAAATACTGAATTCAACAGAATTTTTTTTAAACATGAAATGTCAAGGAGATTCTAGCCCTGCTTCTTTATTTGAAAGGATTTGTTGAATTTAGCTATTGCACATAGATTCTACAGTTCCTACACAGGTGAATCTCCCCTCTGATTTCACAGACCAAGCCCTTAAGGAAGAACTTCCATACCCACCTAAGTAGATTTTTTTTTGGTTGGAATAAATTACAAGGATAAACACAGTCACTGAAATACTTATGCTGCCTTGCTCTTGCATGTAACAAATTTTTGAATGCCACAATTATTGCACCTGTAGGCTGAACACAAAAATAGAGGCTGATAACAAAAGCTGGCCTTTAAAAAGCCATTTTTTATTTTAAAAAAGAATTTAAATTGTGGATTAATATACAATAAGCTGTATTATTGAGGTGCACATCAAGAAGATTTTGTAATATTTAAAATAAGAATAAATCATGATGATAAGATTATTCTCCAAATTCTTTTTCCATTTCACTTTGTTTCTTCTGTGAGACAGGACATGTACTTGTTTATCACTACAATATTGCACCCAACTTTCTTCAGAAGTTGTTTCTTGTCCAAAGCAAAACTTGTGAACTGTCAGCTAACCTCATTTACAGTCATTTCCAAGTAAATTTATTTCATGTGCAAGTCAGCTGGAGTAGAGTCTTTATAGCCTTTTGTGTCAAAGCATCCAATCATAAAGATGGTAGCTCTAGTAGGGTAATAGAGCAGACATGCTGATATGGTTTTAGATACTGAGGATTCCATTTTGTAATAATGAATTTCAAACATACAATGAAGTGTAATTAGGAATCGAGATTTGTTACTCACACAGGGGTATTTACATGACTGTGTGTTCCTAATTAAACAGTAAAAAAAAAATTCAAATGACTAGATTTTTTTTATTTCTCAAGATGATTTTGTGTTTTAAAATCTGACTTTAAAAATGGGGATAATGATAGATAACCTCCTGTGTAAAACACTCTGGGATCTGCTCATTAGCAATGCTAGAGAAAAAATAGGTACTATTAATGAAACCAAATAAATTATACAAACTCAATGTCTAACATATTCTCTTTCCTCCTGAGTTTCATATGGCAATTTCATGGTGACTTAACACAGAGGACGAAACTCGTATCATCTTCACCAAATGGGCTTTGCAAGAGTGTCCTTTGCAGGAATTTTGAGGGTGGAAGCCTTACCCCCAGCACAGGAGCCAGGGTGTGGAATATCAGCAAAGCTACTACACAACTGTTGTTGCTGTCCCTTGGTAAACTTTGTGCAATGAACCTCAGGGAAAGGGTCCCCTCATGATTCTTACTGAAGCCAGTGAGCTACAATAGCTTCCACAGCTGGCTTCACCAGCATTGGGTGGTATTGTCTGACTGACTTATATAGTCACAGATACACTGGCCACTTTCCATCCCTCTTCTGCAAAAAGCATGGCATGCTACTGCAGATTGAGCACTATGGAGCAACACTTCAAACACCACCAATAGGATGGACTCCATTAGTTTCACTGTCCTTTAGGTCTTACATGCTGTGTAGTGAAACAGAAGCAAGACTTGAGCCTAGTTTGATTTCTTTATCACAGAGACCTTCTGAGTCATACTACTTAATTGCCTTCTACAGTATAATGATATGCAAATTGAGGACCCATGATTTCAAATAATTATGTAAGGTCTTTGTGCTTTTGCATTTTTATTTTTGTTCGATGCTGGAATTTACTAGTCTGTCACTCAAGTGGAAACAAGTGTCACACAGTAGGAATATTATGGATTCAGTGACTTCCTTTTGTGTGTTAGTATTTGAATGTATAGTGCATTCTTTTTGTAGAAGATCTGATTTTCTAGGCATAGAATTAGATTACATTAACTCAGCCAACTCAATGGAAACATCCCTTTGAACATAACGAATGCCCATCTAGAAGACGTTTCCTCACCATTGTCTTTGAACACACAGCTATTTAACAGAATGGATCCTGCAGTGCCTTAGCTTTAGTTCTTTTAAAAATCCTCAGAATTTTGTTATATATAGTAGCAATTCTTCTTTGAATATAATGAATATAATAATATAATGTAAAGAGCTTTGAAATTTAATCTGACTAATTCTGTAACTTTACACGCCATTCTCAGGAATTCTTGGTTACTCTCTGGCTCAGAAGACTTTATGTCCGGACTCAAAAACTTATCTGGGGGATCATTATAACACGCATTCTCTCTTTGGCTGGTCAGAGACAGAACCCACTTTCATGTAAGTCATCAAAATCTCTCTTTCCAAACATACAGTTTGAAAAGGGGTTTAAAGAACAGCTGACATTAGATGGTAAACTCTGAAGTGGCTTCTATTTAGAAAGAAAAATCTGTTTCTTTGCTTTTTTTATGTTCTAAGGACAATTTCAAGAAAACAGAATCTTTGCTTCTGTTAATTTGTTTTCACTAAAGTAAAAATCCTCTGACTAAAAATCCTAATGTTTCAGCTGCTGCTTATGTGACACTAAACTGGGAAGTTCTGTGACTTCTGTGGCAGTTCTCCCAACACAATACCCCACAGGATCAGTCTCCATAACCATTTCGCACAGCATCTAATTGTAATGTCATATGTTAAAGAATTTATAATTTTGTGTGAAGAATCAAAACTTGGACTGCCATGATAACAAAAATCCTCTTATAGTGGGCATGTCTTGTGTTTTAGCCTAAATCTGTATCAGGACAAGGAATGCCCAAAAATTGTTCTTAATAGGGGAGTTACTACACATTGCAATTTGAGGTTAATAAAAAATTGTCATTTTTGCAGCTGGAAAACTGAATTATTTCAGACTAACAGTGGCTGTCACTGTGAAGTTAGTGCTAGTTCGAAGGCTAAGTATGCTTTTTAGACTCAAAAAAGACAAATGAAATGGGCACATCATGCATATTTTAAGTAGAAATTGAGGTTAGTTACACAATTCTTTTTGTTGCATTAACAAAGGGCCTAACTCAGTGTTCTTAGGCTATTATTATTTAGTCTTTACTCGCTGTAGTTTGTTCAGGCGCTCCAGTCAGAATTAAGACATCATTTGGCTACTTTCCATGCAACCACCTAGTTATGTACAGTCCTGTGCCCAAGAGAACTAGGTAAGAAGTTCAGATTTGGCCCACAATGTTAAGCCCTAATATTTATGATATTAAAGGATCCTTCAGTCCCCCTTCACATCTGAAAAACAGCCCTGGGATTTTATAACCAAGTACTCTGCCACATGGAAGGCAGTCTATCTTAGACAGTAAGCCCATGTGCTGTGCAGGCTGTGCCTCTGTATAGAATTAAAACAGAAAGTAAAGGTCAGTTTTTACCTTTTTCCAGTCTGCCTCATTCCACCTTCATAAATACAGCACTGCATAAAAGTGCCTGGCTCAGCCATTTTCCTGTTTCTGAAGAATAGCTTTGTTCATGAGAAGACAAATACACTGTGCAATCGAACAAAGAAGAGTTCTTGAAGACAGAAAACAGTTTTCAAAATATAAAGTAGCTCACAATGGATCTGAAAGCAGAAACAGGGTTTGGAATAGAACTGGGAAAATACTGCAGACCATTTCCCATGGAAATTCATTTGGACTTTTGAAAAGCATTCCCCCCCCCCCATGTCTGTATTCATGCCCTTTTTGTGTTTATTTTCCACAAATATTGATCTAGGACATGATGTTACCGGCAGGAATGTTTATCAAAACAGCATATATTGTATAAATTGAATTACAAAGCAATAACAGTGAGTATTTGCATGTAAAATCTGATTCTCAGAAATCCAATCAAGTAACAGAAACTTGTCATGTGATCTGTTTTCAAATAGGACTACTTTTGAATACTGAATACTTGCCACAATCAGCTGTTACACAATTTACAAGCTGATAATTATTCACAGATGTTCTGTGAATATGTTTAAACAAGTATATTTGAGAAAATCAGATTTGGTTCTGCTACTACTCACAAAGTGGTAAAACTTTTTAAATTATTCATTACAAACTATTCACCCACATCTAGCCTAGTTTACTCAACAGCAGTGTTTTAAGCAGGAGTGTTAATTTGCCCCACAGATAAAGCTGGCGTATGTGAAAGAAGTCACACAGGGGCTTAGGGAAGGCAGATTTCTTCACCAATAATGCTCCAGGAATTATGAATAGAAGAGACGTGGAGTCTTGTTATTGGCAACTCCACCAGCTGGCCACCTTGCACAACAGAACCATGGTGGCTCCATTGCATTTCAGGCATTGTACGTCTTGCAGCCTTTAGTCCTTAAGTTTAATGATCGTTTCTTTATGAAAATAGTTTGGGTTAGAAATTCTGGGAGAAAAATTGTGCCAGCTAAAGAGTGAGTACTGGACTAAATACTTAGATCAGTTATAGAAGTATGTGTGCAAGAACTCTTGTGCAAATCTCACTAATAAGGGAAAGTGATGTTGATAATAACGAAAGTATTAACCATCTAGGTTGCAACTTTCAAGGGACCTACGGAGTTATTTGCCCAAATCCCATTAAAATTGAATGGAATTTGGCCCTAACTTTTTTAGGTTCCTTTGAAAATCATTAACTCTGTAATTACTTACAAATTTTCATGTAAAATTTAAATTGTTGATTCAAATAACTCCCATACAGTAACTGTTTTAAAAAAAACCACTAAAATATTTAATCTTACAGAGAGTTTACTTTGTTAACTAGACTTTCACAGTATGTTTTCTGTGTCAGCACCTGTAACATTTTGAATGACACAATAAAATTATGTATTTTTGATGTGCAAATGAAAATGTCATCATGTACATAAATCTATCATGAAAAGTCAGCGCTCTATCAGGACAGGAAATGGGGAACGGAAAGGAAATAGGAAGGATATGTGGTATTTAGAGTAACTCAAGATTTCTTTCACAGTTTAATTTGCTGCCTTTTTTTCATAAATTCCATAAAACCAATACTTTATTATCTAATAGTAATATATTAAAAAAAGCAAAAGCGTGCAATTAGAATAATTTTTATACCATGAATTTTATAGTAAAAGACACAAAACTGGATAACCAAGTAAATGTAGAGGGGTGGTAGACTTACTATTAGTAAAGTGAAATAAATGTTACAGAGTTTATTGACAAAGCTGTAGATTAGACATGGTAATTTTGGGAGACTCCTGAGAATGACATCACAAGTTTTATAAACATTATGAAAAGGCAGGCTCATGCACTTCAGTAAACAAATTGTGGCAATATTTTTCTTCTGAGATCAATGCATTTTTCAGTTTTACTGTTTACTCCTTCTATAAATGCAGATAAAGTTTGATCTCAATAGGAGCTCTGTTCATGAACAAGAGCGGATCTTGTAGTCGAGTACTTCTGTGTGGAGGGGAGCAGAGAATTTTACCATACCTTTTAAATGTTCTGTAACTTTGAGAAATATTTTGAGGACACCTTATATTGTGAGTGCTTAACCACTGCTGTCCCTTCTTTCTCATTATATAATTCACCATGTACATTCAGATTTTTCATTTCCCTCACCATTTCATGTCCCCCAAAAATATTGTGTTAAAGGTTAGGTGTTGCTTTGCAGCCATCCTCTTTCCTTTATCTAGTGCTCTGCCTAGTCTTGATAGTCCAGAGTTTTCAGGGGGCCTTAATTGTGAGCTCACTAGTCTGGTCCTCTCTTTGACAGTTTTACTGCCAGTTCTCTCACTCAATTAGCCTTTTGTGCAGTCCCATGGTCTGTCTGGGTAAAATCTGGATAACTCTTTATCTGGACTTCTATCCAACATCCACTGACTCAACTCACTTTATCTGCTTCTTCAAGTATTGTCCCAATCTCTCTCACTCTCCCACCCACAACTACTTTGCTAATTTATTTGAACCACATTTCCAAGTTGCACAGACAACTTAAACTAAAACATATTATTAATATAATCAGGGATGGCACAATTTCTAGTATTTACACATTTCCTTATATTTGTGTGCACATTTCTCTCTGGCTGCTTTTTTTTTTTATGATTTCAGGAGCTTTTGTGGTATCAAGTATTGAGAGCTCTCTCATAGTATAAAAAGCAAGGAGTCTTGTGG
>ML682010.1:2964362-3071236 GCA_007922195.1 Podocnemis expansa
CCACAAGACTCCTTGCTTTTTTTTGCTTTACTAGACTAACACGGCTGCCCTGTTGGAACTCTCCATAGTATGTCTCAGTTTCTGGATGGTGGAAATTCCACATCTCTATTCTTATTTTAATTTTGTAAATGACTCTGTGAGGGAAAACCAAGCCTAAGAAGAACATAAATACAGATAGCAAAAGATTCATGTATATTCTGATTCAAGAGGAACCTAAATGAGTGTATGACCCTAGAATGAATGGATTCCATGATCTGCATGACAACTGTGACATACATTCATAACAACTTATGGTTGCTGTATTTCTTAACAAGGATGCAGTATTTATTTCTGTATTTTACATGGCTCAAGAAAATAATGGACTTCCACAAACTGTTACACAGATTAAAATCCCATTTACCTTAACCAAAATTTTGCTTTTATGAGGACTTCAGAATCAAGCCTATGATGTGAAACCTGCTTAGTTGCATTGTCTTCACCAATCCCAATGTTCTTTTCCCCAGTGCTGCACAGAAGGCCACTAAAAAGCGAGCATTTGTTCTGAGTCGTTCTACATTTGTCGGAAGTGGGAAATATGCAGGTCACTGGCTAGGTGACAACTTTTCACTCTGGAAAGATATGCACATGTCAATAATTGGAATGTTGGAATTTAATCTCTTTGGGATTCCATATGTAAGTCTGTTTAAAGGCTATTAGGCAATCAGTGTTTCATATGTAATTTCAGTTGAGATGAATCAAAATGTTTGTTTAAATAAAATGGTTGATATGACAAGCAGTCATGTCATACATAATATAACCAGATGCTGCTTAAAATTTATTTTGTCAGTTTGTCCAAAAAGACAAAGAAGATTCAAAGGTTGTCCAAGAAGATACAGAAGACTCAAAAGTTCCTATCAGAAACAATTGTGTGATGTGCCAGCAAAAACTGATTTCTTATTTGATATCTGTTTCATCATTCATATTCCAAAATTTATTTCTAATTTTGCAAGCTAGAGTTGAAGAAATAATATGATCATTAAAATATAGTTAAAATTATGTTAACATTCTCAGTACCTGTAAATATTTTTGCATGTTACTCACATTGTGTTTTGGCATCACCTGCTAAAATCACCAAAAAAATAACCATCCTTTTGGTGACCTTAATTAACTTGTTTCACTGTCACTTGCCAGTTGATTCTCTGTACCTTTGAGTCTTTAAACCATAATTTGAGGACTCCAGTAACTCAGTCATAAGTTAGGGACCTCTTACAGAAGTGGGTGGGTAAGATTCTATGATCTCTGTTTTCCAGGGGATCATACTTTATGCTCATGATGGTCCCTTCTGACATTAAAGTCTATGGGTATATCTACACTTAGAGCTAAATTTGAATTGATTGTCATCAGTCTGAATTCTGTTAAGTGCATGGACACACTGGCTTTCCTCAGTTCGAACTGAGGAACTCCTCAGTTTGAATTGATGAAAGCTGACTTTGAATTGATCAAACCTCATATGACTTTGAAGTCAGGGTCAATTTGAACTGAGTAATTTGAATTGATTCAGTGTCCATGTCAATTTGAACTCACTGTTAGTTCGAATTAGCCACAACTTGATTTTCCCTATACAATAGTGTCCCCTACCTAATTCGAACTAGCAAGTCCTGTTCATGGACATGCCAGTTCGAACTGGATTTTCTAATGTGGCCATGTCAATTTGAACTGAGTGAATTTGAATTAATAATTATTAGTTCAAATTGGGTAATTTGAATGCAGTAATTCGAATTGAAACTCTAAGTGTAGACATAGCCTATGAGTCTATTGATTTATGGCCTGATTGTGCAACTCCTACCTACACAAGTACTTATTTATTATGTTTCTTCAGATTGGTGCTGATATCTGTGGGTTTAACCTTAACACAACTTACGAACTCTGCTTACGCTGGATGCAACTTGGTTCCTTTTATCCGTTCTCCAGAAATCATAACGCAATAGACAACAAGGTAAGAAAACAAATGCTGCAGCCCTTGATTTTCATGTTTATCATTTTACTGTTTAAATTGCACTCTCAGAGATCATTCTGTTTCTGTGCATGAGAAAGAGAGAGAGAGAATCCTTGCTGGGTGGAACAGGAATGTTTTAGATCAGTGGTTCCCAACCTGTGGCCCAGGGACCAGAAGTGATCCACAGGGTCTTTCAGAGTGTCCTGTGGCTCCCTTTGTGCTGGCTGTAGAAGAGAGCTGCTGCCTAAGAATCCAGGTGGAATGCATTTCCACTAAAAAATTGGTGCTGGCTCCTTGCTACAGCCAAGGGGAAGTGAGATCAGCACTCCTGTCTCCCAGGCTGTAGCACAGAGCATGGAAAAGTGCTTTCCCTGGTCCCTAGGTGTTGGGGTCCCTGCTAGAGATGGAGGGCGAGCACAGAAATCTTGTCTCCTCTGGCAGCAGAAGGGAGCCACTGCCTAGAGACCTAGGCAGAGTGTACGGGGCTACAGAATGCATGCGGTTTCCCTGCTGCAGTCAGGGAGATCAGAGATCTGAGAGGAGGCCACATCCTCACTGCAGTCAGGTGGAAGTTGTTCAATAAGAAGGGGCCTGCTGGCAGAGGCTGGTGGTCCTTCAGGGTTGTAAAAATATTATCTGTGTTCCTTGAGCCAAAAAGGTTGGGAACAACTGTTTTAGATGGTGCCGTGCTATCAGATGTCATGCACAGAGGTGATTGTTATGCATTCCCATAATTTGGAAATGGATGAAAACTTTTTAAACAGTAGTATCCAACATCACAAAGCTGCCTAGCAATAAATTTATGCACAGTTTACAATAACAGTAAATAATAAAATACAACAGAAATCAATTCTTCTAGCTTTTATCTACAAAAACACCTACAAGTTTTGTTTCCTGCTCTCTTTTAGCTATTATCAGGTTTTGTAGGGAAACCCTTATTTGAAGGCAAATGAAAGAGGAACAGATTTCCAACTGTTCATCACTGGCCCACACAATATTATTGTTTGCTTATAATTTTAAAATATGAACACATCCTTTTACTTGCTTAGAGATATTTTAAAATGCTTTTGTTTTCACCTTTTAACACATACAGAGGAAAGGGTAGACAGGAATGTGCATCATATGTAGTCTGCATCATCTTAAACTAAGTTTCAGACGTATACAATAGTCAGGGGCATCGCTGGTGCCGGGCTTATGGGGCTTGAGCCCTGAGTCCCGGTGCCAGAGCCCAGGCTCCACAGCAACAGTGACTGCAGCAGCGGTGCATTTACAGCAAGCCCTGAGTCCTGGCACCTGAGCCCCAGGTCTCAGAAATTTTGAACACATTGTACTTCTTGGACATTAGAAATTTCAAGTACAAGTAGCAGTAGAAACATTTACTCAACTAGACCAATCAAAACTGAACTGAACTGATAACTGAAAAAGTGTGATATCAATTCTAACTCTGTCTCTGTATAATCATTCTAGCTCTTTTCTCAGCTAGAAAGAGGCATCGTGTTATTTCTAGTCCTCTGGTCTTTGAACATACACTGTGTTTCTCCATTGTGTTATAACAAAAAAATGAAAGAATGATGCTGCTATTGTAAGAAGCTGTGTTTTTTTAATTATTTTTAAAGATTAAATATTCAAAGATGAAATTAATGTTGTGACAGTTTAACTTTTATTCTGCTGCAAAGTCAGATTTTAAAGGTTGGTGTAACAGTTGCACCCACAAGATACATCTGCTTTCACAAATGTGTGCATGCCTTTAAAAAGTGGGCAATTGCACATACAAACAGGCACAGTGGTTACAAATAAAAAGTGAGGGCTTTTTCACATTTACTGTCCAATGGTATATGAAATATCAAAGCATTTCTCTATAATTAGTATAGGAAAGATCTGGTTTTTAAGGTACTATTCTAGGTAAATATCCTCTATGTAATGGTGTCCACTGTAGTTAGATTTATAGTTATCTAATTTGCACATGTGCACGCACCCATTTGTGCATGGAAATGTAATATTGTGTTTGACCTTAATGAGTGTATATTTCTAGTCTGTGTGAAGGTTGGTAATTAATTTGTGTGTCAAACATGAGTGCATATAATGGAAATATAAATATATGGCTATGTGAATGCATTCATCGTGAATGCTATACCTTGTCAACTCATAAATAAGTAGGTCAAAGGCACAGTTTCATCAGTCCTATACTGAGGGATCTTCTTAAGAGTAACCCACTACTCAGCCTGAGTAACGGTAGCAGAATAAAGCTCACATGGTGTTTTTGCTCCCCCCACCCAAATTACTAAATGCCAGCTCAAGAAAAGGTTAACTGAGTAACTGAAAAATTAATTTTTCTTGAACTACTAAAATTATAAAACAGTTCTTTTGTTAACATTTTTTAGAAAAAGTCTCTTATTTTCAGGGAGCTGCGAGTGACTCAGCAGCTGACTGTTCTTACGTATTTTGGCAATATTTGTATAGCATGGCTGTCCAAATGGTAAAAACTCTTCCACTATTAAAAAATAACTGGTGTATCAGAGCTTAGAAGCCAGCAGGCAACATAATTACTGACTATTGGGTATCTGCTTTCCACTTCTTTTATACATTCTACCTGAGAGGTGGCTGCATTTTAGTGGGGAAATGCTTTCTAAATATACAGTCTGATCCTGAGAAGAACTGAGAATCCACAATTCCCGCTGACATTAGTGACCTTAAGTGCAATTGGAGGTGCTCAATGCCTCTAAGGATCAGATTTATAGTTTGTGAAGCACACAGATTTTTTTATTTTTTAATTTAAGTTTCTAAGTCAGTGTAAGATTGGCTTGTTAGTGTCTATTTTGTTAGTTTAGGTTTGGGTTTTTTTTAATGTAAATGTTAGCTGTATACTGGATGAGTCAATAAAAGCTTTCTTTAAATCATGTCAAACTATTTCCTACATAATAATTGCATATTTATAAACTTAAATACAAAACATTTTGTCTTTGGTAGGAACAAGACCCAGCAGTGTTTGGAGCGGAGTTCGCTGAGATATCTCGGTCTACGCTGCTGATTAGATACACACTGTTGCCTTATTTGTATACTTTATTCTTTGAGTCTCATGTCAATGGAAACACAGTGGTACGAGGATTAATGCATGAGTAAGTTTATCAGTCTCTCTCCTATCTGTCGTATTTTATTCAAAGAAGTATTACAGATCCAGTATCCAAATTATTTTATATTTATTTTGATAATAGTAATAATGATGAAATTGTTCCCTTCTGCCTTAACAAGAGCAGTTTATAGTAAAACAGTAAAAAATATTTTGCTTAGGTCATGTAACATTTAACTTTGATTTTTTACTATAAAAGCAATGTCTTCCTCTACTTAAATCAGGGGTCTCAAAAGCATGTCCTGTGGGCTGCATGTGGCCCCTAAAGTTATTTCCTGCAGCCCTCAATGACACTACCATTATTATTTTAAAAATCGTTGTATGAAAAGGTTTCAGTGGTATAGCCCTCAGATTAATGTACTAGTCCTCATGGTGATTTGAGTTTGAGACACCTGACTTAAATAAATAACAATACAGAAAAAGTTCTAAAGGTTTATTTAGCAGCCTTATGATGTTCCAAATATTTATTTTCAAAATTTCTACTTAACAATGTGTATATCCATATTTTTTAACCATTAGGGCTTTTTTGGTACTCGTGTCAGGGTAAGTAGCAGTTATTTCATGTCCATGAAGTCTTCAGTAATGTCAAGTTTGTGGTCTTGTCTATTCCCACTTACAGTACCACTGCTTTAGGTCCAGATCCTGCAGTCATTATAACTAGGCAAAGTGTTTCCTACTGCAAGCAATCCCATTGTTTCAGTGGGACTAGTCAGATGAGTGAAGCTATTTAGGTGTTCATAGCACAAAAACATTCTTTGGTCTCAATCTGATACTTCTTGAGAAATTAAATAGAATCTTTAAGTGTAATATTGTAGAAATTTTCTTTGTTTTTTTTCTTCTTTATAGAAGAGAAAACCAACAACCCAATTTGTTTTCTTCTAGGCATCTTATTAGTTCACAAAGATGTACTGTGAAAGATGTCCTCCCAACAATACCCAAAGGGGTAGCTGTGTTAGTCTAGTTCAGCAAAACAAGCAAGGAGTCCTGTTAGTCTTTAAGTGCCATAGGACTCCTTGCTTGTTTTTTCAACAATAGTTATTGCTGACCAAGTGGTCATTGCAAATAGCAAACAGCTGTGGCCTGCTGGAGTCCAGTATGTGTGCTAGAGCCTCACACTGAGGCAATGAAATAATAGAAGAATTCAAAAGTTCAGCAATTAGAAAAGGAGTTGAAGTGATGGTTTATAGCAAACATCTTTAAAAGCTACATAGCACATGCATGTCAAGGTCCCAGACTTGGTTAATAACTGAAAAAAGGAAATATGCGAATAATATCAAACAGTGGGAAATATGGCTAGGCTAACTGTCTTTCATAGATTGGGACATGAGTATAAGGACCTACATTTTCAACATGAATCAGCTCATTCACATGCTTAGCTTATGCTCATAGCAAAAACCATGGACTAAATACAGAAATGCTGGATTTATGGCTTATTACAATAATCGATAACTTGTAAAAACCTTCCCCCAGCGATCTTCCCCATTTTCTTTTCCCTCCTATGGTTTGAAGGGTATTTACAGGCAACTTATAACATCTTCAGTGGACCATTTAAGATGGAATACTTAGAATCTGTTCCACCTTGTATTTAGCTTTGAAACCCTGAGTACATTTCTCAGACCTGAGGAAGAACTCTTTGTGAGTTTGAAAGCTTGTCCCTCTCACTAACAGAATTTGGCTTAATAAAATATATCACTCACTCACCTTAGCTATGTCTGCACTGGAGGCTCTGTTAAGGCGACCTAAAGTCGACCTTGTTAAGTCAACTTAGAGAGTGTACATTCCAGACTTCTATTGACTGCCCACATCCACACTGGCAGCTGCTAGATTGACTTAAGCCACTGTAGACAGGGCATAGCCCTTAAGGTCAACTTAATAAGGTCACCTTAAGGGTTATGCCCCATCTACACTTGCTTAAGTCAACTTAATAAGGTTGACTTAAGCATTAAGTCGACCTTAAGAGGTGATGTTGTTCAGTCGAAGGAAGTGCTTAAGTTGACTTAATAAATTCCCAGTGTGGACAGAGCTTTCCTTAGGTTGACTTAAGGAAGGTTAAGTCGACCTAAGGCTCCAGTGTAGACATACCCCTTTCCTCTCCAACAACAATAGCCCTGCAAAAATCTACCGTTTTATTAATTGTTCTATGAGTGGGCATTGTTATATCCAGAAATACTGCTGTATGATGATCTCCTTACATATACTCTGAAAAATCCTAACATATAAAAAGCCATATTTTTTTTCCAATCTGTTGAAGAAATCACTTTTATAACATTATAGTTGCTTGTTTCATTTATAACTGAGGTAGTGGAACTGTTGCAGGAAGAAAAATAACTGGGTTCTTTTCCTAAAATCCCTTCTTCTTGGCAGCATATTTAATTTAAAAATAAATAAATACATAAACAAATATGTCTTTTGTTTACCAAAGTTTCCTTCTGTCACACACCCAATTATGTAGAGCCTGGAGAAAACCCTCAAACATGTTAATCTTCTGCTGTCCCAAACTCTGTATTCTTTTAGAAAACAGAATCCTCAGTCCATTGCCCTTTGTTTTTCAATTGCCATGCTTCTTTTGGAATTACTATAATGCTGAACTCTTTCAGGATCACGTACAGTGTGCTGTCACATACAGAGACCTGATGACTTGGACACTATTGAGAGCATAATTTCCTAAGCAATAAAACCATATGATAGAAACTTCCGTAACATCATATGACATTTTGAAATAACTGAAGAAAATCAGAGGTGGTGATAATAGGATTAGAGCAGGTCAGGAGTTCTTTTGATAAAACATTTTTCTGTCAGAAAATGCTGATTCATATTTAGTCAGGAAGGACAAATAAGAGAGAGAGAGAGAGAGAATACCCAATATCCCAGTGGTTAGGGCACTCAATGTTTTTTCTTTTGGTCTGCCTGGTTCAGAGCAGGGCATTTAGGGCCTCCTGCATGCCAAGTGAGCATGCCAGCCACTGGGCCATTCAGTATTCTGGGATCTCTCTTTCTTCAATTTGACCTTCCCAACTAATATGAATCAGCTAGTCAGCTGTGCTATTGCCTATGAAGTGTGTGCCACTCTTCTTCCCTCTGTTTTTCTTCTATCTTTCAAGAAAAAAAAATTAAGGTGATCAAGGTTTGCTTTGGTGCAGAATGAAAACAAGTGAGAAAGCTCAAATTCTTTTGCAAAATTAAATTTGTGGGTTTTGGCCAGCCCTAAATAAGACTATATCTTACAGATAGCTAAACAAATTGCTTTTATTCTTTGTCCAATGACTGATGTGTAAAATATTTACTGTCAAAGGGCTGTGTTTAAAATTAAATAGTGTTACATGTTCAGTTTGAAAAATAAGTTGCATAATACCAGCCCTGTGTCTGGCAATCAAAGATTTGAACAGTTTCTGCAGCCATTTGACAAATGTCAATGTCAACACAGATTGAAAAGCTTGCAGAGAAGGCTGTAAATAATTAAACATGGTCTCAGTGAAGTTGCAGTTTTTCTGTCTCAGGACTTTGTGTTCTGCATCATCTTCCAAAAGGAGGCAGTTCTCTTTTCCACCCTGGGTATAGTGGCATCTCCTCTTGGATTTGCTGGCTTTTATGGTCTGTAAAATATTAGATCCCCAAGACTGTCTCCATTGCTGTTTACTTGTTTCATGGTGTACACAACAAAAGCAACACACTTTCATTCACCTACATTGTCAGCAGATGTTACAGCCTGCATAAAGCTTCTGAGGTTCTCCTGATTCATTATGGCAGGCGCAGCTTATTAACTCGATCTACAATACAAGGGAGCTGTGAGTAGCTATTTTGCAGAAAAAAAGGAAGAAGAGATCCGAGGCTAGTTCAGACTAAACTTGAACTTATTTACTAAGTAAGTAGATGTAGATGTAGCGCACGGTGTCCAGAGTAGAAGATGGCATTGCAGGCACTCTACCTGCTGTTCAGGACAACAGATTCCACAGCTGTGCAGTATTTGCCAGAAGAAAATCACAGGACTGATGTCTCACCTGTTGTGGAATCATGGCTCTGCTTAGCTACGGGATTAATTGAAAACACTTTCTGCCTTAATGATTTAAGGGTTTGCTTAGTCAGCCTTACTGAATTAAAGAACGTCTCTAGTGTCATTGACCCAGCCCCAAGCATTAGGTGGTTTGATATAGTTGGTGTTTGGCATCCCATGGAGTGACTTCATTTACTTCATGGGCTGCTCAGCAGATTATCCCCTCATTGTGGACTAGTAGGAGTCAGTGACCCCTGCAGAGGACTTTTGATAAGGATGTTATTGAGGGGATGATCTAGCTGTGGTGCATGCAAACAAGTGATACACATCCCATAACCATCCCATATGAGTAAGTGGATGCTCTACCCAAGAAATGTAGTTGTGGGATGGAAGTACTTACATTTGAAGTTGCATTTGGTGTTGCTCTCTTTTGGTGCCTTCAGGGCTAGTGAAGGGTGGGTGCAGATGGTAGTCAGGGACAGGTTCATGTGTGTGTTAGTATTTGTAGACATTTGGCTTGAATGAGGAGTTGTATGTTAGATATTCTAAAATGGATCAAACAAGATAGGCAAATGGTGCTTCTCCCCATGTTCCATTTTAATAAAGTGCTAGCTCGCCACTCAGAATCCATCCCCGTGTCTGTTCTCTTCTACTTGATTATCCACATCAGTGATTCAGGACTGCAGAAGTTAGCATAGCTGCAGGACGGGCTCCGCAGCAGCACTGTGCCATCTGTGGGGATGTGATTGTTCAGCAAAAGGGTGATAGACAGCTGTGAGGTACAATTCAGAAGGAGTTGGAGAGTCTAGAGCCTGATGTGGGAGAAAGGTTTTAGAAAAATTATACATCATGCTTTCTTTCTGTTATTAAATAAGGATTGTTTACAGTGGCAATTAAATCATGTTAGCTATACTGTTCTTCAGCTTGGTAAGCAAGAAATACATGTAACCATAGTTTGCCTAGTGTGTAAACTTTTCTTCAGCAATATTCTAGGCTAGTTAGGGTGCTAGTACAAAGACAAATATATGATTACATGTGTACTATAATGCACAAACTGTAAAATAGCTGTGACTTGACTATGTTGGCCAGGAAAACTGTGTTGAACTGTGTTTTAAATCATGTTTCAGTTAACAAAATTTTATTCCCTAGTATAGATGAGGTCTAAATTATTAATCTTAAAGGCTGGGAAAAGAAAAGCCAAAACATTTGTCAGTCGTAAAAAAGGAATCTGGATATTGAAGGAAAACACAAATGCAGGGAAACAGAGTCTTGGCACAGGGAGTCGTATCACAGGATCAAAACACTTCATGAGCTCTTTGAAAAAATAAGATTTGAATTAACAATGGGTGTCTTGTTTTCAAAACTAGATTTACTTCTGATCAGCAGACGCATGGAATAGATAAAGCTTTCCTTTGGGGACCAGCTCTTATGATTGCTCCAGTTCTTCAAGAGGCAAGTATTCTAACTTTACAATGGTACAACACAGGAACCAAAGAGGTTAATACTATTCAGGGCTTTAAAGCAGATGGTGGGTGGTCATTTATTTAGCTGCACCATCCAGTTTTTTGGCCACTCTCAATCACTGAGGAGTCAATTTTATGAACATACAAAGCTGTTCAAAAGGTACAACTATACATACACAGGCAAGATTCTTCTTCTTGCCCATTCTCACATTGCAGATGTCTCTGAAAGATAGTGGTAAAGGCTTTATAGGGTTTGGAAGAAGGAAGAGAAACAGATATAGAATGTCTGCTAGCTCCTGTACAAAGTTATTAAACAAACTAACTTCCAAATTAAAACTTCCCCCAAAATCTTGGAATTGAAACTTGTGTAATAATATGCTAGGAATTTCCTCACCACCAAGCCCAAAGCCCTTCTGTTAACTTAATAATGACAAAGTGATATGCAGTGTTAGAAAGACAAGATGGGTGAGGTAATATCTTGAATTAGACCAGCTTCAACTGGTGAGAGAGACAAGCTTTTGAGCCACATAGACCTGAAGAAGAGCCGTGTGTAACTTGAAAGCTTGTCTCTCTCACCCACAGAACCCAATCTAATTCAAGATATTACCTCACCCAGCTTCTCTCTCTTATAACAAAGTTAGTTACTGACGGGTTTAGAAAAGCACTGCCTTGTGGATGGACAGCCCGTTCCTCACATCGTGTGAGGCCATTAGACCCACTGATTATTTCCTTGCTGTGAGTCTGAAGTAACAGCTGCAAAGTGGGTTTGTTTGAATGCCTTAGTTGGAAGAGGAGAGGATTTTTTCTGTGTCATAGGGTGGCTGGCTACTTTAAGGGGGAGTGGGGTCCAGTGCACCTGAGCTAATTATCTGTTGTCCAATGGGCCAAGTGGAGAGCACTTGGGCCTTAGAAAAGGGGAGACAACTGCAGGTTGTTGGAAGATGGCTGCAGACACTGGAGGGAATAAGAAGGCTCCTATAGGGCTCTGACTTAGCAAGCAGAAGACACCACTAGGAGAAGGCCACACTATATGCAAGAGGTAGGGGGTTGGGACAGGAAAAGAGATCTCAGGGAGGAAGGGCTGTCCCCAGCTTGGAAGCAGAACAGAAAGGTATTTGAACTGAAGGAAAAACAGATGCTCAGAGAGGAGGGGCTGTGCCCTGCTTGGAACTGGAGTGAAAGAAATATACTTTTAGGAAGAAGATAGACTCCTGCGGAGGAGGAACTGGGCCTACCTGAAATGGGATAAAGACTTTGTAAACTTGAGTTGTCTTTTGAAGGACATTGTGCAGTACATACTAAAGTGGATCCCAGAATGGGAAATGTGTTGAATATCTGGACTGTGTGGACTTTTCAAGGGACTGAGTGAAGGGGAAACTGAGGCAGGCCTCAGCACAGCCATGTTGGCCACTAGAGGTTGCTACAGAGTAGGCACACCCTTTGTCACTCCCTCACACTGCCATTTTCTTGATAGTCAGCAGCAAGACTGGGTGAGTGCTGGGTTTGAGCCACAATGAAGAGTTATACTTGTAGTGTAAATTACGGTTATTTGAAAAAAGTTTTTGTTACTAGAACCATGAGCGAATGATGTAATATTTATGAATATTGATGATCAGAGGCACAAAGGGATTTAAGCATTTACCTGCCACTTCAGATACCTTCCTCAAAGATTTAGATCCTCAAACCCCACCACTAAGTGGCCGCCTATGTCTATAAGTAACAAAATTCCAACCAGGGAAAGCTCTGTGGCATTTAAACATCTGGCTGTGGCCATGCACAAAACTGCCTACATGCTGATACCACTAAGCTGCTTGTCACCAGACCCAGGGGATCCTTAACCTAGTCATTCCCCAGCCTATCTTGCATGCGTGGACTGACCCACTTGACATTTTTCAGAGGCTGCCCTATGTAAAGCACAGTCACTCTCTTGTATTATTATAGCTAAATGGTTAGAGTGCTTACCTGGGATGCCTTTCCTAAGCATTTCCCACAGGCTCAGTTAGGTGGCTCCCCACTCAGCTTGTAGCTTTTGTGAGTTCTATTCTCCAGTCCATGTGAATTCTAGAGCAGAGTTTCCCAACCGGTGTGCCACGGCACACAGGTGTGCCATAAAGTCTGAGCAGGTGTGCCACAAATTTTTTTGAAAAAGCTACTCAAAGAGCTCTGGATTGGCTCATGAATATTCATAAGTTTCCTGGTTGTGCCTCAAATTAATTAAGGGTAGCAAGGTATGCCACAGCAGAGGAAATGTTGGGACCACTGTTCTAGAGGGAGTCTGGGAGCTTTATTCAGGGCTGTAGAATCCATTAGACTTTGGAATGCCCATCTTTTATGCCTTTCAAAACTGAATCTAAGTCCCCTCGGTAGGCCTAGCACTAAACAGATTGCAGTTTGTCGCATATCTGCTTCTAAATCATGTGCCTCTGAAGCTGTAAAAGAACTTATTATTCTTACGTAGCAAATCGTTTTTACAGCCAGGGAGATTGCTTTCTGTGTCGTCTTGGAATCCTTCATTTTCAAATTATTCCTATATTCTTAAAACCTAATGACTAACTGGGGGAGTTCAGAACAGGCGATAAGTGTGATCAAGGCCCTTGGAAAAACCCTTATATGAAGGGACAATGAAAAGACTGAAATAGTTTGCTAGGGAAAGGACATGAATAACAGAGGATATGACTAAGGTATAGTGAATGGTCTGGAGAAGACAGATCGGGGCTTCTGTTCTGCCTGTCTCATAACAAATAAACAAACAAGACCTTTAATGACATTAAAAAGTGCATATTCAAAACTGATAAAGGAAATATGTTTTTGCACAGTGTGTAACTTAGATTCAGGAATTTATAGAGGTCAGGAACTTAACAAGAACAAAAAGGTATTGAACTTTTATATGACTATCAGAGTCATCATAATTAATGATGATGATTTTGGAAAGGGTATTGAACTTCATGCTTAAGGATTTAAACCAATTTCTAATGATGAGATCAGAATAAAACCTAAACATAGGGAGGGTCAAAGTACCACACAGCTGTTTACCACACTTCTGTCTGAAAGATCTTGTCATGGCCACTGACGGACAGGAAACTAGAGCAGAGGAACTTTAGTTCTGATCCAGTAGATCAATTCTTACATCTATCCAAAGACTTTCATCCTTTAGTAAATCAATACATTCTTAGACATTCATTGAATTTATTTAAATTTGCCCAGACGTGATGGCAACATCAAGAGTTTTCCATTGAAAATTTCAGGCAAAATAAAACTTTAACAAAATTACCCATCAACAGACTCCCAATCACCACAACTGTATTTGTTTTGAACTCAGTTAAATGTGTCTGGCATGTCAAATGATACATTCAGGTAGCTGTGCAATATGTGTTTGTTTCCCATATGTTAAATTTTCAAGCTTTATTTAATATCTTCATGGTAAATGCATGTTTCAGCAGATTACTGTGCAAGTAAATGGGTCAGATCATCTCCTTCTGCTTTGAAAATCCTTGAAGGGAGGTTCTAGGAAGGAAATATCTTCCCATAGGAAAAAGCCATACATCTCTACCTCTAACTAGTAGATCTATGGCAAGCTAGGACAATCCATGCCTCCTTTGGCTCCCCCTGTTCCCTGGCATCTGAGCTCTGCTTCTCAATAGAAAGGGAGAGATGAGCATGTGGAGAGTCTAAGGGATTTTATGTGTAAGAATGACAATCTATTTTGATCCAAGTGTATATGAATCTACTTCTTCTGATGCAAACTTTTTCCAAGGTAAGCACTTTTAGAATTAATAAGACTTTATCTCTGAAACTCAATAATAAATTTGTCACCAAACATAAAGTCGTAATTATGCTGTTAGCAATGAATTATCTATTCAAAAGGCATTAAAATATTATAAAGAAGAATCCTAGGGCAGAGATAGCTATGTACCTGCTTCACTCGCTCCCAAATCTTGCTTCCTGTCACTTCCATTGGGGAAGAATCAGGCATTTCAAACTGGGGGTCTCATATCTATTTCTTATAAGTAGACCTTTCTTCTCCAGAAGTGTCATCAACAGGAGCTGCTAGTCCTTTGATACAATGCCTCGCCTCATCAAGCAGTCATATTTGTGATTAATGTCTGTGGTATTTACCCAACTACTCCTGTTTTCCATCTTCAAGCACCTGGCAAAGTGGGATGTCTCCCATGAAAGCTCATGCGATAAATAAATTTGTTAGCATTTAGAAGTGCCACAAGACTCCTTTTTTGTTTAATCATACTTCATTAGCTAATTTAAGAACCTGATTCTTCAGGTGCATGCACAACTTAAGCATGTAAGTAGTCCCACTGAAATCACATACATTGATATTTGCAGGATCAGGGCTTTTAGTCTGGGTATTGAGTTAAAATAAAAAGTCTGTCACAGTGCCATGGAATCATCTGATAGAACTGCAGTGAGCCAAACTCAGCCTGATGCAGTAGCTGGCAAGCACTACTAGATTAGTCAGCTCTAATGGGTTATTGCCCATTAATAATATTAATAATTAATATTGCCCATTAATAAGTATTGCCACATTAATAATACTTATTAATATTCAAGATTTTACCTTAGAATGATAAAGAGTATACAAAACAAACATGGAGTCCTGTGGCCTTTTTAAAGACTAGCAGATTTATTTATTGCATTCAAAGCTTTGAAGACGAAGTGGGATTTTCTCCCATATCTCATGCAATAAATAAATTTGTTACTCTTTAAAAGGGCCACAGGACTCCTTGTTTGTTTTGCTGAACTAGACTAACATGGCTACCCCTTTGGAAATTGAGTACACAGATATTTAAGCACAAATAAAGAATTAATTTAGCAATGTACTATCAGAAATGTGAAAAAATAGTTAAACTACTTTCTGATAATTACAGGGAGCAAGATCGGTGGATGTTTATTTTCCTGAAGCATCTTGGTATGACTACTACACAGTATGTATTTTAAAAGTTCACAATTTCTTACAGTTTGAACTAATTTAAAATGTTACAGCCCAAGTAAAATTAATTTTGTGCACTGCTCAGCAATATATTTTCCCCCAAAGCACCTGTGGTGAAGAAATTGGCTGGGGCGGGGGGACCTTCTGTGCCAGGCTGGCCAACTGAGCAAGTAAATTACCCAGCTTTCAGTAGCATTTTTTTTCTATTTTTGGATTATACAGCACTAAGATACAGAGGGCTGAATTTTCAGGAGCAGCCTATACAATCATGCCCACAATTGTCAGGGTTTCTATTTTTATTTGCATTAATAAGTTTCAGATTTGCATATTATATTACTTTCATGCATACAAATTAGGGGCATATATGTTTATCTGATTTGCACACCTGACTGCAGATTGCACACAACAGTACAAAAGTCTGTGCACATGTTTTTGGCGTGGAAAAACAGTGGAGGGCAATCTTACAGGTGAGGATGAGAGATGTGGAACAAACAAGCAAGCAATCAAAAACATTTGCCAAGACCGCAGATTTTGATCTTGAAAAATTTTAAGTTTGCTCTATTACTTTATAAATAATTCCTTTACCTACAGATTGGATTTTCAAAAGTGCTCTGATGTGGCCTAACTCTGCTCTTACTGAAGTCAAAGGAGAAACTTATATTTCCTGTACTTCAGTAAAGGCTACAATTAACTACCTTGTGCAGTTACAGCTAGAGGAAGGGTAATGAGAAAAATGTTAGTGGACTTTTTATTAGACATTTTTATTCTTAAAGAATAATCTCTTGGACCCTTATTTAGTTATTTTTTTTCAAATAGGTGAATTTTTCAGCATTCAGCGAGTGGCAGAGTATCTAAATTATTTTCTCCCTTTTCTCCTTTAATGACAACTCAGTTCTTCAGAATACAGAGTTCCTTTACCTCACTGCTTAGCTTAACTCACTTCTTTAGCTTAACTTCTTAATAGAGCTGAGTGAAATTTTTGCCAAAACTTCTCTTTGATGAAAAATGCAGATTCAGTGACACTGAAATGTTTTAAAAATGCATGTCTTTTTCAGTGAATTGTGGGTCAGTTTTTTAAGCAAATCCTAAAAAATCCTGTTTCATTTTGACATTTTCAAAACTACATGCCTTAATTCTTTTGTTGTTTAAAATTATTCTGGAAACTTCATTCAAATTTATTTAACTTTTTGTTTAAAAAGTTAGTTCAAAATCAAAACTCTTTCATTTCAGGTCCAACAAAACATTTGTTAACCCCAAATGAAATTTTGTTTTTGTTTTTTGGCCTGCTGATTTTATTTATTTATTTGTTTAGTTATTTATTTAAGAGCATGTATTTGTTTTCAAACTGTCAACAAACCAAGCAAAATTTATTCAAACAGCTTTCTCAACTCCCACCACCTCACATAATAGGGCTCCACATCTCAGCTAACTGTTGTGGCAACACCTAGAGTTTTAAGGAGGGTGTTGAACAAGGAAACTGGGTTAGTTTTGCTGATGCTTATGGGGAGCTATGCCCAAGTATGACATATAGCATGGGAAAAATATAGAAGTCATTCTCTGAAAACTTAAGTGGCAATTCAGGCTGGCAGCATGGGCCAGTCAGAGGCAGGACACAACTTTTTTGGAACAGAATGAGAGATAAGTAGGGTGGGGATGGGTCATCAAGTTTCTTGACAGTGAAAATGAGTAGCTTATATATGTTATGATAGAGAAAAGAAAGCCCATAAAGAGAAGGAAAGAGAGTGTAATATGGTCAAAGTGATGGACTAGGACAATGATCTATGCCAAGGCTACTGAGTGGATTTTTCTGGAGAAAGGGCATGGTTTCGTTTAATTACTATGGTACCAGTTTGTCCCAATGACTGAAGAAAATTTAACAAAGTTTTCATTCCAAATGGCTATAAAATTCTTACTGCAAAACTGAAATGTGACAGCTTCCATATACCTGGAAAGGTTAGCAAGACTCTCTTGCTTTCTGCTTAGAAACTATTCACAAGTTTTTAAACAAGATACTGACTGATGACAATTTTTAAGGTGATTCACTGTATCTTAGTCATGATTGTTCTGTCTTTGTTGTATCCCTTGTGCATAACTTCAAGGTCCAGATTCTGTTAGATACTGATACAAATATGAAAAAATGTCACTTAATTCCATGATGTTATTCTGGGGCTAGATTCTTATCTCATCTACATCAGTATAAATCCATATCTCTTTCATAGCTTTAAGGTTATTAATGATAGTATCTGGATTTAAAATAAAAAGCTTTGAATTGTATTAATTTCTGTGGTAGGGCGATAAAGTACCAGTGACATGGCATGGAAAATATGGTAATGTGGATGCCCCGTTAGAGAAGATCCCACTCTTTCTCCGTGGAGGTTACATTCTGCCAACACAGGCACCAGCCACAACAACCACTGTGAGGTAACTACCACATAATGATATATTTATTTCAAAAGGATATACCACATTTTTCGATTCAGGGATTCTGTGAGGGAAAGTGGTTCCCAAGCTTTCTGAGTGAAAATTCCACTAGTTAACACTAGGTAAAACATGTGCCCTCCCCACCTTCTACCCTGCCTTTCACTGGCCATTAACACATATAGCCCCTATTAACCCATACAATTAAAATTCTAATTATAACACTGAATTACTTAATAATAATAATAAATTACTCCTAACTGAGTAAGAATCTAAGCTTTCTGTGGTAAAGACATCTGTGCAAACACTGTGGGGTCCCATCTATTCTTATCCCTCATGGATGGAGGAGGCAGACTCTGGCAGGTTGAGCAAAAAAACCATGGAGTCGTGTGGCACTTAAAGACTAACAGATCTATTTTTTGCATGGGCTTTTGTGGGAGAAAATCCTACTTCATCAGATGCTTTGAAGATGGGTGAACTTACAGAATGGAATGAGGGCTGCTCCAGGACCCTCTTCCTGCTGGCAAGACTGCACCTCTCTGACTGGGTGCCTTACCAATGTGAGGCTATTTGGGGGCTGGCTCCTTCACTTTGGTCAGAGTGGAGCTTTGTGCTGCTGCTCAGCTGTGGCTGGTGTGGGGCTCAAGGGGCTAAATGATCTTAATATTACTGAAGCTTCATGGACGCTCCTGGAATCTTTGGTGTCCTCCAAGGGGTCCCAGTTACTTCCCAGGTCTGGAACTGTTGGAGTACATAATAGCCTTACTCCTCTCATTCTGGTATCCTTCAAATAAAAATATCTTAATAAATAATAAGAAAAACCCATTCTGTGTAAAGTATTTAAATTTTAATTTAAAATTAAATTATAGCATCAGGCCATGTCTTTTTGGAATCTCCACTTTAAATACTTTATCTTCAAACCAAGTTTATATGATTGAACACCAATGGGAATATGACAAAGCTATAATGAGTGGGGTGAGCAATAGCTGTATAATTTAATGTATACTGGATGAAAGTAGGTTCAGAAAGCAATCAGCTTGGTAGCCAAGTAGTCCAGCATGGTGTGACTCAATGGCAACTAAAATATATTGCACATAGGGGAAACTCCAGTTAGCCAACTCTTGACATGACAGGAGATTAAGCCTTTTGCTTAATTGCTCTTCTGTTGTATGAGGAACCATGTATGAGGTGTCCCAGTCTGTAAATCACCTAGAACAGTGGTTTTCAAACTTTTTCCTCGGGACCCAGTTGAAAAAAATCATTTATGCCTGCAATATAATTCAGTCTTTCGAGCAGTCCTGGGTCCTGACCCTAAGTTTGAAAACCACTGACCTATAACAGTATTCCCCAGATGATCAGTCCCAACCCACTAGTGGATCATGGAAAGTTTTTAGATGAGTCATCACATCAAAGCCTGCATGTCATTATATGGGGGTGGCAGGTTAAACCTCATGGAATTACAATCATATGTGCAAGGTCACTGTGCCTGGAGTGGGGGGCCAGGTCCAGCCCCATGGGACAGAGCCACCAGGATAAGCTGAGTGCAGGGTGGGTTCACTCTCTATATCCACCTCTCTGGGGCCAGTCCTCCATATCAGACTGAGATTCAGGTTGCAGTGCTGGGTCAAAAGGTGCTTTGCAGAAAATCAGAAGATGTATTCCAAAAAAAAAGACAAAATTTAGTTGGTGAATGACCTTAGTGGGACCCAAAACTTTTACTGATCTAGAAGCTTTCTATCATCTTGATCTACCAGTTCAGGATCCATCCAAAACCTACTCCCAGCCTGGAAGTTAAGACTAGAAATCAAATGGTTTCTGTATCACCTGGTCAGTCACTTCATATTTGCAACAAATATATGGCAAAAGAGTAAACTTTAGACCCCTCTTCTCTTCTGACCTGGAATTAACAAATGCTGTGGGGAGAATAGACAGGCTCTAATTGTTCAGTTGTAGAGGAAAATGTCTTCCTAATACCAAAAAGTGACTCGCACGTAGCTGAAGCAAAATGGCAGTTCCAGACAAATATAACACAAGAAATAACTAAATATTCCTGAACCAGGAGCGCCCCTGGCCTGGAAAAAGACCTGGGGCTCAGGCGCTGGGACTTGGTGCTCATGTGCTTTAAGTGCGCCACCACTGCAGAGCAATGGGATAGGAAACTGGTACAAGGTACCACATAGAGTGTACCAGTCAAACTGAGCCTTTGGGGAGCTAAGTCATCCCCTAAATTGCAGACCAGATAACTAGCATTTTGAAGCTGCCAAAGAAGGGAAGGTCTTTTCCTGAGAGGGATTCCCCACAGCAAACTTGGAGTCCTCTTCCTTGGCAGCTCACGGGATCCACCTCTGTGGGCAAATGGTAATTCCTGGTCTCTTTTTATTGCTACAAAATCTAATTGAATTGTAGAAATTACAAAATTTCTAGTTTTATTGTGAACTTAGAGGGGGAAAAATAGTCCTTTCACACTCATCATTGATACCTCTCATTTGACAGCCGTCTGAACCCATTTGGACTTATAATTGCTCTAGATGAACAAGGAGAAGCCTCTGGGTCACTCTTTTGGGATGATGGTGATTCCATTGGTAAGTTTGTCATGCTACTGCAAAACAGTCAGACCCTGATTCTTCTCTCAGCAATTTTTCACCCAAGTAACTCCATGTCTTAGCTGCAGTTACTATTGATTTCTATTGGTAACTGACAGGAAAGTTGATCCTGATTCTAATTTCACTCTGGTGTGACTCTGTTGAAGTCAGCAGCACTATGTTCATGACACTGGTGTGAGATATGAACAAACACATTAGGCACGAAGAGATGACACTTATTTCACAGGAATGTGAAACCTGACCTTAGGTTACTGCTGAAGAACTGAAAATCAATCAATCAGTGTGTAGGCAGCACTTGAACTGCCAGCAGAAAAGTTGGCTATCTGTTCCTAATTGCTGGCTACTGGTAACTTCAACTATGTATATTACTTCCTGGATGCCTTACTGTCATGGCTTTTGTTTCTGTTTGTTTTGACAGATACTATTGAAAATGAAGTCTATTTCTTGGCCAACTATATATTCAGCGAAGTAAGTAACACGTATTATTTTGGTTCTTATCTCTGAATGTCTTTGTTACAGCTCTAGTATTCAGCTTTTGAGTTTGGTGAACCACTTAGTTTGGCAAAGTTTGAGAGAGCTACAAAACAATCATGTTGTCATACTGCATTGCAATAGTTATGTCTTGACATGTCATCAGGATATATGATGTTTTAATGGGACATCATGGTGTGACCCTGACAATATATTTTTCACCTCTCATGCTTTTTTCCCCATCTGCAGCTGCTGGGAGGGAAGTAATCTTTCCCTACTTTCACCCACTTACTTGGCGCTGCCGGGTGACAGAAGGTGTTACTCTTACCTGTGTCTTTTTAACCTTTCTCCCACATGGCTTGCAGTAAGAAGCTCTGTGAGTTCCCAGTATCTATTCTGTACTCCCCATGCTTTCTGATTGCCCCTGCAAATAGTATTTCACTGTATCTTTGAGAACCAGTTAGTATCTACAGTGCTGTTCATATGTAGTTCTAGAAGTCAAGGCAGAAAGTTACTGTGTCAGAAAATATCTAAAAGGAAAACCAATCTAAGTATCTGAGAAAGATGCTATACAATGAGCTTACAAAAAGTAAGTAGAAACTCACCTATTACAATAAGTTACGACATCTATTACAAAAATAGCTGGTGAACCTACTTCAGCAAGTTATGCAAATTGCTTTTATCTAGTCAATGCCTTTTGGTCCCAGCTTCTCCAAACTGGCCCTTCCTAGTTAATTTTCAAACAATTCAATTCAATTGAAGTCCTTTGCGCCTCATTGTTCCTCTCTGTTCTCTCTCCTTCAGAGCAAATCTTGTTTTCTTTATTGGTCTCAACTACAAGTGCATGTCTCCATGGCTGGCAATTCTGACAGCTATATGGGGTGTGATGAAGCTGCTTGCTTGTAAGCAAGAGGGAACTCTCATCTTCCTGTGCTTGTTACAGGGTTTCTAAAACCCATTACTTGTCCTTCTTGCAAAGCTGAGGCTCTGCCTTGGCTGTTGTAAGCTACTTCCAGGGACAGAAAATCAGCACTGCAGTGCAAGCTTCCTTCCTGGTGCTGTATCCAAAAGGCACATGGTTTTAGTGACAGGTGACATTTCATGATCTTCAGGTTTGTCTCTAGTCCATTGGTTCTCAACCACCATGTTGGGACATATTACGGAGTTACCACACAATGGTAAGTGTGTTGCAGAGAGCCATGGAGATGGCTGGATTTGGCCTGGGGTGGGTGGGCTGGGGTGTCTTGCAGGGTTGCAGTATGCTACCAAGTGTGTCGTGACCTGCAAAAGGCAGAGAACCACTTCTTGAGTCACCACATTTAGCCAGTGCATGAGCAGTAACTAATGTGAGCTCATTCCCTAGGTCTGGAGACAGTATCACAGACTTCCTATTGCCTTTTTGCAGCCAACCATGCCTTCTCTATCAGTACATTTTTTGGCTGATGTCTACTACTGGGTGTTCTTTTCAGTTTACCTCTTGAGAAAGGCCCACCCCAAGTTCTACCTCTGTTTGTATTATGAATACACTTTCAAAGCCCAGGCTATAGTTCTGCATGTCTGTAGAGTATGGCCTTGTGCATCTGAAAAGCTCTTTCACAGGTCAGTAATGGTGGTCTACAACACCTGTCTTGGGGTGGCATCAGGTTAGGTTAGTTAACAAGGCTACGATGGTGGCAAAATGGGTTATGAAGTGAGGACAGTAGCCAGGTAAGGAAGGCACCCACATGCCTTCTAGTTGTTGGGTCTTATATGCATGTAAGGCATGGAATTGAACCACCAAGGGGCAGACTTCTCTTCCACTGATTATGTCCCAGATAAGAGTCTTCTTCGAGCATTTGAGGGGGAGGAGTTGCCTTTAATCCAGCTTCTCTTAGAGAGACAGAAGAATGACAAGTACCTTATTGATATAATTTGCAATAGGCAACTACATTATCTATGTATGCTACCACAGATTGCCTATAGGATTAGAGCCTTTGGTCCATTGAATGTTGAAAAGTGGCCACCATCCTGTGTAACCCAGAGGGTGTCATCTTAAAATGAAATAGAGTAGTGTAGAAAAAACAGTCTTCCCCTGGGAATTCAGTGTTAAGGAGATCTGCCACCATATTGGAAGTTCATAAGAGCAGGTTAAACAAGCACCTGTCAGGGATGGTTTAAGAGGGTACTTGCTTCAGCCATGAGTGCAGGGTGGTGGACTTGATGACCTCTCATGGTCTCGTCTAGAGTCTATGATTTTACCCCTTTGTGAAATCCAGCATAGCGATATACTCAGCTTCTCTTAAGTTCCTCCACCTGTGATATGGGGTAGGCATCAAATTCAGAAGTTCATTCACTTTTCTGAAATCCATACAGTTGCCATTCAGATTTGGGACCAGCACAATAGGACTCCCCCAGTTACTTTGGGGTGGTTCTATTACCCAGTGTTCTAACACAGGCCTGATCTTTCTTGACAGTCTCCCTCAGTTTCTTGGGGATTGAGTCGAGCCCCTCCCACATCACTTCACCAGACTTTGTATAAATTTGAGGGTGTGCCAGGAATGTATTCTCAGGAAGAACTGGGAATACCTGTGAGAAAGCAACCACCAGTTGGACAGCTTGTTTGCTTTTGCTTCTGGTTTAGGTTCTTTCTAACAGGTACTGCACTTTAAGGCAATCATTAATTTAGGGTTCTAATTCTATCTCCTCAGAATATAGTGTGGTTAATATGGTTCTTCCATGGCCTTTGAGGGCTTCAGTAAATTTATATGGTAAAATTTGTTGCACCTTTTTTCCTCTGATTTTCTGATTAAGTAGTCTCTACTTTCTTTATCGTCTTGTAATGATCAAGTGACAAGGCTTTTAACTTTGATTCCATGCTTGGAAGTAGTAATAGGACTGTCAGTGAGACGGAAGATATGTGTCTGCACCGCCTTTATTATAATGTTGCTGTTGTTCCTGTGCTGCTTTGAGATTTATTTTTTCTAACATGTCTCCACAGCCACCAGTATCTTGAGTAACTTTAATATCTACTGTACTATTTGTTCAGCTCTTGGTACCTGGCTTCCTCAGGTTTTCTGTACCAGGTTGAATATACCTCATGGCTGCCATCCATACAGCAGCTGAAAGGGCAAAAACTCTGCTTGTGGTTCTTACCTGCTAGTGGGGAAAAAAACGACTTGGTGTAATTGGTTCCAGTGTAAGATTCTGAGTAATGAATTTCTTGAGAATTTTCTTAAGCATCTGATTGACTATTTCTACTAGGCCATCTGTCTGCAGATAGTATATGGATATGCGTAATACTTTTACTAGTTCCCAGACCTTTTTCTTCAAGAAAATTTTTCCTCTGGTCTGTCAGGACCTCTTTGGGAAACTCTCCCCAAGCAAAGACCTTCAGCAACTCATTACTGATAGTTTTGATATCTGTAGGAGAATGGTATAGCTTCTGAGTATTGGGAGGCATAGTTCACAACAACAAGGACATGCTTATGTCCTGAGATGCTTTTTCCTAGGGGGCCTATAGGGTCAATTCCTATTTGTTCAAAGAAGTCTCCATCAAGGGGAGGGGTACTAGTGGAGTCTGAGGATTTCCTGAGCAGCCGCTAACTAGCACTTAGAGTGTGATGCTCAGAAAGGATCAGGTCAATATCCTAGGCTTCATCTTGTATTTTCCAGGACATCCCACATATAGGGTTACATGTGCTAGATGCAGTAGTTTATGGTGAAATACTTGATGTACATTCATGTCTCGTGTCTGTCTATTCTACAAGCATTCCATGAGGTTTAAATACTAAGAACATTTTTGTAATGCTAATAGCCATTTTAATTAATTATGCTAATCCTGCTTTCCTAGGTATGGATTTGACAGTGAGGCCTGTGGCCTTGGCATGAGCTGACAACTGATCACCCCCCCACCCCCCATTTCTTGAGTTTTCCTACTGCTTTGACTGTCTATTCCCAGATAAATGTCTGGTCACAGCTGGAGTCCACGAGAGTTAGCATTTTGTGGCCATTCTTTTCAGCTGGGATATGATTTTCCCTAGGCTTTCGTTCTGGGCCCTCTTCTCTCCTTTCCAGACCTGTCTGAAGTTGCAGTTCTTATAGGGTCAGTCATGAAACCTGTGCCTTTATAGCCCACAGCAGTAACATTCTATTATATTTATCCTTTGTTTTCTAATGGCTAAGGCATCCTCTTTCTGAAATTCACTGGGTGCCTGTTCCTGTTTAGGCAGGGGTGAGGAACTGGTAGGGCACTTAAAGTCATGAGTCTATCATCTTAGGGAAATCTTACCCATATACCTGCTCCCTCCTGCCTGCTGATGAATGAGCTGTGTTTTCTTGGGGTTTATCTGGTAGCCTTCTTTGGAATCCCACTCCTTCTTTCTCAGTTGATATGGATCAGTTACTCCTTCAGCAGAGGGTCCCTGAGCAGCTTGAATGGCCATATAATCCTCCTTGAAGTGCATGGCATTGGCAAGGTTTACTGTTTGGGGTCTGCAGACTAAGGCCTGTTTGAAGTATTCCATAACTGAGTTCTGCTATCGTGGGTCCTGTTTGAGACTCTGGCTTTAACCAATGCTAGCAGAGGTCCTTAAGTCTTCATGTGATTGTACATGGTCATGCTTGTCCAGTGTGGTTGCCCTCACTGGCTCGTAGCCCTGGGCTACTTCATGGTCAGGTTGCAGTATGCTGCCTGATGAGGAGTGGGGTAGATCAGATTGGGGCTGGGCCAGAGATTAGTAAGAAGCCATGGCCACCCTGTCAGAGATTACGAGAATGATTCCAGATCATCACTTGTTAACACCTTGGGAAGCATAAGGGTTATAGTGGTTCCCAGAATTATTTGAGATGAATTGCCTGGAGGTGCAGAACTCTGAGTGGCAGGAGCCGGTATACCACCTATTGGAACAGCTCTTGCTGATTGGCTGCCATCTGTTTGAACAGTTATTGCTGGCTGACTCACAAGCACAATAACAGAGACAGCCATTGCAGGAGCTTATTCACCTCCACAGTTCTTTTGTGTGTATATAGATGGGAAAAAAGGAGGGAAGGTTCCACTGCCCCATGCTTTTCATCAGGGTGGTTTAATGCAATCCCACTTCTGGTACCATACTGTCAACAGTCTTGGTGTGGAATATATAAGGGCCCAGCTTCTCCTAATTAACCCTCCCCAGTTTGTTTTCAAATAGCACAGTTCATAGACCTTCACCTTAAATTGAATCTATCCATCCTTCATTCTGCACCTTGCAGTCTCCTTCTGTTTTCCAGTTGTTTTCGCAGAGGCTGCCTGGCAGGAAACTGTTCCTCCATTGCCGTCTCAGGCTCTTCTGCCCCCTCTCCATCTCTGTTCTCTCCTCTTTATAGCAAGTCTTGTTTTCTCAATTTGTCTCAGCTGTGGGAGTCTGTCTCCATGATTGGCAGTTGTGGCAGCTGTGTGGGGGTGTGATCAAGCTGCTTGCTTGTAAACAGGAAAGACTCTCCTTTCCTTTCTGCCTCTTCTCAGTATGTAGTTTGTAAACTCCTTTTCATGTCTATAATTGTAGTCTGAAGGAGGAAATATTTAAGACATAGCAGATATATTGATGAAGAATTGAATAATTCAAAAGATGGGGAAAATAATCTAGTTTCTACTTGAATCAACACTGAATACTGACATAGTTTTCTGTTCATACATTTTCAGGTTTGCCATCGGTAGAAATTATTTGGATTAATTAACAGGGCTGGCCCACAACATTTTGGCACCTGAGATGGGGAGCTCAAATGATGCCCCCGTGTCCCCTCACTTGGGCCAAAACTTTGAAAGGTCTCTATTCTGCCTTCTTCCTGTTCTACTCCTCTCATGGTACTGCTCTGCTACATACCCCAAAAAAGGAGAACTAACAACTTAAAATATCTTGTTCAAAAATTTTAAGTAACTTTCAAATGGCTGAACAGCAAATGTAACTTTTCTTGTATGCATAGTAAACACTGGCATTTTTATCTGTTTGAATAATCAAAGTGGTGCTTTCTGTCCCTTCTTGGCTGCAAAAATTTGAACTGCTTCCTGAGGGTCCACAGTCTGGGCCAGCTCATGTTCTGTTGAGACAGTTGCAAGGCAGACCAGCCTTTCCTGTGTCATTATGGAGCGTAGATGTGTTGTTATTAACTTCAGCTTGGAGAAGCTGCATTCTCTACTGGCAACTGTTACAGGAAGCGTTAGAAGTATGGGCAGAGCAACAAAAGCATTTGGGAAAAGGGTGGTCATCTTATTTGTGCACATATGTTCCAGAACAGCCTTTGGAGTTGAACCTGCTGAAATGTATCTTGAAAGGGCTTTCAGTTCATCACCCAAATCACTCCCATCAATATCACACATCATCATGCGTCAACACTATCTCTAGTGCCCTGCGTTGCTGGTGTAGGTCTTCTTCAGGTACAGTGAGGAGTTTTGGAATATCATACAACATCCAAAATATACTCCTGTGTTCCTTGAGCTGCATGGCTCTTCAACTGACTGTACTGCACAAGCTAGCACCTGGTTAAAGAGTTCTGCTTTGAATATTTTGGGGTCTCTTACGGGATTGTCCCATACCTCGTAATCAAACTTCTTCTTCTTCAGTGATTCTTGTATTCTTGAATGGGTGGGAAAATAGGTTCTGAGTGAAGTTCCTCTGTTGACTTCTGTGTACTCTTCAGAATAGTTTGAAATCCCTCATCTGATCGGTAAGACTGTAGGTATGATTTTGCTTTGTCCAGTTTGTTCCATTGCTCCAGATATATCAAGGTCATCACCTTGGAGTCTCTTGCTCACAACATTTATTTCAAACAGTATGTTGTGCCACAACACTAAGCCACACAGAAATTTGAAGTTATGTATGTTTCTGGTGATTCCATTTCCCTCTGCCACTGTTCTCCTATGAACAGTTGCTGTTATAGCATTATCCTCCATAATGGCAACTATAGCATCATCTATCTTCCCAATTTGGTGTTTGATACGCTTTATCACCTCCACTCAACTTTAACTCTTGGATCCATGTTTGCACTACTCTGTTCTTTCCTTTCATATTGGCACCATTATCGTAGCCCTGATCTCTCATGTCAGCTATTGCAATTCCCATATCTTCCAACTTTTTCAGAAGCACATTTGTCAGACCTGCTCCTGTAGTATCATCAATGTCAATAAATTCTAGAAATGCTCTCTGACAGTCACCATTGCAGGGATATTTTTACTAGGTTCTGTTTGTTTCATATGGCTCATGACAGGTGTGCAGACCAGAATAACAGTAATATCTTTCTGACTTCAAATCTGCCATAATCTTTTGTTTGACTTTTGTTGCCGGTAACTGTATGATTTCATTTTGAATTGTTTTTCCAAGGTAGTGGTGTGTGTAGCTTTCTTGGGTGGTGACTCTTCTTAGATGCTGCTGGAATACAGCATCAAACTCAGACATCAGCTCCACGATTTTAAGAAAGTTTCCATTGTTTGGTACATACAGCTAATCTGAAGTGCCATGCAGTGCTAGGGTTTGGGTAGCAAGTATTCTGACAATGGCAATGAGCCTTTTAGGACATTTTGCCAGTGAAGAGACTGATGCAATTGTGTCTTGATGCCGATCATGTATGGAGGCCTTTAACCTTAGTCTCATCTCAAGTTCTTTCCACCTATGGAATGGTGACTTGCTGCCTTCACAGGGCATGTCAGATTTCTAGCCAGATTCTTCCAGTCCCTTGTTCCTGTACAACCCACTGTGGCTGGATTATTAGAGTGGAAAGGTTTGCAACAAAAACAATATGCAGAACTCTGGGTTTTTGAGTTCATAAGCCAGGGCCTCTTCACTTTGTCACCATTGGGGATTTCATGCCAGTAATGTGTTGGATGGAAACTTCTGTTTTCATTGTCTTTGGGGAACATGAAATTTTTCACTTGCTGTGGCCCACACACTTCAATGAAGTCTCTCAGGGTCATGTGGATCTACAGTCCTGGCTCATTAAGATTTAAGGAACTAAATGCAGCAGCAGCTGTTTCTTGAGCCTCCATCATGCTCATCTCTGATTTACACTTTTCTTCAGGAATATGCATGGTTACATCCATTTGAGATGGGGATATGGATGCGTCAGTAGCTGCAAGGTCACCTGCACTCTGACTAACTGTAAGATCAGGCATCTCCTCACCACTCACAGCTTCATTGGGGCCGGAAGGCTCACCGTGAACATTTGTGTCTCTGTATCTCAGGAGAGCTCCTTCCTGCTTAGATAGAAAAGCTTCCTTTGCTTTCCTTTCTTTTTCTGAATGCTGCCCCAGGGGGCATTTTCTTCTTTCACTCATGACTGCTGTTCTGTGCTAGTTATAGTGGCTCTCAACACTGAATTGAAGGGGACAAATAGCAGGCTGGTAGCAAGGCCTGAGTGAGGGAAGATATCAGTGTCTTAAGGGTCTAACTGGCTCCTACTGCTTCAGCTGACTGCCTGTTCTCCTCAAGTGGGTTCAGGGTAGCAGCAGGAAATAGGAAGCTCCTTGAGAAGCTGGTGCTAATCAGTCCAGGTTCCTGGGGTGCTAGAGAGGTACATAAGAGGCTCCTCCTCTTCTCTCTCCTTACAGCTTCTGCTGCTTTCTGTTATTCCCTCTCACTTTCTCTCCTGCCTGCCTGTTATGACCCTTGTGCCCTCCTTCCTCCAGCACAGCAATCCACCATCTCTGTGCCTCAAGAGCAGAGAGAATACATATGCACCAGCAGCAGACACAATTTTCTACACTCTGGGTCCTAGTGGCACCCCTAGCCCCTCCCCAGAGTTTGGCCCTTGAGGCAGGTGCCTCAGTTCACCTTATGGTAAGGCCAGTAAAGTTCTTGGAATTTTTCCTAATAGCAGCGGTAGCAGATTAAAATAAATTGCTGGATGTTTTAGTGTGTGCTTATAAATTTAGTCTGGTTACAGCTATTTTCTTCTGTATCACAGCGAAAGCTGCCCAGTGTTTAAAGTTTATCTTATTTTTTCTCTAAATACACTGTGAACAATGCCACTGTTTTTATCTTGTTTTAAGAAAAATGGCATTTTCCTTTTATATGAAAGAATAAAAAAGTTACTCTAGTGTTCTTTATGCTGTGTTTAGCAATTTACTGTAGGTGGCCTACAGGGGGAAAAAACAATTTTATATTAAATTGAGAGCTATGCAAATACAATTGACTTAGTGATGCTTCCATTTCTCATTGCTCATATTTGATTTTGTCTCTATATCCTTGTCTGACATTCCTATCTATAGTCTGGTAACCTCCAATGTCATGTTTCATGATAAGTGTGCTAAAATAAAATCTTAAAATGGATTGTAAATATACAAAAGATATGTGATATTACAACATAGGAGAGTCCTCAGTGAATTCTGTGTGTTCTTCAGTATTTAAGAAACTATTGATGCATAATTCCATCTCCTTTAATTCAAAGTAACAATTAAAAAATATAAAGACAACCTTCTTTCAACATTCAAAAGGGTTACAAATACAGGTCTTGATCGTCCAGCACTTACTTTGGACTCATTAAGGAATTTTGCCCAAGTTAAACCTGCAGAGTTGGTCCCCAAAATTTATAATTTCATTTACATAACCAAGAAGGCTTTAAATTACAAGACTACATTACAAGTCTAAGAAACACAGCTCTCTAGATATAATGTGGTTCTTCAATGTTGTAAGTTGTGAAATCTGGTGACTAACAGGTTAGTAGCAGAAGTTGCACAAAAATATCAGATTAAATATCTGGTACCTGATGTACACAGAAAACATTGACTGGAAAGCACTTCATGTATATTGCAAATAACTGCTACATCTGCCTTAAACTAACTAAAACTATCTGTCTAGCTTCTGGTACTGCACCTGCCAGGGTAATAGCTGAGTGAGATATTAGAACCAGTGCCAGAAAAATAAAAGCAGGAGGTCCAAGAAGATTCCAAATATATACTGTAAATATTTTATTTTGTTTCCAGTTTTGCCAGGTTTTAATAATATGCAACATCTTCTTTTGTATGAAAACTAATGTATCCATTCTTACTATTCTTTACTTTTCTATTTTTAAAACTGGTATACTTTATAAGATATTCTGTATGGAGTAAAACAATAAGTACAAAAATAGAACACATATTTAGTATATAACTTCCAAGGAGTTACTATTAATCTAAAATTCCTTCTTCTGAATTATTATAGGGTCAAATGAGGACAAAGATTGTTAAAAATGGTTACCAGGGAGTTGATTCTTTGACCTACAACACAATTCAGGTTCTTGGTGTGACCACAAGACCTAATGCTGTTGTTATTAATGGAAAAGTCATCCCTGGAGAGACCTTACAGTATCAAGCAAATGGGGTAAGAACTGTGCTGATAAATTATAAAAATGATTTTTCATAGGCTTTTTCCAAAATCCAGTGAGGATAGACAGTGAACCAAATCACATTTTTCCATTATGCCCTGTATCTTTTTCAAGAAATTGGAGATAAGATTTTTGTACAGCAGAGTATGAGGCTAACTTTGCAAAAAGTTACAACAGTAGGACCAGAAGACTTTTTGGGTTATGTTACAGGAAAATTTATCCCTGGCGATTACATACACATCTGTCTAAATTTGTATCTGCTGTGCTTTAGCTGTGTTGGTCCCAGGTGTGAGAGAGACAAAGTGGGTGAGGTAATTCCTTTCGCTGGACCAACTGCACTTTCAGGTTTATAAAATGGTGCTAAATGGAAAAATTCCCACAAATTATTAGAAGATTATGATGATCACACCACACTTAAAGCTAGGGAAAAACGTAAGCTGCTACTATTGTGTTGTGTTATAGTATTCAAACAACATGGGAAAATCTGCCATAATTGTAGTTAGCAGCTATGTACAAAAAAAATGGAGTAGGCACGTTTTATTTTTCATAAAACATCTGTGTGCCCAGAATGTCCACAAAAAATGGATACTGTAAATTTTAGTGGGTGTTTTCTTGTATTCATATGAAAGCATAAATCTGGTTCTATTCATTACCTTCATAAATGATTTGTATAATGGCAAAGAGAATACACCTATAAAGTTTGCAGGTGATACCAAATTGGAAGGGGATGCAAGTGCTTTGGAACATAGGATTGGCATTTAAAATGATCTGCAGAAATTAGAGAAATGGTCTGAAATAAATAGAATGAAATTTAATAAGGACAAATGCAAAGTACTACACTTAGGAAAGGGTAATCCATTGCACAAATACAAATGGAAAATGACTATCTAGGAAGAAGTATTGCAGAAAAGGATCTGGGAGTTTTTATGGACCACAATCTAAATGTAAGTCAACAATGTAAAAAAGGATAATTTTGGGATGTGTTAGCAGGAGTGTTGTCAGCATGACACAAGATGTCATTCTTCCACCTGCTCTGCACTGATTAGGCGTTAGCAGGAGTATTTTGACCACTTCTGGGTGCTACATTTCAGGAAAGATGAGCACAAATTGCAGAAAGTCCAGAGGAGATTAGCAAAAATGATCAAAGGTCTAGAAAACATGACTGACAAGAAAAGACTCAAAAAAAAATGGAGTCCTATGTAATGGGCTTAAATGGTAGTGAGGGAGATTTAGGTTAGACTTTGGGAAGAGTCATCTAATTTTCATTGTAGTTAAGCACTGGAACAAATTAGCTATGAAAGTTGTGGAATCTCTATCCCTGGAGGTTTTTAAGAACAGGTTAGACAAACACCTGTCAGGGATAGTCTTCTAGACAGTATTTAGTCTTACCTTAGCAAAAGGAACTAAGTAGGATGACCTATTAAGGTCCCTTCCAGTCCTACCTTTCCATGGTTCTATTTAATAAGTTTGTTTTATAATGGAATTTATTTTAAAATCATTGATTTATTATAGATACAGCTTAAATATACTAAATGGTAAATCCAAAAGCCAGTGCCCAGAGGAGTTCATCTAGATCTCTAGGAAGATCTACAAATAGTGGGTGGGTGGTTGTGTGTGTGTGTGTGTGTGTGTGTGTGTGTGTGTGTGTGAGAGAGAGAGAGAGAGAGAGAGAGAGAATAAATTCCACAAAAATATGCTCGGAAGGAACCAGTCAAGCAAGCCTCACTGCGACAGCAGGCAAACAGATGGAAACATTTAAAAAACAACAACAACAACAACAAAGCATGCTACAAAATAATTGTCATTTTTGTTTTTAAACACAAACAAGGCAGCTACCCCAGATCTCATTGTCCTAACAATAATTTAAAACAATGATGAATACAAAAAAGCCCTCCTACCCAATGGTATGTGGTAGCAAAGTTTCCAACCCTACCAAAATTGCATTAATTTAATGAGCCAGTACTTTAAAACAGCTGAATACATTTCTCACACTCAGAGGTCCATCACTTCTTTGCCATCAGCCTTGCTGAAAAGTCCTTTTAGCATGTTCTAAACATCAGTTGATTGAGGTGTTGCCAGTATGGAAAACTCAGCAGTGACTTCACAATTGTCCTGCTCAGATGGAGCTAAGAAAGTTACAACCAGTGTTTTGTTAAAAAAACAAAACCACACACATTAGTTACTACTTTCTCAGAGATCAGAGACTGTTAAAATACAGAATGCTATGCAAGAACAAAGAAATGGTAGTTGCCATTAGAGACATAAATAATTCATACTCAGGGAGGGGTTGTGAGAGACAGCGTCTGAAAGAAACTGCAGTGATAGGAATAAACATTGCAAATATTAAATGCAGCTTTTGTGGGGCATTGATTCAGTTAAAATAGTTCAATTTTCAGTTCCTGTAATCATGGGGTGGCCAAACTCTGACTCTCTCTTTTAAAGGATCCCCCAAGACCCCTAACCCCCATTCTTCAAGTACCAGATTGGGGTGTAAAGCTCAGAGCATCTGCCCTGTGGCAGGGTGGTGAGGCTAGAGAATTCTGCCTAGGGAGAGGGGTGATCTTTGACTACCTCCTATAAGCTTTACTTCTCCTAGGAAGCTTGAGTGTAATAATTAAGAAAAGTATCTCAGATTAGCAATCAGGTAAGAAGAAAGGTCCGTTTTGCTATAATTAGGCATATCTTTTTATATGTTTTAAAACAGTTTGTTTAGCGTGTAATGATATCCCTATCTTCGTACTCCACAATTTCTAATTCTCAGGGCTGTTTACCATTTCCCACCTCCTACCCCCAAATACGTGTGAAGTTGTACTGCAGCACACAGGCACATTACACCTGTAGGGCTGCAGAAATTCTCCTCTCCTGGGTCCAGGAGGAACAATAGAGGGACTCTGCTAGCTGGGTTGAATTAAAAACAAGAATGACCTGAGAGTAGGAGGGTTCTCCTTTCTCTTCAGTGCACATCACTTTGTTGCAGGGGCTAATTTGTATTGTATTAGGGCCACTGCCTGTCACAGAGCTGCCTTCTTGTTACTGTTGTTTGTTTTGTGAACGTTGGAACTGGATTAATCATCAGGCTATGTAGCTCAAGAAGCTTGACAGCTTCTGCAGCTACCATCCCACAGAAATATAAACAAGGAGTTGTGTGGCACTTAACGACTAACAAATTTATTTATTGCATGAGCTTTCATAGGAGAAAGTCCCACTTCACCAAATGCATCTTTCTCTCCCATGAAAGCTCATGCTATAAATAAATTTGTTAGCCTTTAAATGCCCCAGGACTCCTTGTTTGTTTTGCTGAACTAGACTAACACAGCTACCCCTTTGGACTTGCAGGGCTGGCTTTACACATAAGCCAATGAGGCCCTGGCTTGGGGCACCACTGGCTTAGGGGCACCACAGCACCATGGTGGGGGCAGGACAGGCCGGCCCAGACGCCAGATCCCACACTCCTGCCCCTCCGTGAGCCAGCCACTCTGGCCCCAGGGGTAGGGAGGGGCAGCCCATGGGGTGGACTCTGCTCTCTTGCCCTGCCTCTGGGCTGGCCCTCCCTGCCCCTAGGGCAGAACAGTCAGCTGAGCGGAGGGGCAGGAGAGCAGAGTCTGCCCCATGGGCTGGCCCACTCCACCTCTCAGCTGGCTGTTCCCCACCCAGAGAGTGGGATGAGCCGGCCCACAGTGGAGGCTGGGTTTTGCCCCTGTCCCCCATGGGGGGGGAGGTTCACAAAAGTGAAAGCTGATGGGGGGCGCCACAAGCCCTTGAGCCAGACCTGGGAACTTGGCAACATCCCACGGGCAGGATTCAGCCCTCTGTTTGAGAAGGGGGTAGAGCTAGGCCCCCTTCCTGCAGTTCCAGACCCCTTCCTACACGTTCAGGCCTCTCTTCACCCCTCCAGCTAGTGCCCCCAAATGCCTGGCCCCACCCCAGCTACTGCTCCTCCCACATCTACCCCCACCCAATACTGCTCCCCACCCCAGCTACTGTCCCCCACATCCTCCTCTCAGCCCCCATCCTGGCCCCTTCTTCCTACCCCACCTCCTGAATGCTTTCACCACCGGCTGCCCCAAACCCCCAGGTCTCCCTTACCTGCGCCACCGTGGTGGTCGAGGAGCTGGGCCTGGGGGAGAGAGGCTGCAGGCAGTGCTGGCTGGTTGGTGAGGGGGGCCTGGGCCTGAGAGTGGGTCCGGGCTGCATGTGCCACCAGGACCAGCAGGAGGGGAAAGGAGGGGAGAGGTGGCCGGGCTGTCTCCAGCCTGCAGTCCCTTCCCTGAGCTGGCCCTAGGGGAACGTGCCAGATCTGACGCTGCGTTCCGGTGCGTTCTTTCTACTTTTAGGGGGCACTGGAATGCCACATTCTGGCACATTCCCCCATTTTTTGTGGCCCTGGACTGCTGTCCCTAAAAATAGGGGGGACCCTGGAATGCCATTCCAAGGGGTTCCAGCTAACTTCAACTCCTTATGCCACCTTGTTACAGGCAGTTTTCAAGTCTAGCCCTCTGAGCTGGCACAGGAACAAGTAAACAGAGACCATTACTCTTTGGGTATGGTCTTTCAGTCAGTCATGCACCTCCCCTATGGCAATTTCACTTGTATATAGACCACATTTTCTTTGCTTGCTTATGAAACTGTATGTGGGACTGTGTCAAAAAGCCTTACTAAAATTGCGACACAAGTTAAGTGCTAATATAAAACTAACCTTGATGAATGATAATTATTATAGGAACTACTTTGACTATAGTACTATGGTAATACAATTGTGCACAATGTATCAGCCAGCATATGTAAGATTTATTGTTGAACGGACTCATACAAAATGTTGAAATTCTTACAGGCAAGTCCACGAGTCTCAGGCTATAGAATTTGCCACAGAATTCACCCTTTCATGTAGAATTGTGCTGTAGAATCTCATCTTGCATTTTAAAAAAGATTGCTTCCAGCTTCCATAGTTGCAGAGATTACATTTTGTTCACATTTTCAAGGTTAATGCAGTAATGGGTACTTGAATTTGTAGGGAACCTGGAAAAAAAAAAGCTGAGTCTAAACTTCCCCCATTCATCTTATTGGTTGTTGATTCTGAAACCTTAAAATAAGAATCTGTCTCATAATAGAACTGACAGTAGGAGACTGAATGAAATAAATTAGTATAAAATTAACACGGGGACTATTACTCTGGTTTGATTTTTAATTTGCATATTTAATTCATTTTATTAATTTATTTGTAATTGCAGAATTTTCTCCAAAATGCTAAAGAATTTAGGGACCTTTCTGCAGAACTTAAGTCCAGTTTGTCATTATGAGGTCTTACCTAGTAGGTTCAAGTTAAGGGTTTTATGGCAGTCTATACTCGAGCTTACATTCTTGTGGTTTTGGAGCTGTCTTTATATTAATTTGGCATACATTTCTTAAATAATTGCCTTTTACTTTTTTCACAGAAACTCACCTTACAGATTTCTGTACCACTTACTCAAGAGCTGAACATTATCCTTCAGTAGAATATTTAGAATGTATTTGTGTAATTCAACATAAATGAATCTCAAATTTTTATGTGATTTTGCTTTTAATGTCAAAATAAAAAAAAAATCAGTCCGTGCTTGTGTTCTTGTTGTATTTTTAATACCATAATACATTAGTGGAATGTAAATAACTAGTTTATTTTTTTAATTTAACAATTCTTCAGTTAATGGAATATTAAGATTATAGACAATTCCTAACAATCAATATGTGATGAAAACTATTTTTAACTATTGCATATTTACACAGAAGAAAACAAGCCTGTAAAGAGTTTTCCCATTTCTGATGTCCAGTTCTGCATTACTGAAGTCAATGAGAGCTTTATCATGAACTTTACAAATATAGTAGAAATTTTGGTTTACAAAAATGTTATAAATATAACAAGTTTAACTAGATAGATGGTGAAACCTCCTTTGGAATTCTGTGTGCAATTCTGGTCCCCCGTGTTTAAGAAAGATGAATTCAAACTGTTAACTGGGGCAGAGAAGGGCAACTAGGATTATTTATGAAATGGAAAACCTGCCTTATAAGAGTAGAGTTCCAAGGGTATGTCTACACTGGAGCCTTAGGTCAACTTAACCATCCTTTAGTTGATCTAAGGAAAGCTCTGTCCCCATTGGGAATTTATTAAGTTGACTTAAACGCTTCCTTAAATCAGCTTAATACCACCACCTCTTAAGGTCGATTTAAAGCTTAAGTCAGCCTTATTAAGTTGATTTAAGCCAGTGTAGATGGGGCATAGCCCTTCAATCACCTTAACAAGGTCAACTTAAGCCAGGGGTCTCAAACGCGCATCCCATGGCCCACATGCGGCCCCTAAAGCTACTGCCTGCAGCCCGCAATGACACTATCGTTACCAATATTTGCAGTATTGTTGTATGAAAGGGTTTCAGTGATGCAGCCCTCGGGCTAATCTATTAGTCCTAATGCGGCCCTCATGATGATTTGGATTTGAAACCACTGACTTAGGTATTAAGTCAGCCTAGCAACTACCAGTGCAGACTTGGGCAGTCTACAGGAGTTTTGACTTCCAGTTTACCTTGTTAAGTTGACTTAACAGAGTCTCCAGTATAGACATACCCAAAGAGTTTGGCTTGTTTAGCCTAACCAAAAGAAGGCTGAGGGAAGATATGATTGCTCTATATAAATACATCAGAGGGGTAAGGACAGAGTGGAACTGCTTAAGTTCAGCACCAATGTGAACACAAGAATAAATGAGTGTAAACTGGCTATTAGAAAGTTTAGACTTGATTTAGACATAGGTTTCTAACAATCAGAGGAATGAAGTTCTGGAATAATCTTCTGAGGGGAGCACTGGAAAAAAAACTGATCAGAACTGATCTGGATAAATTAATGGTGGGGATGGTAGGATGAGACAGCCTAATCTGATGGTTAACTGATCTTTGACTTCTAGTGGTAGATGTGCTGATGACCTGTGATGGGATGTTAGATGAGGTGGGTTCTGAGTTGGTGTTAAAAATTCTTTTTTGAATGTCTGGCTGGTAGGTCTTGCCCACATGCTCAGGAATTAGCTGGTCACCATATCTGGGGGACAGGAGGGAGATTTCACCCCAGGGCAGATTGCCTTTAAGTGTGGGGCTTGGGTCATTTGCCCATGATTTCTCTATACCTGAAGTTTTTAAACCATGGTTTGGGGGATTTCAGTTACTCAGTCATAGGTTAGATGCCTGTCGCAGGAGTCGGCAGGGGGGTTTGTGGCCTGCATTGTATTGAAAGTCAGACTAGATGATCATATGGGTCCTTTCTGACCTTAAAATCTATGAGCTCTATGGAAACTGAGAAGACAATGAACAGTGCTATGCCATCTGGAAGGATGTTGGGCTGTTTCTAGACTCCCTGCTTTTGTTGTTTTGCACCACCAGTAAGTACTTTCTAACCAGCTGGGATCCTGTGACCCTCATGGAGGGTAGATAGTTCTAGGTTTCTTGCTTTTCTTGCTCCCAAGTTTTTATTATGCCTTGTACTGGAGATAGTAAGGGTATCCAAGCCAATCCACTTCACTAGGTTCCAACTCAGGGACCTTGTTTGAAGCAGCTAGAACTGGTTTCTCGCTGCTCCATGAGTGGCCTCCTATCTCATTTCCTCTCTAGGCATATCCCAGTCTCTCACTCTCTGAAAGGCAGGCTTCCCTGGCAGTTCCTTGCCCTTCTGCTGAAGGGATTTCTTCTCTGACAACTGCCATGACCTTCTCCCTTTCATCTTCATAGTGCTTTGAGGACACCCATAAGCCCCAATGTTAGGGTTATTTTGTGTCCCCTCTGGTATCTGTTATGTTTTAAGTCTGTTTTGTAATATATGAGTGTAATTGAAACTCTTATACTGGGGAGTTTATGTTTAAGGCACTCCACACCAGCAGTGGGTGATTGTTCGGTGGGTTACCACTGAGGCAAAGTCTGCCTGGCAACAGCCGGTGGCGCGCTGAGACATTAGAGCCATGTGCAACTGCAAGGGGAGGGAGGAGAAGGATTCTCCCCAGAAAGTTGTGCCCTCTCTAAAGTCTTCTTCATGTGACTGAAGGGAAGGCAGTTCTTGGTGCGAAAAGAGAGTGGTCTGATTGGTGGGTGCTCTAGCTATAAAAAAGGGAGTCCTCTGCGGAGACGGGGCTCCCTGCACCATCTCTGCAGCCATGAAGGAAGCGGTGAACACTGACTCTGTGCCGCTTTGGTCTGAGGGAGTCCCTGTTGTGCCAGTACCTTCCTGAGGAAGCTTGTTATCACTCCCTCACTTTGTGGTCATTCAAAAGAGAGTCTCAGAGTCTCTGAGACTGGCGTTGGGACTGAACCCCTGGTTTGGAGCATCAGGAGTTCAGGCGTGGCAGAGATCTCCTGGCAGGCTCTGAAGCGGACGGGTGCGGCGAGGAAGACCCCGAAGCCCAGAGCCTGGGACTGTGTTGCTGAGACTGGCTCTGCCTTTGAACTTTGATAGTCGGGCAAAGGACTCTTGAAAAAGGACCCCTGAGCCTTCAAGGCTTGAAGAAGACGACACACATTTGGCAAGCCAGACCAGTGGAGCTTGGATGTCGGATCTTGTCAGGGTGCCATTTGCCACTATCGAGCGAAGGAAACTGTGAGGTCTTATTGGAGCAATACATTAGAGAGTGGGTTTACACCTCACCGGTGACTGGTAACTACCTGTGGAAAGAAGGAGTGCTCTCGCTGTGCGCCTATGGGAGGGGAAGGCAGTCCCCTGGGAGCTCATGAGAGGTTTTCCATCCAGTGGGAGACACTTACCTGCAGGGTTTGTGGTCATGGTGCAGGGTGAGAGGAACATGGTGGTAAAGGGGAAGGCTTTAATAGGGATTCAATACATTTTATGTTTATTTTGTTGCGTCAATTTGCCTTGGTGTTTGATCTTTTGATGTAACTATACAGTGATCTGATTTTGGGTTGCTATTGTACACTTAATGCTACAGAGAGTAAGTTAGCCACATTCCCTTACACTGTAATAAATAGAAATCTGCTTTGATTTATATCAGTCTTGAGTCACTCTGTCAACTCTCACCACTGACATAGGAGGCACCCAAGCTGATAGATGCTTGAGAGATAAGGAGGGCCTGAGTTGAGTTAGTGGCGAGAGGGTGTCTTGCATCTCTCATTCTAAGAGAGGCTGCTCTCAGGTCTCAATTTTAAGATTTGAGCCGCTTTTTCATTAACACCAAGACAGTAGTCAATCCATTTTTCTATTAACCTTTTAGTTGTAAAGCCAGCATGTGGTCTGTAAACTTCAGGACAGCTGCTAATAAAAGGAAAGGACTTCATGAGGTAAAGATCTTATAGAGAAACTTTTAAAAAGAGGGGACTTGTTATTCCACAATTATAGCAAAACAAGAGTAAGCACTCTAAGCTGGATAAACGTTGGAAGGAATCCTATATGGTACTGGCCTGAATAGATGAAGTGGAGTAGAGGACACAGGACTAAATGCAAAGTTATCCAGAAGGATCTAATGAGGAATCAGGGGAACAGAATTTCAGCATGGCAACCCCCACAACCAGAGAATGTAGCTGTAGAAACTGAAGCTGAAAACATTTTGAAAATAATAAGTTCCCCATTAGAACAAAATATGCAGGATCTGTTTCAGCCAGCAAATGCCACAGAAACAGCAAATATTCTTAAGGGACTTATTGTAAAAGGCCTCTTCCTGCTGACTGAAAGGAATTTTGGAAGAGAGAAAGGAATTCTGCCGAGATCTAGATGAGAGTAAAACAGAGTTGGATTGGTGATACGACAATGACCTGACAGACAGCCCCCATATAAATACTTAAATGTGTGATTTGCTTTTGGACAGTTTGCCTTAAAAGGGAGAGTTTTGACTGGATTAGAGGAGCGGATCACCTTCTTAGGATTTGTACTTGCAGTACCATAGTGCACTTTACAGGGATGTGATTTCTAAAACATGCTAAATTGTTGTGCATTTTCTGGTCTGTTTAGCTCCTGATGGTGTGTTCTAACAGTATGGTTTCAAATAGCACTGTATGAAAGACCTCTAAGGAACCGTCAGGGTGCACCAGAAGGATCTACATGAACTAATTCATGCACAACATGTTAGTGTACTTTAGAGATCATAGAACACATTATTCCACCATCTAGACATACCTTTAGCTAGAGGGAGACTGTCCAGGTGTGCAGATGTGCTTGGCATGCAAGAGTGGTAAATCACATCCACAACTGTCTTGATTAGTCCTTGGATGGATGATCACCTGAAAAATATGTAATGTCCTTTGCTTGTTGCTTTACTGTGAAATCAATGACTTACCTAATGCCTTCATACATTTATTAACAAAATAAGACCAGAAAAATATACTTTTAGTAGCCTCGCTATATTCTACAGTGTTGTGTGAGAAATCTGACTTGATTCCTAGTCTTTTATCTTGTTTTGTATAGCATTAGTGAATATAACAAGAAATCAGTAATCTGCAACAAAATTACTATGGGCTCTGATCTTGTAATTCTATTTGATACAGTAGGCATGACAGACCTTGGACATCAGGTGGATTGGAAACATCAAAGAAAAAAAGGATCTTTCTATCTTTCTCTCTCTATGTATATATAGCTGAGCACAAAACTTTAGATGCTCTTTCAGATCCTTTGCATATACACAATATAGGAAGGCATGAGGTAAGTCATTGATTTCACTGTAAAGCAACATGCAAAGGACATTAACTATTTTCAGATGATCATCCTATATAGCTGAGCACAAAACTTCAGATGCTTTTTCAGATCGTTTGTGATCCTCTTGGAGAAAAAGACCTGGGTCAAAAACCCACAGCCCAGCACTTCTGAAACTTGAGGATTGAAATAGGATCTAAATGGAACTTTCTCAAGTGTTGGAGTGTCAGAATTCATACCACTACTGAAATAGGTCCAAATGTGGGTTTATCAGCTACATTTTTGGATTTATACAAATTTTTATGTATTAGATTGTTTTCTTCAGACTGGTTTACACCAGGAACTTACGTCGGCATAACTGTTTCATAGGTGTAAAAAGTCCACACATCTGACAGACACAATTAAGCCAGCATAAACCCCAGAAGAATTTTTCTGTTGACCTAGCTACCATCTTCTGGGGAAATGGAGTGCCTACGCCTATGGGAGAATGTCTCCTCTTGATGTAGGTAGCGGCTACACAGAAGCGCTGCAGTGGCACAGCACGAGCACTATAATGGTTTAAGAGTAGACATACCCTTAGTTCCTTGCTGTCTGACCCAGGCTTTGGGAGATATGAAATCCATAGCTCAAGCCCTAAAGATCTGGAGAAACTAGAACTGTAAACATAAAATCTCAGGGTTTTTAATAAATAAATAATTCTAGTCCTCTCCCTTGCTAAGACTGTCTTTAAAATATAAACTAGTATAAACTTATTGCCAGAAATAAGCAGATGGACTTCACCTCTGCAGCAGGAGGCTTCAAAGGCATGTAAAAGTTCCCTAAAAAAACAAGGAGTCGTGTGGCACTTAAAGATTAACAGATTTATCTTTCGCATGAGCTTTCGTGGGAGAAAATCCCACTTCATCAGATGCTTCGAAGATGGGTGAACTTACAGAATGGAATGAAAATAAATGCAAGGGGGTATAAAACATAGCATCAGGTCATACAGTAATAGCAAATCAGAGCAGTTGTTAAAACCCTGGGAAGCCTGAAGTCAAATTACCTTTTGTAATAGGAAAAGAACCCATAGTCTTGATTCAATCCTGCTTTCACAGAATTTAATTTGCATATTAATTTGAGTTCAGCTGATAACCACCCAATCTTAAACAGATACTCACCAGCAACTACAGATTTAACAGAAACATTAAAGCAGGCACACACCCCTGCAACAAACCATGCTGCCAAGTCTGCCCACATATCTGCACAACAGATACCATCAAAGGTCCTAATCAAGGCTGCTCCTCCTTCAAAGGCTCTTTTACCTGCTCATCTACTAATGTAATCTATGCCATCATGTGCCAGAAATGCCCCAACACCTTATACATTGGACAAACAGGATGATGACTGCACAAAAGAATAAATGAACATAGAGCTGATATCACAAAACAAAAAACCCAGTTGCTGAGCACTTCCATCTTTCTAACCACTCGATAAATGATTTGTTAATGATCATTGTCAGAGATGTGACTGGGACATCAAGACTTCAAAGAGAAACAGCTGAAGTCGAATTAATAGGCAAATTAAATTCTGTGGAAGCAGGATTGAATTGAGACTATGGGTTCTTTTCCCATTACAAAAGGTAATTTGACTTCAGGCTTCCCAGGGTTTGAACTTAACAACTGCTCTGACTTGCTGTTACCGTATGACCTGATCCTATATGTTTTACACCCCCTTGCATTTATTTTCATTCCATTCTGTAAATTCAGCCATCTTCAAAGCGTCTGACGAAGTGGGATTTTCTCCCACGAAAGCTCATGCGAAAAATAATTCTGTTAATCTTTAAGTGCCACACAACTCCTTGGGTTTTTTTGCTGGACTAGACTAACATGGCTATCCCTTTGGAAATTGAAAAGTTCCCTACCCACCCCATGTACCTATGCTCACACAGAGTTTATTTAAAATAAATAATTGTGGCTGTATCATGAAGAATTGTCTTGCTGGCCTTCCCCGTAATCATTAGACAGGCCCTATACATAGCAATGTGATAGTGGTGGATGAGAATCAGTTTTCATTTTGAGAAGGGGTGGAATAATTGTGATAAGGGCGGGTCACAGATACAGAAAGGTCTGTAAGCAGGGTGCAAGAAAACAATGTGCATTTAAATACAGTCTAATGTGAAGTCTTACATTTAAGAAAAAAGAAGGCTGCTCATGCTTAACATGGTGTATTCTGGAAAGTAGTGGCTCTGAGAAAGACATGGGGATACTCAGCTAAATATAAGTTTCCAGTGTCATGCTGTGGCCAAAAGTCAATTCAATCCTCAGATGTATAAAAGGAGAATCTTAAGAAGGAGTCGAGAGGTTGTATAGCTACTGTAACTGTCCCTGGTGAGATTGCTGCTGTGTCTAGTTCTGGTGATTACAATTCAAGAAAGAGGTTGATAAACTGGAGAAAGTTCACGAAAGAGCTACAAGGATGACTGAAGCATTGGAAAACACTTCACAGTGAAAGATGCAAAAAGCAAAATAGATTGTGTTTATTAAACAGAAGGTTAAGGGATGCTTTGATCACAGTAAATACTTTCATGGGGAACAGAAATTTGATAATAGAGGGCTCTTCAGTCTAGGACAAAGGTATAATAAGATCCAATGACTAGAAACTGAAGCTATAGAAATACAGACTAGAAAAAAAAAGAACATAATGGCATTGGAGCAACTTGTCAGTGCTTGTGTTGCATTCTAATCAAGAGTGGATGTTTAACTAAAAGATATTCTTTGGTTCAAATAGCAATTAGTTTAGGACTGTCCAATAGTGTGAGTTATGCAACAAGACAGACTAAATGATCACTGTGGTCCCTTCTGTCTTTATAAATTATAAATCTGTGAAAAAAACATGTTTTCCAGGGCTTTCCAAAACTGTTGACTGCTTTTTAATTTGTTTATATATCCAGAAATCTCCAGGCACAGGTGGCTTTAAAATAAATAAAGGCACTGATATTTTGTAAAATTATAAATACAATACATTTTAAATTTATTCAGAGATGATTTTTTTATTTACACCTGTAAGTTTTTCCTAATACAATTTTTAAAGTTTAACCTTCATAGTGAAAACTCCTCTAAATGCTAAAGGAAGTGTATTAACATCTTCTTTTGCATTTCCTGATAGCAGATTGGTTTGGTTGGTTGGTACCTGCACCGTATCTGTTATTTGAACATAGAAATACCTTCTAAGAATTCAGTTAAATGGGATCAGTTTTATATGCCTGCTATTGTTTGGACACTTTTGTTTAAGCTATCTTCAGGATAAAATCCATCTTTTCCATTAATAAAAACTGCAAAGGCTTAATAAATCAAAGAATTTTAAATTACCATGGATTCACAAGTTCCCAAACTAAAAGGGTTAAAATAGTTTCTTTTTAATATCAAAGATGGAGAGAGTCTATCATTTAAAAAAAGCTAGTGTTCAATAACCATTTTCCTAAAAAAAATAATTTTCTGTCAATTTTGGCAGTGGCAAATGAACTGTGCTAGCCAACAGATGAATAGGAATTGGTATTTAGAATTTTTAGACTAAAAATTCAGTGACATGCATAATCAAAGATTTGTTTCACACTGTTTGTGTATCCAAACCAAAATCAAAAAAGCAGGGATATAAATCAGCCTGACATGTAGACCATGAGAATGTGAAATATTTGCTATATAATTCTGTCACCTGGTAACTGGTTTCACAGCCCTAGCAGGCAGGCTAAAATCTTATCCTACAACAGCATTTTAAGTAACCTTGAGATGCTGGCTCTAGAGTCGTAGAAACTGAAAAGTGAGAGAGGCTACTGTAAATTTAAAGTGATCTTCACTTCCATCAAGGGCCCTACTTGGACAAGATTAAGCTTATAATTTCAGGTGACCTTCAATGAAGAAAGATGATGCCATGCCCTTTTGTATTCTTATTGATAAGACATGAAAAGTGTTTTCCCTCCTTGTTTTATTACATTTAAAATAACCGATCTCACCTTGCTGGTTTTTGCAACTCTTCTTGGAGAGGTCCAGGGAACTCAATGGACATTTTTAAAGTGCTTATTGAAAGGAGGGAGGTGTTGAATCATTAACAAAGAGTTTTTTCCTCATGACAATTATTTAGCCATTTCAGTTAAAAAGATTCCCCCCCACCAAAAATAATGGACTATATTCTGACCCCTTCTCCACTTCCTTTGCATCCTTTTTCCATCCCAGGTGGAATGGAAAGAAGGCACATTACACCAGCTGGTGTGGAGGACTCTTTGGCAAGATATATAGCTAGTTCCTTTGCCCCTCCTCTGCAGCCTCTGCATAAGGAGCATGTCAGAGAATACTGGGGAGGGGACTGCACTCCGGTTGTCCCCTGCTGGCAGAGGGCTTGCTTGGGAGCTGTTGCTAGCTAGATGAGTTTAGAATAGCCCCCAAGGTTGATTTGATCTCTGACAGAGCTGGAATGAAAGGCTGTGGAACTGGCCTGCACTCACCAATGTCTGTGAAGATAAGATTAAAATTCAAAATGATCTGCAAATGAGGTGTGACTTGGTCCTCAGCTTTGTAGAGTTTTACTTAGATCTGTCTCAAACACTGAGACACATATTTGGGAACATTACATGTGACGTCTCATAACCATACACACGATATTGTAACAAACATATTGCTGCAATAATAATATTCAGTATGCCATAAGTATTGCAAAACCATCTTACATGACTTACTTTACATTGAACAATACACAATTACATCTTAAGGGTGTACATGGGGAGCGCAGTGTGTCACACACGCCTTCTGCCAGGATGGCCAAGAATTTCTACCTCAATTCCTTTGTTTAGGAATCCTTAAACTTGACCATTTGGTCCCAGCTCTTACAACTGTACCTCTCCAGCAATGTCTGCCGGTTGCAGATATGGAGAAGAAAGCTGGCTGTTGAATAAGCCTTTCATTTGAAAAAAATCGAGTCTTCTTCCTGCCTCGTTTTTCAGGGTGCCATGCATTTATCTTTGTCTGTGCTGCTCATTTCTAGCAGATACCACCAGAGCTCCCAGAGGTATGTGTGAGTGTAGGTAATTGAACACTTTGCCCATTACATTATATTTCTTCTCTGCCCTCTTTGAGGTCAGGGTAGAAAAGATGGAGTCACCCATAGCACTGCAATCAGTTTCAGCAAGCCATCACGGAGTGGTAAGCCCATTCTGGAGGAGACTGCTGCAGCCAAGATATCAAACAAATTGTCTGTAGGCTCCTTTAGCTTCTCAGCCTCCAGCCCCAAATTTGAAGCCACCCATTTGTGGACATCCTGGTCGGCCTCAAAGTCTTCTGGCAGCAGTGGGTTAGCAGGACGTGTGATTGCTCCATCTGAGGAAAAGGATGAAGAGGCTAGTACCACTGGAGGGGCTGGCTCTTCTGCCTCAATCTGAGTTGCCTCCAATGGGACCAATGCTGGGGTCTTGGTAGCAGTCAGGGTGACCCTGTGGCTTGCCTCTAGGGTATGACTGCAAATAACTCCTGGGCAGGAGATGTTGGTACCAGGAGAAAGCCCCACAGGCTCCAATGTTACCATTGCATTAATCACTATCTTGCCAAGTGCCAGTTGTAGAACTGATCCCAAAGTCTGGAGTGGAAGCTGAGTGCCAATGTCTTCTGTGTTGGGGGAGGGGATAGATTCACTTTTGCATACTGGAGAGGACTCATCTTTCAGATACCACAGTGGAGTTGTTTCCACATCTGACTGCAGGTGATGCAGGGAAACTGGGACCAGTGCTAGGTCAGGGGTGACTGTGGCAGGCCTATGAAGGGTTTCCCTATGGGAAGTGCTGTGCCTGATGGTGCTGTGCACATGGCTGGCAAACCTTGTATCCTTCTGTCTCTGGTAGGCTTGTCTGGTAAGAAGTCTTGAGGTGTGGGTGGTACCAGAAGGGACCTAGAATGCCTCTGGCATTGAGGAGGTGCAAAAGTGCAGGGCACCATTATTGATCCCAGGAGTCAGTAGTGCGTCCTGGACTCCTACGTGGAGTCACTGTCACTAATTGTGGCTCCAAGGTGTAGAGGATTTTTACAGTATAAAGGTACTTGCCTTTGTTTGAATCATAATATGTTTGAGTTATAATGTTATAATGTGCAGGGATTCTTTGGTGCTGTTCATCCCCAGCAGAGGTTGATCTAAGTGTAATGGATAAGTAGTTTGTGTAACCTTGTTTGGGAATAGACTGAGTTAGGTTAGTTTCTTAACTGTAACCAGTGAGGATGTCTGGGAGTTTGCCAAGGGCTGTGAGTCTGCTAGAGACAGGCAGATGAGCCTAGCCTGAGGCATCAGATGGACTGCTTGCTTCCAGAGGATTCCTCATGCTAGTAAGGGGGAGAGCTTTTCGGCATGAACAGGCCCAGCACGGATTGGCTGGAGGGGCAGAGTATTTAAGGAGAGCCCACTGAGGGGAAGGTGTGGTTGTTGGGGTTCGTTTGCGGTGGCTGTTGTTTGCTGGCTTGTTCATCTAGTAGCTCTTTCTCTCTGCTGCCTTGTGGACTGCATGCCTGAGGCAGCTGGACTGTTTGGAGGCCTCAGAGGCTGAGAGAGACTGAGCTGACTTGAGTCACTGATCCCTGAGATCAGTGGCCCGACACATTTAACCTGAGCACTCCTGGAAGGCCTGAAGAGGACAGACTACAGGAGACCCTGAAGATCAGTAGCCCAGACAGGAGGCACTGAGGTGGACTCTGTTCTGGGGTGAATGCACTGTTGGTTCAGGATCCCGGCTTCAGTGGCCAGAAGAAGAAGCCCCAAGCTAGAACCTCCTCCCTCAAGACCCTGAGGACAGCGTGGGATCCTGCATGGAGTCATAAGATCAGCATCGCCTAGGCTGGAGAACCGTGATTATTAGAGGGCCCCTGATCAGGGAGGGAGGAAGGTGGGAGAAAGGACTAGTTGGGTCTTTAGGGGGGGTTGTGACCACTTGACCCCAGGTGAACCAGTTATTCACCTGCTATTTTTTTTAATCTTTATTTAGGTAATAGGGGTTTTAAGGCTACTTAGGAGATGGGGGTTGTGTTACAATAAGGTGTTGTGTTCCCATATGTTAATCCCTTTTCTCCTGTCCCTTTAATAAACCTGAGTTACAAAGTTAGATTTGCCTCCAATGTTTGTTTGAACCCAGGCCAGCTGGAGGTGACAGATACTCTGAAGTCTGGGGAGACCTTCGGGACTCACTGTTGTCCAGCAAAATGAGAAAAATTCATTAACAAAGGAAGACAAGTAGCCCTGTTATTAGTCTCATGTCTTTGGCCGCTCCCTGCTTATCCTGCTTTGGCACTGTAGAGTACTCTCTTTCAACATGCTGTTTCTCATACTTCTTCCTCAGCACTGGAGGTGGGAACGGGTTCCAAGAAGAGGACTCCACATGGAGGCCAAAGTGTTGATGCCAAATTGGAGTGGCACAGTTCCAAGGACAATCTGAGTGCTGCATCCTTGAGCAGGGTCTTCAGATGAACATCTGTCTTTTAGAGTGCACAGCCCAAAGCCCCCACAGATCTTGTACTTGTCCTTAATGTAAGCTTCCCCAAGGAACTTTAAGCAATGCAAATGCTAGTTGAGCACTGGCCTACACTTGCTACAGAGAGCAAACGGAAGCCCGGTGGGTACCAGGGCATGGTCTGATCCTGGGGTGACATGCCTCAACAGGAGCAGTATGTACACTAACTAGCAACTAAATTTCTAGTGTAAAACTCTTTACAAGATGATAAAGTTCAAACCACTGAGAAAAGCCCTGCAAGAGTGAGAGAGTTATTCCAAGCAACCATCACGGGTGGTAAGAAGGAACTGAGAAGATGGGGAGTGCAACACTGGTGCCCTTTATACAAGTGCATGTATGCGCAGTTCCAGAGGGCAATACAGCTGGCCACACGGATACAAGTAAGGGGCAAATCTCTAGCCATGGTGCATGTGGCGCGCTCACACTAACATGGAATGGAAGTGAGCAAGCATTCAAAGATGAAAGGAACATTATGTAAACTGTTTTGTGTGGATTTTAAGTCTTAGACTCCCTGAGGGCCAAATTTAGCATTCCCAAGCCCCCAAATTCAGTATTCTTTAATAAATACATCTCCCATTGCTTTCCATGGCAGTGATCTGTGTATATTAAAGGGCCAAAACTGGTATGTAAGACCATACATAACTCCTCTTCCATCAGCTAGGTTAACCTTGATTTTCAGCATCTTCTAAAGAGTAACAAATTCCTTGGGATATCAGAACCTGTTATCATCAATTAAAAGGGTCAGGTTTTTTTTTTTTTTTAATAAAAGGAATGTTTTGAAGCCAAGCTTATGTATCACAAAGGCACAGAAAATAGACAACATATTTTGCCATTTTGCACTTAAACAGAATATCTACAAGAAAACTTCTAACTTAATTGCTCTGGCACAGTATAAGGTCAAACCTCCCCAGTGGAAAGCTGTGTACTACAATATACACAGCTTTTGCAGTATTCCTCTGGCTCTTTTTTTGTTGGTTCATGCTAGTAACGTGTGTTTTCTCAGAGCTTGTAAATGATCATTCATGATTCATAATGTTACATCTTTAATATTGCTGTGAAGCCATGTGGCAAAGTCTACAAGTCAAATCAACAGCTGCTAGAATTTTTGTAATCTAAATTTCATGCAACTTCCTGTAAAAAAAAAAATAATAAAAATCTTTTCTATGACAACTTCAGTTAAATTTTGCATGGTTCTTATGAGTCTGTAACATTACTAACCTATGTGTACACCACAGGTGTTGCTAAGCAGCACAGATATTATAAACTTGCTTTCCGAAAGCTCCTTAAAATCCTCCTGTTTCATTGTGTGTGCCATTTACAATAACCTGCTCCCCACTTTTTTAAAAGGATATCTATCTTTAGTGTCCAAGATCATGTGAATATTTTGGTGCAGGAGCTAACTGTTTGGTACAGAAGCCTCCTTTTCTCCTGCTGTACATGTCACTATTAACTATGAGACTATCTTTAAAAGAATGTTACCATAATAATTGTTACTCTGTTGCAAGATAACTCCAAAAATTGTTACTCTGTTGCAAGGTAGCTCCCTTGGTCTAGCAGGGTGGCTTGTCTCTGATTTTAGAGGCTTGGGATCAGACAACCATAATTACTAAGTAAGAATATTTGAGCAGGTATTGGGAAATTCTCCTGTAAACATAGCAGAAAACAGCTGGAAAAGGGCTCAGAATGCTGTAGAGAGACTTCAGCGAGTGAGAACAACTCCTGCAGGGTGGGGGAGGCAAACACTTAAACCAGAAATGTTGCCTTAGCTAGGAAGGGGTGGTGATAGCCTGCTAAAGCAGGAAAGAATTGAAACACTGGGGGAATTTGGAGATGCATCCAATCGAGGCTGGAGGAAAGATGTTTGCCTGTCATTTTGAAATATAATAAACCAGACTGTAAAGGCTGCTATTATAAGATTTGTAAAAACCTCTTTTCTGAGTTTGAGGAGTCAAGAGTGGAAACTGAGGCAAGGGACTGCTTGCAAGGCTACCTTGAAGCCAACTGGATTACTCCAGGAGACCACCACTCATTGACACCCCCTTGCATAACAACAGCCATGAAAGCTGTCTGGCCATTCTATGATCTGGAAAATGTGTGGTATTAATTCAGATATCTAAAGTGATTAACCCTCCTTCCAGCTATTACAGTCACTGCTATAAAAATAGTGAATACTACATGTCAGCTCCTAAGGTTCCAAGTCCTGCATATGCTTTAAGACAAGTGTTATCAATTACAATTGTTATTTCTGTTAATGCCACTTCTCCTAGCTGATTTTAGCAAGATCAATAGTTATAGACTAAATTCTACCTGACCCTTATTTGGATGCATACTGGAACAGGGAATGGGGAAAATAGAGTCTCAGAGTTGCTCTAAATTGCATCTTGGTGCCTATTGCCCCCCTCAGGGCCATTTTGGAAACTGGAGATTTCCTGAACATGGCAGCAATGTGCCATTCTCCTGAAAGACCCTCATATCAGGGGCTGGGAAGGAGGCTGCTGTACAGCTAGTAAGCCAGCCCAGGAATCCTTGTACCCAAGAGAAATTCCCAGCTTTACACTGATACACATCCTTTGAAATCAGGGGAATTGCCAGCATAAATCTGGTTTAATGAAGTGAAGAATCAAGTATAAACATTGAATTGAAAACCAGGTTTTTTACAGCCTGTCTGTACCATGTACCTGGCTCAGTTTAACAAAACATTAAAATACTGGGAGGTAATGAGGAAAAGTTAAGTGTTAAGTTTTGTACTGTTGTTTCCATAAGCTTAGACTGATAATGGGCTGAACATGAGAAGATGCTACTCAGCCTTATTTTTGCTATATAACTGTATAGTTCTTTCAGTGATATTCATTAGAACTAAACGTTGAACATTCCTCAGTTTAGTTGTTTTACTGGAACTATAGAGAAATCACATGACTTAGACCCAGACTTGGTTATCCATGAAATTTTATAGACACATTGAAAGTAACAAGATCAGAGGAAAAAAAATGAATGGTTTCAATGGATACTTTTCAGCTGTTCTCTGAGGGAAACAAATTTTAGAAAACGTCATACAGCATATACTTAAGTGGGGGGCGTGTGATGTAAATATTTGTATGAAGAAATAACTGACCTCTGACCTTAGAAACAGAGTGACATCTTGACTTTTGGATAGCCATGTTCCTGAAGGAAAAATTACTTAGCAATTTTGACTCTCTATGTGAACTTGTGCAAGCTACAATAAAACAATAGAAAGGCAAAGAAAACAAGGGTGCTACTCAGCAAGGTAAGCAACTGATTGATAAAAGTAATATAGAGAAAGAAGTGAAGAAAAGTGAGCTGTAGTATTTTGGGAAACTGAAAAAAGAATCTAAGGACACGTTTGTGCTATTGGTATGGAAACTGTGACCACGAATGAGGAGTGAGCATCTGAAAGAACTAGAAGCAGCTAAGAAATCACGTAATATACTAAGGCACATATTGCATCAAAACAACTTGGCAAAGCTTTGAACTGGTTGAAATAAAGTTTTATAGTCTGAGGAAATAAAAATTAATATGTTCCAGAGGGTTAGCCATGTCAGTCTAGTCCAGCAAAACAAATCAATAAGGCTTCTGGTGGAACTTTAAAGCTATGTCTACATTAGCCAATTTAGCCCATGCTAAGAAATTTCTTAGTTTGAACTAGCCAAAGCTTAGTTCAAACTAACAAAGTCGACTGGTTAGTCCAAACTAAGCACCTAGCACGATGTAGACCTGGACGAATGGCTTACTTTGAACTTCTTAGTTTGCACTAAGCCATTAGTTTGAACTAGCTGTGCTGACTAGCTCAGACTAACTTTTTAGTTAAAACTGTGCCACATGGCTAGTTTGAACTAAAAAGCCACAGTTAGTCCAAACTAGCCCAAGGCTAGTTCAGACTAGCCTCGAGCTTTTTTAATTCTGACTAGCAAGTCAGAACTAAAAAAGCAGATGTAGACATAGCCTTAAAGACTAACACATTCATTTGTCTCATGAGCTTTCATGGGAGAGAATTCTCTCTCATAAAAGCTCATGTAACAAATAAAATGTTTAGTCTTTAAAAATTAACATATTACACTTAGATGGAGTAGTAAATATGGGGAAACAAATTAGAAGCTTTAAAAGAAGACAGACTGATCCTACTACAGTAATAAGCCTTGCGAATGAAATGGCAGGATATACAAATATATGTCTTCTAAATTATGTGCCTCATTGTGAAGAAAGCTTGGAAGAGGAGATTTCCATCATGAAAATGACCTAAAGCACCCATAAACCTTGTGTACAAACCTTTTTAAAACTCAGAAGATAAATTATTCAGTGGAGTTGTTCTGCTATCAGAGCCAGCACTAGGCATCAGCAGACTAAATAATTTCTTAGGGCCCCAAGCAGTTCAAGGGGCCTCCTATACCATTTTATTATGAGAACTTGACTGTTGGGGGGGGGGGGGGCGTGAGGGACGATAGTCCTGTTTGGGGCCACCAGTGAGCTAACACTGGCTCTGTCTGGTATAACTGAAAGCAAAGTTTGGTTCAAAGTGTTTATTGCATTAGCCTTCAGACACCTGATCAAAATTCAATGACAGTAATTTTGAATGAAATGAAGAAAACAGCAGCTAAAAGAATATAAATCAACAGCAGAACAATTGAAGCTGTTAATTGTAAATATCTGTAAGAAACTGTCATCAGTTTACTATACAAACAACTTTCCAAAAGGATTTCATTGCATAATAGTAGCAGATGGTAGAGCCACAGTTTTTACTAAAGTGATTGAAAATAAATCCTAATATCCCTAACTGTTATTTTTCAGTATGTATTTTAAAACTCTTTTGGCTGTGCCGTTTGATGCTAAATTACATGATTTCTTTGAGTGTAATGTGTTCTTAAAAATATAATTTTATATCTACATGGCATCTTCAACATCAAAGGATCCCAACTCATTTTACAAGATGCCACCTTAATTTACTCCCCTTTGTGAGTATACACTATGGCACTTACTATTTTTTTTTCCATGGGACCTATACCTCGTTCACTGAACAGGCTGGATGGTGCTCACTTACTGAGTAGCTATTCAATATTTTGTTTTATATACTTGCCTAATGTATGGGCCTAGGCCTTATTTAGTGTAATCTGTTCATACCTTGCTTTGAATACAGAATTATTTCCTCATAGGTTTTCTGTGGTGCTCCTCAAACAAAAGTAGCTGAGTGCATCTCAAACATTAACTAACTTTATCTTTTTAACACCCCTGTAAAGTGAGTAAGTGGAATTATCCCTATTTTCTGGTAACACTGAGAAACAGAGGTCCATTCAAAGGTCTTTAGGCCTGCTGCACTCACTACATGCTTTCAGATTTCTGCAACCAGTGAAGCAGGGATCTGTCAGAGCCCAGTCTCCTTCACTATACAACACTGTTCTATCTCCAGAGCAGGTCCATCCTAGGCACAGAATGAGATAGGTGCTAACTGGCAAAAACAGAATGGCTATGTCCATACACAGGCAGTTAAATCAATCTAAGTTAAATCGATTTAATAAAATAGCTATAAAATCATTAAATTGATTTAAGTTAAATTAATTTAACATGTCCCCACGGGAAACTCAAATTGAACTAGCATATCCATGGACAGGACTTGCTAGTTCGATTTAGGAGAGGGGCACCATGGGAGATATGGCAAGATGGCCCCCTAGACGTGCCATGCCTCCACCCAATGTATAGAAATAGGACAGCACCCTGGGAGGGAGAAGGGCAAAAGTATTAAATCAAAATAATGTCCACACAGCGTTCTTTCGAGATAACAGTTTCAATTTAACTGTCGTTTTGATATAATTCTAAGTTTTATTATATTGAAATTACTTGCCTGATTGTGAGATACAGGAGCTTCTTATCTTGATATAAGGAAATGTAGTGTGCACCTGCAATCTTTTAAACAAAAATAAACTGCATTATTTCTCTTTAAAGACTGTGTGGGGACATACCCAGTGTGCTCATGTAGTTAAAGACTGCTTAGTAGTTGCAATGGAGTGCACAAGCCCTGCACCAGGAAAAAGAATTAAAGAACAGCTTTGGGTTCAGGCAGCCCTGACCTGCTGGACCTCTGAGGCATGCCAAGCTTGGCAGAGGAGCCTTGAGAGAGAAGTTTAGTTCTTTAAGGGCCATTCCAGGGAGACGGACACAACTCTCCCCATTATCTCCAGGAAAGGAATATTGCAGAGGTTGAATTTCTCATAGGGTTCCTGTGAATATTAAACAATATTCTTTAGGACATTAAGCCTGGTTATAGCTGTTTGTGTCATGATGAGTGGATCTGGAGTCAGCGGACCTATGTTCTCTTGCAGAGAATGTTATTGATGGGATACTAGGGAAACAGGGAACAAAGGGAATTAGGTTGGAAGCAATGCAGTCACATGGATAGAGCTATGCACACTGTTAAAAAAAATCATGTAGTCAACTTAACTTGCATTCATCATCACTCCTTGCTAATGAAACATGGGTATGGCAGTGTCTGAGCTGTGAGTTTTCTGATGTGCAGCAGTGGCCAGTATGAACCATGGAACTCAATCTGAAGCTGTCTGGAGCCTTCAGTTTTGCAGATGCAAACCTAGCCCAGCAATGGAGCTTGTTGGAAGGATGTGAGACATTTGGTAATTCAGCAAGAGGCTAGAGTTCTGTTTCAGGAGTTGATGGGTGAGGTTTGTGACCTGCAACATTCAAGTGGTCAGACTAGGTGATCATCATGGGCCCTTCTGACCTTAAAGTCTGTGTCCATGAGCAGAAAAGTAAAACTATTATTTTATCTTAGTGGGGAAAAGGGTAGAGAAGTCTGCACCAGTCTGTAGACCCTCATATTGCAACCTGTGAGCTCACTACTGCCTGAAGCCTTACAAACATCCTAGAAGCCATGAGGAGCTATTACTCCTATACAAAAAGCTTTGGAGTGACACAAGTTTTTTAGTAGAGCCCACTCCAAAGGGAGAGACGATAGACTTATGTTACAGTCTTATGTTCACTGGCAACTACATGCAATTTTGTGGCCTTAACAGACTCTTTGATTTGGGTAGGTTTATCTGGGGACTTGGGACACTACTGAGGAAGAATCTGTTCTGGGAAGCTGATCTCTTATTAGAAAGATACTTAGACATGGGCATGCAGCAGAAACCTTAAGGGAAAGGATGCAGACCCTGGAAACCACAACACTCCCAGACGTACCTACAAGGAGAAAATAGAAAAACAGTGAAAATAGCAAAGGAGAGGTAGAGTTCCATAACTATTGTGAGGTGTATTGAGTGTGGGAGACAGCATGAGCAGGTAAAGGAGAAGTGTCCCAGATTAGGACAACACTGCAAGCCTGTGGTAAACAAAGCTGGATTTAGGGACAGGTATCCCAGCAGCCACCTGGGATACTAGGCATCATGCTTGGGATGTGGGGTTTTTTTTGTTTTGTTTTGTTAGCAACAAAGGGAAAATAGAATGTTTGAGGTAAAATGTTTCAGGTATTCTATATGTGAAGTTATTTTTCAGTAACCTAAATGATTCTGGATCTTTGTAGGCTCTTGAGGAACCTTCCAAACTTTCTGAAAACTACATTTTCCTTAAACTTGCTAGATTGTTGTCAGCCATGCCCTTGCAGGTACCTAAGTGACAGGAGGTGCTTCCAGTCAGACAGTGAAACATAAAAACAAACTGAAGCAAGAACCAACATGTAATATGGTGAACTTTGTTTCATTGTGAAACTGTACTTCTGTTTTAAGATTTGAAGAGTGTAAGTAACAACTAATGAAAAATACATAGAATATATAGAAACTGGAAGGGACCATGACAGGTCATAGAGTCCAGTTCCCTGCACTCATGGCAGGACCAAGTACCCCTATTAAACCATCCCTGACAGGTGTTTGTCTAATCTGATCTTAAAAACTTGCAATGATGGAGATTCCACAAAACTGCCAAGGCAACTTATTCCAATGTTTAATCACTCTGACAGTTAGGAATTTTTTCCTTATGTCTAAGCTGAACCTTCTTTGCTGTGATTTAAGCCCATTGTTTCTTGTCCTATCATCTGTGATTAAGGAAAAGAATTTTTCTCTTTCTTCCTCATAATATCAAATGAAACACGAGAGAGACCTATAAAAACCCCATCTATGCAATATAAAATAAATAGGTACTTCTCTTGCCATACCAGCATGTCATGTTTGATGATGTCCTAACACTGTAGAACGTAGAGTTTTGCTCTTCTTAACATTGTCTGTTTTCCCTTGAAGAAAAATAAAAGAAACCCAATACCTCACCCCCCGCCCCCCGAAAAGCCTTCAGAGCTCACTATGGGAAGCAAAAAGCTCAACTGAAATCTAGTTTCCAGCAAGAAACAAATTTGATGGAAAAATATCTGAAATAGAAAAGCATAAAGTGGGCTATAGGTGTAACAATTATCCAAGTGCAGAAGAAATTGAGAAGCAAAGCATAAATGATTGATGTCCTATTACTAAGGAATTAGTATATTTACCTGAAGATAAGACATGGAAATGGGAGGAAAGTGGTAGAAAATCATTCAGTTTTCCTGGTGGCATAAAGGAGAATGATGATAAAGAAGTTCACATGGAGTTCACATGAAGAGGAGTGTAATGACAAAGAAAAATTTCATTTACATGAAAAGGAGAAGAACAATTAAGAAGAATCTGCTTCACATGATGACAGAAATGGCAAGGAGAAAAATTGCATGCCACAAATCAATACAGCTGATCCTGCTTTATAGCTAGTGATCCTAAGCTCAGCCAATATTTGTCTTACAGTTTTGAATGGACCAAGCAAAATCAAGGACATTGCCAGTAAATGAGCAGAAGAGACTCTTTTCAGAGTCATACTGCAAAAAAGTGCTCAAGAATGGTGAGAAACTGAATGTGTTGGACAGTTTACTTTAAAGCCCTGCCCCCGCCTGCAAGCCATGCCCCCTAGCTGCAGGCCACACCCCGGGCAGGGCCAGGAGTGGCCGCGGGCGGCTGGGGCCTGGATCTCTGGCCCCATTGGGCCGGAGACCAGGATAAGCGGGGCCCTGCGGGTCCCAGGGCACTGGCGCCAGGATTTGGGGCACAGGCTCCATGTGCCCAGTGCCAGCGATGCCCCTGCTAGCTGATACTCAGAACTTAAGCAACATGAGACATCACCTGGCCATTTTATGGCCTACTCCAAAGGGATGGAGGTCAAATCCCAGCACAACTTGACCACATGCATAGATGCAGAAAACCAGTTCATTATTTATGTAGAAACTTAGTCCTGGAGGAATGTGCTCAAGGATCTGATCTCAATTACCCTCTTTGTTGCAAAGAATCATTTGGATTTCCAGGGCTTATTAGATAAGTTGGTCATGGAACATAATGGTGAAATTCCTTGGTTTAATAGCATTTTACCATCAATTACATGGAAGGAAAATTGTGACTGGAGCAAATCCCACAATGAAACCTGTATGCTTGTCACGATGAAAAATTGCTGAGGCACCATGTAATCCAGTACACAAGAATCATGAAAGTCTGAAATTCATGAGTATCATAGCACCCAGTGGTTCCTAACCCATCACCCATGAGCCAAAAATGTCTCTTGGGGGGGCTTTCAAAGTGGGTCTCTGCTCTGCTCCTGCTGACTGCAGAAGGGAGCCATTGCCTCAGGACCCAGGCAGAGTACTTTGTCTTGCAGCTAACAGGAACTTCAGATCAGCAAGAAGAGAGGCAGCCTCCTTGCTGAACTCCTTCAACCTGGCTGCTGTGGGGGGGAAGGGGATGAGAAGGGCTGCTGATAAGGACTGGTGGCCCTTCAGGGTTGCAAAAATGGTATCTGTGGCCATAGAGTGAAAAGGACTCAGAACCACTGATGGCACCTATAGAAGGGAGTGCAGCATGGTTGTGGTAAAGTGGCCATCAAGTTAAGCTTTTATCTGCATAGACCCAAAGTAGTCAGAGACATGCAAGCTCCAATGCATAGGGGCACAGCCTGCAGAAGAGTGAAAAATTTTCTGACCCAAGTTTTGTCCAAACATGGTGGCCATAGTGGAACTTAGCTCACAAGAAAGGATTTTGAGTGGGACTGGACAGGTTTCCCCCAATATGAACATTTGACATGCTGAAGCAAATTATAACTTCCCTGAAGTGCTACTAACTACAAGAATGGTGAGAAACTGAATGTGTTGGACAGTTTACTTAAAAGCATGGACAGGAGCGTCGCTGCCCTGGGGAAGGAGCCAGTGTGATACATTGGACAAAGGATCAGGTGATGTTCTTCTGCAGGAGCAGATGGTTGTTTATGCTGGCAGAGCTCTGTCAGAGACAGAACAGGATGTATCCAAACAGACAAAGAGCTTCTGGCGTTAGTATTTGGAGGGTAGTGATTCCATCAGTATGCATAAGTCCATCCAGAACTAGTATAATCAGCCCGCAAACCCCTAGAGAAAATAAGGACAAAGTATTGGCTTTGTGCGCCAAAGACTGTGCCGCATGTTGATACACTTCTAATGATACCAGGTAGAAAGCAGATACTGTCTAAGACAATTACTGTTGTTTGCTGGCAGCAACACTGTTATAGAGTCTATGTACAGGGCATATAAACAAGGCTTTGCCAAGCTGATTGTCCCTGTACAGATTAATGGGACAGAATCAGTCAATTCAGTTGACACTGGGTGCAAATCAGACTTTGGTCAGGGACCAACTGATCAGTGTAAAAGGGGTCACCAGAGAAACCATTTTCACACAGTGAAACCTTAGAAAATAGAGCTGACTATTCGGAAACATTTTGTAACTCTTCTGTCAGGCCTGTCCCCAAAACTCACTTATTTGGTCTCCCTGCACTCGGATTTGGAATCCCTCAGAAGCATTGAAGGAGAGCAGTGACCATTTGTCAGGATTTTCTCCCATGAAAGCTCATGTGATAAATAAATCCATTAGTCTTTAAAAGCATCACTAGACTCCTTGTTCACTTGTTAGAAGAAGCCAAAGAGAGCCTGGGGATGGCCAACCTGAAACCCATAAAATCAGTGGGGCTTGGAGAAAATGAGAAAACTGGCAAGGAACATTTTAAAATCAGCATTCAGGGCTGTAACTAGGCTGGGGCAACCAGCATAGAGGGCAGTGGCATGGATCTGGCTCCCCGCAGCATCTGGGGATGGATCCGGCTCCCCGCCACCTTCTGGCAGCAGCTGGGGCAACTAGGAGCAGGATCCATCCCCAGCCGCCTCGTGGCAGTGGCCGGGGATCCTCTCCCCCCACTTTCTGATGGCAGCTGGGGATGGATCTGGAGTCCCACTGCCTTCTGGTGGCAGCTGGCATGGTGGGGAGCTGGATCTGTCTCTAGCCGCTGCTGGAAGGCAGATGGGGATGGATCTGGCTCCTCACTGCCTTCTGGTGGTGGCTGGGGCCAGATCGGGCCCTGGGACAGGGGAGGGCACTTCATGGGTGCTTGCCTTGGGCACCAAAATCTGTAGTTATGGCCCTGTCAGCAGAGCCAGATAATTTGCATGTAAGAGTTTGCTTTTGAGCTTTTTAGAACATTAATATTAATTTTCAGTACTTTCGGAAACACAGAGGACATTTCAGAAAGCTGGAAGAAAGCCAATATTGCTTAAAAAAGAGTAATCAGGAGGACCCGGATAGCAGCAGATCAGGGGCCAGTGGGCCCCTTTCTTCCTGCCAGTAGGCCTGGGAAAGGGGGGTGGGGGGGAGCTGGCTGCTGACTGACCAGCCCAGGAGTAGGTTGGGAGCTCAGAGCCCAGCCTCTGAGCCAGCCCACTTTACTCCCCTGGTCAGTGCTGGCAGGGCAGAGGGCCTCACACTGTGGTGGGCCCTTGGGCATGGGTCCCATTGGCCTGTGCAGAAATCTGCCTCTGGACCCAGATAATTATAGACCTGCTGGACTGACATTGATCTTGGGCAAGATAGAGGAGTAGCTATTATGGAACTTGATTAAGAAAGCTTTAAAGGAGGGTAATATAATCAATCAGAAGTTGTGCTGACCCCAAAAAAGGGTTGGGACCCTGCCCCCTACCCCTCCCTGCTGTGAGGCCTGATCCGGACTGGGAGCCTGATCCAGCTCTGGGGTCTAATCTGGCTCCAGCCGCTGCTGGTAAGCAACCTAAAGCTGGAACCAGCCCCTGCAGCAGCCAGCAAGTGGCAGGCAGCCTGGAGCTGGAGCCAGCTCCTGCTACTGCACTGCTGACCAGGCGCAGCAGGCGGCCCCAGCAGGTGGCTGGACCTGGATCTGGGGCAGGGCCAGAGCTATGCAGGGCCCATGCTCTGTGGGCCCAGTGGCAGCAATACCCATGTAATCAATGCCAGTCAGGGCCGTCCCTAGGGCGGTACAGGGCCCCGGGTGAATTGCCCTTTGCGAGGCCCCCACTTAACCCCCTCCCACCAGCACTGTGGGAGTGGGGACAGCCAGCCCAAGGGAGGGACAGACCCTTTTGCTTCTGCACCGGCGGTCCCGTGCCAGGGAGCAGACTAGCCAGCCAAAAACAACAACCAGTTCAACTCTCCCCCACCCCACCACAACGCATGCTGCTTTCGGCTCTGTGCCAGAGGCAGCAGGGAGGACGCAGTGCAGCCAGAGGGGTGGTGGTACGGGCCCCGTGCTGCCTCCTACCCTCTCCCTCCTTCCTCCAGTGCAGAGCTGAAAGCAGTGGACGTGGCGAGGGGTGGAGGGGGGATGACCAGGACTGCTGAGCCAGGTGCTGCTTTTGGCCAGATAGCCTGGTCCCTGGCATTGGGGGGGGGGGCAGCATGGGGCCCTCAGAACCACGGGGCCTGGGGTGATCATCCCTCTTGCCTCCCCCCCTCCACCCCCAGGACGGCTTTGATGCCAGTCAATGTGAGTCTATTGAAAACTGATCTTGTCAAACTAATTTACTATCTTCTTTTGATGAGATTACAGGTTTGGTTGATAAAGGTAATGATGGTGTAATATACTGTAAGGCACTTAACATGTATTGCATTTTGATTTAAAAATTAGAAAGATATAAAGTTGACCTGGAATGAATTAACTGAATTAAAAACTCGCTATCTGCTCTGTCTCAGAATGTGATCATAAACAAGGAATCATCACTGACTTGCTGTGTTTTTAGTTCCTAGCCTTATGCTATGTAACCTTTTTATTAATAACCTGGAAGAAAATGTAAAATCATCATGCTAAAGTTTGCAGGTGACACAAAATTTGGGGGAATGGTAAATAATGAGTGAAAAGGATAAGTCACCAATATAGAGTAATCTGAATCACTTGGTAAACTGGTTCCAAAGGGGCAGCCATGTTAGTCTAGTAAACAAAAAAAGCAAGGAGTCTTGTGGGTCTTAGAAACTAACAGATTTATTTATTGCACAAGCTTTTGTGGGAGAAAATCCCACTTTGTCAGATGCTTTGAAGAGGGGGAATTTACAGGACTGGATGAGAATAAATGCAGGCGAGTGTAAGACGTGATCAGGTCACACTGCTACAGCAAATCAGAGCATTTGTAAGGATTCAAACTGCGCACAGACCTCTTATAATATGAAAAGAATCCATAGTCATGATTCAACCCTGCTTTCACACAATCTAATCTGCATATTATTTGAATTTTGGCTGTTTCTCTTTGAAGTCTTGATGTCCCATTGACTTTCTTGAGGACCATTGTTAACAAATCATCAATGGAGTGATTAGGAACATCAGAAATCACAACACAAAAACAACAGTTGCTGAGCTCTTCCATCTTCCTAATCACTCCATTGATGATTTGTTAACAATGGTCCTCAAGAAAGTCAATGGGACATCAAGACTTCAAAGAGAAACAGCCAAAATTCAAATAATATGCAGATTAGATTGTGTGAAAGCAGGGCTGAATCGTGACTATGGATTCTTTTCACATTATAACAGGTAATTTAACTTCACCCTCCCTCTGTATGCTGTTCCCTAGCGTTTGAATTCTTACAAATGCTCTGATTTGCTGTAGCAGTATGACCTGATCCCATGTCTTACCCTCCCCTGCATTTATTCTCATCCAATTCTGTAAATTCCCCCTCTTCAAAGCATCTGATGAAGTGGGATTTTCTCCCAGGAAAGCTTGTGTGATAAATAAATCTGTTAGTCTTTAAGTGCCACAAGACTCCTTGGTTTTTTTGGTAAACTGGGTGCAAGCAGACAAAATGTATGTTGATATGGCGAATGTAAATACATATATATCTAGGGATGAAGAATGCAGGACATACTTACAAAATGGGTGACCTTATCCTAGGAAGCAGTGATACAGAAAATATTTGGGGGTCATCATTGATAATCAGCTGAACATGAGCTCCCAGTGCAGTGTTGTGGCCAAAGGGGCTAATGCAATTATGAGATACTTAAACAGGGGAATCTCAAGTAAGAGTAGTGAGGTTATTTTGCTTCTATATTCAGCACAGAGGTGACTGCTACCAGAATACTCTATTTGGTTCTGGGGTCAACAATTCAAGAAGGATATCGCTAACCTGGTGAGGGTTCAGAGTTCATGCTCAAGAATGATTAAAGGACTGGAAAATGTGTTACTGTGGTGGTGTCAAGCAGATCAATTTATTTAGCTTAATGAAGAGAAGTTTAGGGGTTGCTTGATTACAATGTAAGTATCTACATGGGAAACAAATATTTTATAAGCAATGCTTCAACCTAGCTGAGAAAGATATAATAGTATCCAATGGCCAGAATCTGAAACTAGACAAATTCAAACAGGAAATAAGTTGTGTATTTTTAACAGTCAGAGTAGTTAACCACTCAAACAATTTACCAAGGACTGTGCTGGATTCACTATTACTGACAATTTTAAATAAGATTGGATGTATTTCTAATAGACATGCTCTCAGAATTATTTTAGGAATGTCCTGTGTTATACACAAGGTCAAATTAGATAAATTGTCTAGGTAGACCACCACACACTGTCTGTGAAGTCAAAGTAACAGGACCATAAGTCACTGAAAAGTCATCACTACCCCATCTAGGTGGAGCAGAATTGTGCAGAACAGATAAAGCCTAAAGGGTATGTCTACCCTGGAGCCTTAGGTCAACTTAAGGACTACAGATTCCCACGGACACACTGGGCTTTTATTAAGTTAACTTAAGTGCTGCTTTAAGTCGATTTAATAACGCTACTTCTTAAGATCAACTTAACGCTGAAATCAACCTTATTAAGGCAACTTAAGCCAGTGTAGATGGTGAAAGCCCATAAGGTGACTTAATTCGTCTCCAGGCCCCCTCCCAGAGATCCTGGCCACAAGAAAGAGCCTGGCCTGGCCAACCATATGGCAGGACAAAGCCTTGCCCACCCTGTTCTCCAGTTCTGGTCTGGCCTGCCATGTGACAAAATGGAGGCACAGAGCCAATGGCAGACATGGGCCCCAGCATGGAGCCATGAGGAGATCTTCAATTTCCTGGTCATCTCAGGGGACAAAGTGATGCACTCCTGGTTGCAGGCAGCCACTGCAACTTGGAGGTATATACCACCATCTTCCGGAGCCTGGCAGAGAAGGGGCACACCTATGACACTCAGCAGGTCTGTGTGAAAATCAAGGACCTCTGCCAGGGCTATCATGCTCCAGTGAGGGGCAGTCACTACTAGCTGCTGCTACTATAAGGTTCTGTTCTCATTCCTGGGTCAGGAGAGTAGTAGCCTGCCAACCCACATCATCAACTGCCCCCGGCCTCCCTCCCTTGACAATGACGATAAGGAGGGCTCGGTGGATAAGAATGTGGTGCTGGACCAGGGGGATACACCTCACTGGCCCTGGAGACCACCAGTCCAGTACTGATCCATGCCCCAAAGGCAGACCCTGTCATGCAGAAGGAGGCTTCCCCCACGAAGCAGGACCCAGGCGAGGGGACATCGCACCAGACCCCTGTTGTACCTGCTGGTGACTGCTTCCTCCCCGTGGGCATGCCTGTGCATGCATGTGGGACAGGGACCAAGGGGGGGACATTGCGTAGGGACAGGCAGGGTCCTGGGGGTGGTGAGCACAGAGGCCCTCCCATGGAGGCAGAGGCAGTGTGGCAGGGGGACACCAGAAGCCAAGTGGTGCAGTGGCACGTCTGGAGATGGGGTGAGGGGACTGTAAGTGGGAGCGCCAGTGCCAGATAGCATGTACCCAACACCATTGGCACATGGCCTCAGGACAGACCCCTGGGGCAGGACTTCCTGAGGCTCACCACTGTGGGCACTGCACCCGACCTGTGCAGCAGAGCATGGCAGTGTGTACCAAGGGATCCCTGTCCCAAAGGACAGGGATTGGGAATCAGGCAGACAGTCATGGGACAGCAGCTGCTCTCAGGCTGTACACCACACTAGCTCATGGGAGGAACTCTGTTCTTTGCTTCTCTCCAGCAGATCCTTTACCCTTGATACGTAGCACTCCTGGGGTGCGGCTAGCCCTGACGAGGAGGAGGAGAGGGCACTGCTCATGGGATGTGCTCTTTGAAGAGCTTGCCCCGCATCATGGAGCAGTCCGAGGCAGATCTGAGGGCTTGGTGTGAGCAGGAGGCAGAATGGTAACTAACAAATACAGAGCCCGGCACAATAGCTGGTGCCTGGTGCGACTGGTGGGGAGCGTGCCCTTTAATGGAGTGGCTCAGTGGAGCCGCTCCGGCACACCTGGAGAAAAGCCCCATTCGCCCCACTGTAGTTATGGCTCTGGCTGGAGGATGCCCACCAAAGAGTCGAGAAGGGGATGCTCCAGCATCTGCTTGACCTGATGGAGCATCAGACCCCTCAAGCTTCTGGAGGAGCGCCTGTACTCTTATCAGGGTAAGGTACCCCTACCCCAGACCCCAACACGGGGTAGATGGCTGCAGACCCAGGACCTGCCTGCCCAAGCCCCCCACCCTGACCTGCCTTGCAGGCTCACACCTCAGTGATACTTGCTGAGGAAGTGGGCCTTCAGCGCATCCCAGAGCAGCACCACTCACCGCTGGTCCTGCTTCATCTGTGGCATGGCATCCAGAGCCATAATGCACTGTTTTGCTGCCCGGTGTGCTTTCTGATCGGAATGTGCCCCTTCCCATTAGTGGCACTTAAAGCTGGCACCACAAATTTGCCCCTTTAATAGCGCAGCTGCATTGAGCCATTTCGGGCTGCCCAGGGCTGTGCCCCATTGGCCCCGCCGTAGTTACAGCCTTCATGGCACGGTTAGGCTACTGGAACTTTGTGGCGAGCTGTTCAGCTTCATCCTCCCAGATGTGTGGGAACCTTTCCCCCCACAGCTCACAGGTGGGTCAGGATGGCCCTCCAGTGTGCTTTCAAACAGCTGAAGGCACACTCAACAACCATGCAGCACTTCTTGAGCCTCCAGTTGAAGAGGTCCCTGCTGGCATCCAGGTTGGTTGTGTAGGGCGTCATAAGCCAAAGTAGCAAGCACTGTTCCCTCTAAGCTGTGCACGTGTGCGTGCGCACACAGGTCATGAAACCTGTGCCCACAGCAAAAAAAAGTGCGTACAAAAAAATTCAATAGTCCTAATATTGGTGCTCACAAAGAAATGTTTTTGTGCACACAAAGAGATTGTTTGCACACAGAGTCTACGCATAATTAGAGGGAACATTGGTAGCAAGGGATAAGTGGCATCCCCCAAGATAATGACAGGCACCTGCATGTCCCTGATGGCGATGTTGTGCTTGGGGAAGAAGGTGCCCACCTGCATGCACTGGTACCGGCTGGAGTTCTGCAGGATGCAGCCATTGTGTGCCTCTCCCAGTCAGCCCATGCAGATGTTGATGAAGAGCCCTTGATGGTTGACAAGGGCTTGAAGGACCACCAAGTGGTAGCCCTTCCTGTTAGTGGAAGCCGTAGGCTTGTGGTCGGGAATTCGGAAGGGGATGTGAGAGCTGTCCACAGTGCCCCAGCAGTTGGGAACCCGGAGTCTTCTGCAGGTTTCCCAGGGTCTCAAGGTGGCCTAGCAGAACCCTACTGATGACCCTGCAGGCCTGCATCAGGACAGCCCCCATGGTGGACTTCCTGATCCTGAACTGGTGGGCTACAAAGTGGTAGGAGTCTGGGGTTGCCAGCTTCCACAGGCAATGGCCACTTGCTTGTCTATAGGCAGGCACTGCAGAACTGGGGTGAGCTCACTGACCAGCTTGACAAAGGTACGCTTCCTCATCTGGAAGTTCTGCAGCCAGTGGTTGTCATCCCAGATGGTGAGGATGATCAAGTCCCAACAGTTGCTGCTGGTTTCGCATGCTTAGATGTGACAGTGCATGGAGTGCACCTTGAGCATACCAGCTTGCATGCCCAGTGAGGGGGTCAGCCTGCTGCAGCCTGCCCCCTTGCTTCCAGTTGCCCTGTGAAGCCTGCGCCAGAGCAGGCTAGCTGATAGACAGCTGGGGTTGAGCACCCTCCTGACAAATTGCTGGAACACGCTGCAGTCCATGACCTTCCTGGGCTCCCTCTTGTCTGGCACATGGGGAGGGTGCTGTGTCACTTCCTGTTTTAAAGGAGTAGCACGGGGCGAGGGGGCACTTCTTCGGTGTTATGTGGGACAGCTACCCACAACGCATCACTCCTCCATCGACCTAGCACCTGCTAGTGTAGACATGGGCAGTCGACAGGAGTTTCCAGTGTGGACATTCTAAGTCAACTTAACAAGGTCAACTTAAAATCGACCATGTTACGTCGACTTAACAAAGCCTCCAATGTGGACATACCCAAAGAGAGTAGAAAGGACTGTTTGGTAGTAACAGAAAGGATTTAGATAGTAGAAGACTAATAATAGAGGACTGAGTAGAAGACTCGTTAAATTAACAGACAAAGGCACAACAAGATGGAGTGGTAGAAAGTGGAGGATAAGCAAACTGAAATTAGAAATAATTTTAATTATGAAGATATGTAACCCTTGCCTAGAGATATTGTGGATCTTCTGTCTCTTGGAATCTTTAAAGAAAGATGCCAAGTTCCAAAGAGGCAGCTGTGTTTTAGTCTTTGAGTGCCACAGGACTTGTTTGTTTTAAAACAAGAGTATCTATATCCTCTGGGCGTGTTGAGTAGGGCTGCCCCTTTTGGCCCAGCGTGTTGCTCATCTGTGGTCTTTAAACACTTTGAGGGCCTAAAATTTCTTTTGGTATTTGGGAGGCCCCTTTCAAAGGAAATCTTATTCACTTGAGGCACATGGTGCCTGTTAACTTGTAGAACTTCAGGATATAAGAAATCATGGCAATTCCCCCAAGCCCTGAGGAAGACACCTAAAGTTCAGGGGAAAACAACAAGCATGATGTGGGAAAGAATGACAGAAGCCCTACAAAAGAGTGCAGACAGCTAGTTTCTGAATTTCTCTCAGGACTATAGACCTTCATACAAATGAAGAAAGCCCTCCAGAGATCAGAGAAGACATTTAAGTACAAGTAAGCTATTTCCTCTCCCATGGTCCAGCAAAGGCTTACTGCTGGTTCAGAAAGTACTATCAGAGAAGGTCTGAGGTATCTAAAATCTAGTGGTGCTATCATGGTTTAAATGCTCCTGAAATAAGCTCTTCTAGTATTAACTCACGGACCAAGATAGCTATCTGTTACTTAGGTCTGGTGTGAAAAGACTACTGGAAGCAGAAGCATCCTCCATGCAGCTGAAGTCTCTTAAGCAGGAAGACTCTCTAATGAAAATGTAGGGAGACTGCTTTCAGTAGGAGGGGCTGCTCTTTGCAGCTAGATATACAAAGTCAGCAATTGATGGAGGAAAGCATTAGGCGTCCAAATTTTGGTGCAAGAAATCTCTTGGCGTCACTAAGCATACGTTAAAAACATATGTTAAAAAAATGTAGCACAATTCTTCAGTGATGAACCAAATGACACAGCATACAAATTAGCCATTGTTTACACAGCTAAATGTTAAAAAATGAAGTGTAAGCAGATTTCAATGCAATAAGCAGGTTTCAATCCCTGACATAGAGCACAGTGAATATAATTATCACACCATCAGTTTCAAGTGTATTTAAGTTATTAAATTTTTATTGTCTGATTTTATAAAAACAGCTTACTTTTTCAAAATAAAACTACATCTTTCGTCAAAATTTGTGCATACACTGATTACTAGTCACCTAACTCATATTAAGGGCTACAGTAGTAAATGCTAAAAACTATTTTTATGAAACAAAAACAGTCCCCTTTTTACAGCTCTGTTGTCCCTTATCTCTGAATACTTGCCACGTTGAGAAAAAAGGAGAACACAGCACTATTTTTGCTGTCTTCAGTGTGATTGTAAAGAAAGTAACTGCATTCCACTCACATCAAGGAAGAAAAAGGATTTAAGCAATCAGAGCACAATTAGTGCCAATTAGAACAATTTTGCAGCTGTGAAAGGAGACGTTTTTGTTTCAAGGGACTCTGTCGTCCTGGCACACATAGTGGGAAACCTGTAATTAGCCATATTTTAAATATAAAAAAATGGAGGGTGAAAAACTACAAACCTTTCACTTGTTTAGGAGGGCTAATTTTACTATTTTTAGTTTGCAATGCAGATTGGAACAGATATTTAAAAACTATTCATATGCATTTACAGAAGATTATTTCATGCTATTAGTGTTTGCTTTCCTCATCCCATTTGCCTTCCTTGCGCACAGAAGAGGAATCTATTCATATTGAAATAAAGACTCAGTGTAAACACTGTGTATTTGTAAGAAAGTTGTTTCAGAAAGCAATTTGAAAAGCAGTAATATTTTTTTAAGTGATAAGGGCCTATTCTTTAAAGGAGCCTCAAGGTGGCCTTCATATTCCAGGCATAATTTTGCAATGATGGTGTTTGGAAAACTAACTGTGTGTTTTGCAGATGCCATTGTATAGATGGACATCTAAATGCTCTTGTTTGGATTCACAATATACTGTAGATGTAATTAATTGTGGGCGTATAACAGCAGTGGTGAAATGTAAGGCTTTCTGACAATTAGATCTTTGATATCTAAATCATCATCATCAACCATAGCTGCAGATTTTACAAATCCTTTCAAGATTAATATCGGTTTTATATTCTGTAGTCTCAGTATAACTTGTTGACAGTCCAACACTGTATGTACAGAAATATTAAGATCTTTATTTTCTTTTTCTGTTCCCTAAGCTAGAGAACTGAAACCCAAAAGATGGAATGTGCTGGCCAAGGCATTTTACGAACATTTGTAGCACTGATTATTTCACATCTTAGGAGCAATTTTCTCTCTCACAAATCAGTTGAAATGGCAAGCTCCAAGGATTTTTTTTTCTATCTGGATGAAAAAAAAGCAGAGGCAGCTTTTGGGGTAAGTGAAGCAGGCGGTGGTCTGGGGGACCCCCATAGCCTCCACCTGCTTCACTTACCTGTGTGCTCGTGGGGCGGTGGGGAAGTGGAGGGTGGCAGACCACCAGGTCCAAAAGCTTTGCCGCCCACCTGCCAGACCAGCCTCTCTCCAGCGGGGGCAGAGCAGCGCTCCCTGACTACTCCCAGCCGGCCATGCTTCCCCAAGGGGAGGGAGGAGAGCAGCTGGCGTGGCACTGTGGCTTGCCGGGAGTGGGGCCCCTGGAGTGGCACACTCCGAAGAGTTCTGGCTGCTTCCAGGCCTGGGGTGGCTGGGGGCTAAGCGGCCTGAACTCTTTGGAGCGGGCCGTTCCAGGGGGCCCCAATCCCAGCAAGCTGCAGCGCCATGCCAACTGCTCTCCTCCTTCCCCTTGGGGAGGTGCGGCTGGCTGGGACTAGGCAGGGAGCACTGCTCTGCCCCCGCTGGAGAGAGGCCGGTCTGGCTGGTACACCAGCTGGCGAGCGGCAAAGCTTCTGGACCTGGCGGTCCGTGGCCCCCACTTCTCCCCTTCCCCCCATAGGGAGGCAGTTAGGGTGGCAATGGGGACCCAAAGCCCCAGTGAGGGTGGCATTGGTGGTTCATAGGGGGCCCCATAAAGGGCCTTCACCTAGGGTACCCAATTGCCAAAGGCCCCCTCTGAAAAAAAGTACAGGTACTGCATTCTCTGTATTAATCTAGCTAGTCCTCCTAATTACATCCACTAATGCAAGGTCCATGTCCACTTTTTGTGATGGCTGTGCTCTGTACCAGTCACCCACCTGTTTAGGCTTCCTGCCCCAGGCACCCCATGGAGCAATTGTACAGGAACCCTCTTTTGGAATAAAATAACCAGAATTTCCTTAATGCATCTATAATTTTGCCCAGGTCTTCAGCACCTATCTGAACTCTTTTGCTAGCTACCCACTACATGCTTCTTATAACAATACTTATTTCATCAAAATCCTTTGATGAAGCTGCATGCTAGCCTGAAGCCAGTGGAATGGCTCTGTTTGGGGTATGACTGTAATCTGATGCTCAATACTATGGTTAGGAACCAAAGGATTACTATGCTGATGGACAGCATATAAGGCCCAAGAATGAGTCTATATTGAAGTGTTGCAGGGGTTTGCTGAACTGAGGAATGAGTGCAACACCAGAGGAAAAAGATAAAATAAACTGCCTTAGATTTCAGTATAATAAAGTCTAGGTCTGTAACTATATACAATAATTACATATGGCAGTAATTTGCAACCTTAGAAATGAAGCACTGGACTGTATGGATGGACATAGAGGCTGAACAATTCTCATTCCCAGAGCCTGTCCCTGCAGGTCTTTAGCATGTTATCAGATAGTGTAGGAAAATTTAGATTACTACAGCATGTGTTCTGTTTGGCTTCTATGTACACAGAGGATCTGTTTCCAGAGCTGTGATTCCAGCACTTTATATAAACACTAAATTGATGTTTAAAAAAACCCGCTGAAACTTTTTCCATAATTATTATAAAGGGTAAATGTGTGAGCATTTAACAGAAGAGATGATGAATCTTACAAATTGGTCTCAATATTTAAGGAAAACATAGGGTACATCCACACTTACACTTTAAATCGAAATAATGATAATTTTGATTTAAAGTAGTGCATGTCTACACTAGCTTCCTTATTTCAAAATGAGGAGCTCCCTCATTTTGAAATAAGGAATGGTCATTTTGAAATAATAAAACCTTGCTTTATATCAAAATGACAGTTAAATAGAAATTTTTATTCTGAAATAACACAGCATACCTACATTATTTCGATTTAACTGTTATTTCCAACTAATACTTTTCACTCGTCTCCCTTCCAGGGTGCCTTCCTCTGTGTATTGAGTGGGGGCATGGCCCTTCTTGGGGGCCATCTTGCCACACCTCCCCTGGTGCCCCTCTCCTAAATTGAATGAGCAATTCCTGTCCATGGACATGCTAGTTCGATTTGGGTTTCTAGTGGGGACATGTTAAATCAATTTAATGATTTTTATTTCAATGTGGTTAGATTGCTTTAAGTTAAATGGATTTAACAATCTAAGTGTAGCCATAGCCTAAGAGTTTAAAAATATTTTTAAGCTCAACATGATAGCCCTTCTTGAATGATTTTGTCAAAAATAAAATTGACTTTATCTGAAAAATTTGTCAGCTGAATAAAATCCACTCAAATGATCTAGTTTTAATTGAGAGGTATTCTTTTCTTATTGCAGCGCTTTAATCTTTAAAGGTACTACATAAAATACAATTTTTGAAACCTGCACAAACAGGACTAAAACAATGGCACGAAAGCATAATTTTATAGATATGGATTCGAGACTTTTTCTAAATTTACTTATTATATAATTCACTGAATGAATCCTGCAAAAACAAATGAGGACCTGAAGAAAATATATAAGATGCTTAAAGTATTAATTTTTGTAAAACCTCTTTTAAACTCAAGGGCTATGTCTACATCACAAAGCTTAGTTCTGGCTTGCTTAGTCCAAACTAAGCAGTTCCCAGTTAGTTCAAACTAACCACAGCTTTTTAGTTTGAACTAGCTGCGCATACTTGTTTAAACTTTTTAGTTTCAACTAGAAAACTCAGCTAGTTTGAACTAAGCCTTAGTCCGCATCTACCTCAAGCCTAGTTCGAACTCAAAGTTTAAACTAAGAGCTTAGTTTGGACTAACCAGGCAAACTTATAGTTACTTTCTTAGTTTGAACAAGGAAAGCCTAGTCTAGAAACAGATTAATTGGCTAGCGTACATGTAGCCAAAGAGTCAAATCCATCCTTGATAGAACTCCACTTTCATCAATAGTTATAGCAGAGGTGATTTTCATGCAGTGATTTGGTTACCCAACATGCTCATAAACTATAAATAGAATAGAATAGAGTCATAGGGTTGGAAGGGACCTCATGAGATCATCTAGTCCAACCCTCTTCCCCCTTTTTTCTGAATTGTCTCTTAGTACACATGAAATGTCTTCGGGTAATATAATGCAAAGTCCGATGTTCTCATTACACATATTCCTATGCCACTTTCAGTGTTACTAAATTACTTTAATATTCTTGACATTTAGACTTAAATCCTAAAATAAAATATTGATGTAAATCAAACATGTAGGACTATCATACAAACAAGAGACTATTTTTATTTTAGGGCATTCTGTGTTCAGCTGTTAAGAGAATAAAAAAATGCTGGCAACACTGTTGCTTTCAAAAAGCTGCCATTTCCCCTTGTTTTTGCTGCTGATAATCACAAAGAAAAGTGACATGTGCATGAGATTGCTTTCTCAGCTTTGGCAGACTGCAGTGGCAGCTGGCCAGAACCTTTTTACAGAGAAACTATAATGCACCTATGCAATTGTTATCTAAATGGCACTGTAATTTTCATAATATAATTCTTGCTATTGTGGTTTTGTAACTTACACTGACCCAAACTAATTAGTTCTTTACTACTGCAGAGAAATGTCCAGTCATTGGATGAATATGTGTGTTATATAATTTGAGTAAGAATATTCTTCAAGCAAAAGGCAAAGCTTACTGAAAAAAAGTGAAACAAAAGGCTCAGGACACCTACAGCATTTGTTTTGAAAGCCACCAATACAGTTCAGATTCCAGCATTCATGCAGTTTAATTTTTCATATTCTGTTAAAAAGATGTGGCAAATTTGCCCGTCATTGGTTTGATTTCAGGATGTAGATATTTTAAAAATTAGAAGTAAGAAGACTTGACATTTATTTGAAAACAAAGTAATAAATTAGGTCATGGTGGAATAATTCATACTCATTGACAATGACATTAAAGCATCAAAAGCAAGGAGTCTTGTGGCACTTAAAGACTAACAGATTTATTTATTGCATAAGCTTTTGTGGGAGAATATCCCATTTTGTCAGCCGCTTTGAAGAGTTGCCACAAGACTCCTTGCTTTTTTTGCTTTACTAGACTAACACGGCTGCCCTTTTGGATTAAGGCATCAGTGTGAGCAATGTGACAGAGTGGTATTATTATATTTGTATTTTCCTACATGTATAAAAATATACACCCTGTTTTAGGAAATCATCTCTGTTCAGAACAACACCATAAGTATGTTCTTATGTCCCACTTAAGTCAATGGAAGTTCTGTCTTGAATGATGATGAGCTTAGATATGTGTTTAAATGTTTTCCTGAGTTAGGACCATAGTCCCTTCTGGCAGACTCAGTTTCATTAAATTACTCATGCTGCAAATCTGCAGCTGGGATGAGGTGCATTTTTAATAACTTCTCTTAAACTTCTGTGTCAGGAATCAAATAGAGCAGTGGTTTCCAACCTGTGGTCCGGGGACCCCCCAGGGGTTTGCAAACATGTTGCAGGGGGTCCTCAGAGCCTCTCCCTGCTAGGGCAAGAATCCAGCTACAGCCCTGATGCTCCCCACCAGGGCTTCCTCTTCCTGCCCATGACTGGCTCCTGGCAGGGGAATGGGTCCGTGGCCACAGGGGCAAGGGTAAGGGGCCATAGCTGCCGTGGTTTGGCTCCCCAGCAGCGTGGGCAATGGTGGTGGCAGTTCTACTTGCTAGCTGTCCCAGTGGTACAGGCCAGATTACATAATCAGCTAGGGGGCTGCAAAGATTTTTTTTTGTTAAAAAGGGGTCCCCATCCTGAAAAAGGTTGGGAACCACTGAAATAGAGCTTCCATGAGATGCTGGTGGACATTTTGGCAGTGCTTTCTGATCCACCAAAGATGACTGACAGAGCTTATTGTGGAGCGAGAGGAATGCTCAGGCATGGAAGATTGAAAGTGGCTGAAGTTGCTCGAGACACTCGATAAAGCTGCTGATGCCCTAACTATAGACTGGCACTTCTGGAGCAGGCCTACAGGCACATGTGCACATTGTCATGATGTCCAAGGATGACAAGGAGAGAGGCCAGACCTTTAGCATGAAGAAAGCTATATTTCTGGAGTTTAGTGAGCAGCTTTTCCTGATCATTCATTGTAAAAATATGTGTATGAGACTGCCCTTGACAGTCCAGAAGCAAATTGCTGCATCTGTATGGAAGCTTCCTACCCCAGTCTGTGACAGGAACATTGCCACCCAGTGTAGTTATTGGAAAGTTGGTTGTGGGTAAAGTAGTGGCAGAGGTTTCTAAGTCAGTCAGGCATGTGGTTTACTCTAAGGTGCTGGGCATAAAATATATTTCTGAAGTAATTGCTGGCTTTGAGAGAATGGAGTTTCCAAACTGCACCAGAGTCATCAAAAGAACTCATGCCCGTTGTTTGCCCTCCTTAAGGAGCACAAGTTTACATAAATTGCAGAGGGTAGTACTGCATTGGTATATAGGCCTTTGTGTACCCCAGGGGGCAATTTATGAATGCCCAGTGTAGATTAAACAGCGGAAGTTTATGATGCCAAAGTTTTTTGCTGATTGGGAGTCAACATTCATGCGGATGGAGGCTGGGACAATGTTCCCACCAAATGACATTGTCATAAATGGAGTTACTGCACTCATCATTATTCTAAGGGACTCTGCATGCCCCCTTTTGCCTTGATGGACAAAATTGTACCCCGATTTAAGAGGCCCTGCAGAAGATGGTTTAATTACACTCTCAGGAGCTGTAGAATGATTGTTGAATGTGCTTGTAGCAGATTGAAATCCTGTTGGAGATGTCTACAGACCAATGCTTACTTTTTGCTAGAGCTGAGACCTGGCACCTCTAGGCTTGGTAGTTTATACCTTGGCACCTGTAGTCTTGTCACATCAGTTACAAAAGTAAAAAAATTGCTTGAGCCCAGGCACTTCTTTCTTTATGAATTTAGCACTGCTGCAGAGCCATTGGGATTCCAAATCCCTCAATGCTGTCTACATTACTGTGGCTTGCTGTGCTCATCACAATCTTCGTGAAATCAGAGGTAAGTTCATTAATACACTCAGTCAGAAAGTGCACTTGTTACAGCTAGAGGTAGATGCACCTTGGTAATAGGTGTCAGGGTTGCTTTGTGCTGCAACATTATGGGCTTGCATGGCCTAGGAAGAAGGGGATTGTAGCAGGGTGCTGGGCTAGTCCCTGCTCCAGTGAACCTAATCAAAAGGGAAGTGAAGCCAGCTGAGTGAGCTGGCTGCCCAAGGAGCTGATGGGGAGTGGCTGGTTGGTTTGTTAACCAGGGCTTATAAAAGCTCCCAGGGAGGAAACAGAAATGGAGTCGCTAGGAGGAACAGCTAGCCGAGGGCAAGCTGCAGACAACTGAGGCTGAGCTTCCTTGATCTGGGCTGAGCTGCTGGAGCTCCCATGGATGTGTGGCCTGTGAAAACTGGATGGTGGGTTGTTTAACACAATAAAAAGAACACTGGTGACATTAAAGCTGGGAATCTGCGTGGGCCTGGTGAGGGATAAGGAGCACTGAAGCAGAGACCATGTGAGATGTCTAGTGGGATGAGTGCATCTATAAACGTACATATTGGGAGTGGGGTGGGGTAAGTGATTTGGGGACAGGGTTCAGAGATTTGGGAGGCATAGGACTTTGAGTTACATGCAATTTTTTTTATGGATGATATAATCACTTATGAAATGGGGAAGTGGGGGATGATTCACTGTATGGATTCATGTAGGAAGTGATTGAAGTGTGGACATCTGCAGGTGTTTCTACCCTAAAATATCTAAAAGCTGGTATTAGCTCATATTCCTGTGATTGTCTGGTGTTGGTATGTGCAGACTCCCCCCTTAAACACTCTATTCTTAGTTCCCCAAAATATATGGCTGATCACTGGACTATTTATCTGGGTCAGAGTTCATGGGCCTCAAGCCCTATATCAGTGATTCCCAACCTTTTCTCTTCTGTGGCACACCTTGATACCTTTAATTATTTTTGAGGCACACCATCATATAGTCTCCAGTTGAACTCTGAATATTCATGAGCCAATCCAGAACTCTGAGAACTTTTACCGAAAATTTCATGGCACACCTGCTCGGGCCTGACCGCACATCTGTGTGCCATAGCACACTGGTTGGGAAACACTGCCCTATACTAACGGCTGAAGCCAATGTCTCTCAGGAGACAGGTTTATATGTTCCTTGAGTTACTGCTAAATAAACTAAATGCTAAAACTAGCCCTATGGGCTACAGCAGCAATACTAATGAACTTTACTGATAACATCAAAAGCTTAATTTATAAACATGTAGTATAAAAGTTTAATATTCACCTATTGCCAGGCAGACCAGCTTCCATTACCACACCAAAGCACCAGTCCCGTCCCACCCCCCAACAACAACAACAAAAAAAAAAAAAACCCAGAAAAAGTGCACAGACAAGTGCAAACAGTGAAACCATGTTTGAGACAGAAGCTTGCTACTGTTTGTTGCATGCCCTCTGGGCCCCCATTCTTCTTTCTATTTGCTGTACACTTGGAACTGGGGAAGGAGATGTGGATGCATCCACAGGGTTATATGTGGCAAAGTTGCCCTTCCCGGATGCTCTTAGGGCTTGATTGGGCTACAGTCAGGGAGTTTTCCAAGACTGCATCACAGAATACTGCACAGGGGACTCAGACTGTGGTGTGGGTGATGCAGCAGGAACCACTGTTCTTGTAGCCATTAATAATACCAGCAGCTTGTTATCTTGGCTGAACTCTGTCCTCCTTCCTTAGCTGCCATTTCTGCCCCAGAAACTTCAAACCAGGTGTCTGTTCCCCACTGAAACACTGTCCTCAAGCTCTGCAGCCAACTTGAGCCTTTCCTCTTGCCCTTCTCCAGGCCTCTCTTCTAGCCAGAAGTCTATCTGTCTCTGGTAATGGATCTGTTTGTTGGTCCTGTCCACAACTTCAACAATAAGTTTGTCACAGGCACCGTTCCCCTTGGAACAGTCCATGAAGATGTGGTGAGACAGGTGTCTGTTGCAGTCTGGGTAAGTTGTGAAAGTACTGCAGCCAGTAGAGGGTGAGGGGCCTGGAACAGGCCATGACGCAGTGTGTTATTGTCTCAAATAGGTCAGTGCAGGAGCCCAGAAAAAAATCCTTGCAGAACGACAAGGACATAAAATATTACTTTCCAAACAGAACATCAGTATATTGTGAGAGGGATGCTTCATAAGCTTCTTGGACACCACAAGGTTAATCATAGTGACAGAATTGTAGACACAGTGACAACTTGAAAGTTCAAAGCTAGTTTTTGCTTTCTAAAAATTGCAGAATTACTTGGGTTCTGTGGGGGGCAGGAGATGCTATCAATGAGTATGGTAAAGAAACTTTTTCTGACATTTCAGGGCTTTCATATTTTGGAGGACATAACAGTTTGTGTGGTGCATAACTGCCAGAGGGAGATAGTATTTCAAGATAATAGTGGGAAAGTTGCATCATAGGCAATCAAATTATTCAAACATGTAATGACTGAACAGCACAGCTATGAGTAGAGTTGGCTGGTCGGCTTCCAAGATAGCAATGGAAAAACATCTTTCCTTGAGATGTGATTACTAACCTTCCTACCTTGCTTCAAGAAAATTTTGCGGCTATCAGCATGTGAGATTATATCAGAATTCATGAGGGAATGAGCAGGATGATGCATTAATTTCCATGCAGCTTAGCCAGTCATGGCTGCATACAAACATAGAAAACTCTATAGCCATTCTCCTGATCCCCTTCTTCACTTGCCATGTTTTTGGGCACAGTTTCAAACCCTATTTGAATCTGTCAGAAATGATTTCATCACTTATAGATTGTATGGACTGCTTCTAACTGAGAGGGACTAAATTTATTAATCAAATGTATGTTCATATTCCCCTTCCTTTGGATAATTCACCTTCCCCCTCCTTTGGGCAGCTTCTGGGCAGCTTGTTACACTGCTGAAGGGTTACAGACTGGCATCCTTACATGCATAACAATGTAAGGTTATCATTTTTAAGAAACAGGAAAGACAAAGCAAAAAGTAGTGCCTTCTTAAATAGATGGCTTTTTTTTTTTTATCATTTGCATTTCCTGATTGCCATTTCGAACTCCAAATGGTGAGGGGTAGCCAAGCCTGTACAACTGCCAGCAGCAGATACGCACTGTTAATCAGGGCTTCCAAGAACTTTTGCTTTGGTTCACAGAACAGAAATCCCTCCCATTACTGTATTAGTTAACATGAATATGAAGTCAGAAACTTATAAGGCTCAGGGATGGCTTCTGTCTCTTCCATGTCTGCTGGAGGTTCTGTGGTGGGCTACTCCTGAGGGGGGCAGGATCAAACAGCTCTTTCAAATATGGCTCAAGGATGTGCTGTTCCTGCTACTGCTCCTAAGACTCTTCGGGGGCTGGTTTCAGCAACTGAGTCACGTCACTGTTCTCCCTTGCTGCCTCTGGCTAGTTCCCATCAGCATCAGCTGAATTCTGAGGCCAGCTGGTTGCTATCCCTGCTGACTGCGTCATCATGATGCACCATCAGCCCTGCACTCAGTGCCATACCTAGCACCACGTCACACTCTTCATAAAATGGGCACAATGTCAGCAAGTTGCCCGAGAAGCAGCGCTGGTCCGTGGTTTTCCTTTACACTTAGTCTTAAACCACTTAATAACACTCTGCACTGCATAGTGATCTGTAAAATTTGCAAAGCAGACAACTTCTTTGCTATTTGCTGGCATGCATGATCATTCCTGGTTCTCTCACTAAAGTCCACTGTTTTGCTGGATTTGGAACAGAGATGTACCAAAATCTGGCTGTGCTCCTATGACCACAAAACAGCAAACTTGGCAAAAGGCTTCTTCAGTTCAATTTCCATGGAAAACACAGAAGACTCTCTGATGGTGTGTTTGCAGCTTGGTGGTCAGAATACAATGGGAGCGATACACACTGACTCATTGAGCTGCTGAAATACATCTTAGGGAATTGCTTGAGTCTTCGTTAGAATTGATTCAAGACTCCTGGGTTAGAGAGGACAAAAGAAGTTGCCTCCTGAGATTATAGGATACTTTTCTCAGACTCCCAGGACCTAAGCCATAGACGGCTGCATCATCTCAGCAAAGCGGTAGTGCTCCAACCCTGATTCTCAGTTTGACTCAGGCTTGGACTCAGCAACTCCACAGGGTCCTAGCTCTAGGACCCTAGATCCTAGTCTGAGCCTGACAGATGTGTGCAGATAGAAGGGGGATCTGGGCTCAAGACTGACTCTGAGTCCAGGCTTACACTGTAGTGTAGACCAGGGCCAGATTTTGGTGTTCGTAAGCCCTAGGCACTTTCAATCTGAAATGTGCGAAAAGAGGGGTAAACGCCAATTGAATTATGTTGATTTACATGATGCACTTTAAACAATTCTAATGCTAAACCACATAATTTTCCTTATTTTTCCTTACTTTTTCTGCTTTTTAAATTTTTTCCCTCTTTCATAGGCCCTAGGTACTGTACCTACAGTGCCTAATGGAAAATCCAGCACTGGGGTAGACAGATATAGAGGTACAGATAGATCAAATGAATTGAATTTACTTTTAGAGCAGTGGCTCCCAAGATTTTTGGCTCAAAGGCTAAATACATCATTTTTACAATCCTAATGGGCCACCAGTTTTTGCCAGCAGTTACTGCCTTCTCCCCCCCCGTAGCTGAATGGAAGTTGTTCAGTAAGGAGTCTGCGTAATTTCCCATCTCTCTGGCTGCAGCAGGGAAAAAGCACACATCATGGAATCAGAGAATATTAGAGCTGGAAGGGACCTCATGAGATCATCTAGTGCAACCTCCTGCTAAAAGCAGGCCTACTCCCGCTAAATCATCCCAGCCAGGGTTTTATCTGACCAGGTCTTTAAAGTTGCCAAAGATGAAGATTCCACCACCTCCCTAGGCAACCCATTCCAGTCCTTCAGCACCCTCCTAGTGAGAAATATTTTCCTAATATCCAACCTGGACTTCCCCAGCTGCAGCTCCTTGTCCTGTCCTTTGTCACCACTGAGACTAGCCTAGCTCCCTCCTCTTTGGAGCACTCCTTCAAGTAGCTGAAGGTAGTTATCAATCCCCCCTCAGTCTTCTCTTCTGCAGACTAAATAAGCCAAGTTTGTTCAGTCTCTCCTTGCAAATCATGTGCCTCAGCCCCCTAATCACTTTTGTTGCCCTCTGTCGGACTCTTTCTAATTTGTTCACATACTTTCTGTAGTGGGGAGCCCAGAACTGGACACAATATTCCAGATGCAGCCTCACCAGTGCTGAATAGAGCGGAATAATCACATCCCTCAGTCTACTGGCAACGCTCCTACTGATGCAGCCTAGTATGCCGTTGGCCTTTTTTGGCAACAAGGGCACCCTGTTGACTGATATCCAGCATCCCATCCACCATAACCCTCAGGTCCTTTTCTAAATAGCTGCTACTTAGCTGGTCAGTCAGTCCCCAGCCTGTAGCAGTACATTGATCTCTATCCTCTGAGCCCAATGATCTAGGTAGCGTTCTATTTACCTTACGGTCCATTCATCCAACCCATATGTTCTTAAGATGTTGACAAGAATGCTGTGGGAAACTGTGTCAAAAGTTTTGTTAAAGTCAAGGTATATCATTACTTTTAAAGATTAAAATGAGATAAATAAATCTGTTGGTGTTTAAAAGTGCCACAAGATTCCTTGTTTGTCTTGCTGATCTGGACTAAGATAGCTACCCCTTTGGAACTTGTTGCACATGTCCTACAGCTCTATGCACTCCACCTGGGTCTCTAGTCTGCGGCTCTCTTCTGCACCAAAGGAGATGGAAGATCAGTGCTCCCCTCTGTGTGGCTCCAGCAGGGACCCCAGGAGCTAGGGCCCCCAAGTAGAGTGCTTTGCCTTACTCCCTGCTATAGCCAGGGGGAAAAGAGTGCTGATCTTCCATCTTGTTGGCTGCAGCAAGGAACCTCCACCATGTTTTTGGCTCCCTTCTGCAGCCCGCTTTTAAAGACCCTATGGGACACTTTTTGTCCTCAGTCCACAGGTTGGGAACCACTGCTTTAGAGTATTTGTTAGTTAATATCATAACGGAAATAAATCTGTAATTCTGTTTGAGACAGTAACCAACATCCAAAAAGACTCAATATTATAAATTTGGAACTCCATCTTGGATAATGTACTCCATTTTGTATTCTTGATAAAACCTTATTTAGGTGTATACTATGGAATTTCATTTAGATATGTGAGCAAGATGTGTGACTGAAGGGTGTGTGTAATGGAATCAGGCTCCTAGCCTGACCTGATGAAATGCAAGTACCACCTTAATGACTGAACAATCAGACAAATCCCTGAACAAAGCAAACGGGAGAATTCACCCCAGAAAGAAAAGAGCAAAGTATAATCAAGACAAGATAAAGTCATGTCTGCAGGTCTGGTGATCAGTGATCACATAGGAGTCCTGAGACTACAGGACATAGCAAGCCCCATAGACTTTTATGAGACCCAACGAGTATAAAAAATGAGTAAGAAATGGAAACTTTGGGTCTTGTTCTGTACCTGTTATGTTGGAGCTTTGGATTCATGACCAACAGAAGCCTGGCTCCATCCTCATGCCCAGTCTAACTGGCCACTAAGCTGGCTCGAGGAATGCATGAAAGGACTCGTAATTATGTCACATCAAAAATGATTAAAATTCTAGAACACTTGACTTACAAGGGAAGATTGAAAAAGCTAGGTTTGTTTACTCTGGAAAAGAGGAGACTGAGAGACATAACTGTTTTCAAGTATCCAAAAACAGGGGTGTTGCTGGGTAGCAAAAATATTTGGAGCACAGACCCAAGTCCTGCCCCTTCTAGGCCCCACCCCCAGCCCACCACTAGCCTGACCTGAGCTGGTGCCTGCTGCCCAACCCAGCCCCGACCACAATGCCAGCCCAACCTGGGGCCTGCTGCCTCCTCCCTTCAGCTGATTCCTGGCCACAACACCGCCCCAAACTGGGCCTGTCACCTCCTCCTCCCCCCTGGCCAATCCTTGGCTAAACCACCGGCCCAGCCTGACCTGCAACCTCCCCCACCCCAGCTGATCGTCAGCTGCATTGCCGGCCTGTCTCATCCTGGGGGCCTGCCCCCCTCCCTGGCCATTCCTGAGACATGCTGCTGGCCCAGCCCATCCCGACCCAGGGCCTGCCTCCACCCACCCCCAGCAGAGGATCCCTGGCTGTCACCTGCACAGCCCTGGGCCCAAGGAGGAGAGCAATCCAGATTTTAAATTCCTCCTCTGCTGTGCTGCAGCAGTTAGTGTCTGCGTGCATGCAGCATGCTCAAGATTTGTGGGCTGGGCAGCGTCTTAGCTCCATCTTCCCAGGCAGACAGGCAGAGCACATGCTGAGGAAAATTCATTTGGGGCCCTTCCTGGGAGATTTGGGGCACAGGTCCCATGTGCCAGGCATCAGCGATGCCTCTGCCTAAAAGGTTGTTACAAGGAGGAGAGAGAAAAAAATAATCTCCTTAATTGCTGATGAGAGGACACGAAGCAATGGGCTTAAATTACAGTGAGGGGGCTTAGGTTGGATGTTAGGAAAAAATTCTTAACTGTCATGGTGATTAACCACTGGAATAAGCTGCCTAGGCAGCTTGTGGAATCTCTGTCATCAGGAATTTTTAAGAGCAAATTAGACAAACACCTGTTAGAGATGGTTTAAATGGTACTTGGTCCTGCCATGAGTGCAGGGGATTGGACTCAATGACCTCTCATGGTCCTTTCCAGTTCTATGATTCTAACAAGAGATATTGACAGACCTTTTCCAGAACCTAATAGTTAAAGCGCACTCCTGAAATATAGGAGAGTCAAGTCTCTGCACCACATTGCAGAGGATTTGAACCCCAATCCCTTATATGGTAGAGATAGGCTCTAACTCTAACCAAGGGCCTACACTTATAGTATCATATATGTGAGGTGAGTTGTGCTCTGAACATATCTATCAGTTCTGGCATAAGGCAAGCTACATGGGGAAATGTGTACTGAGGCCCAAGCATGAGTTATGTGCTGAGCTGCTTGGTCAAGTCGAGACTTAGACAGTGGTGCACAAAATTTAGGTGCATTGGTGGAAACTTAAATGTATAGGATTTTAGGGACTTACAGGGTTGGGCAGCAGCTGAGTAGTGGGTGAAATCTGTAGTAACCAAAGTGTAGCCACAGCTATCAGGGTCAATGGCAAAATTGTCATTGACATTAGTGGGAGCAAGAATAGTAAACTACCTATATTATCCACAGACCATCACACAAACTTGTGTGATATTCAGAGTATATAGCTAGTAGCCATAACCAGTTTCAAGAAGACATACTATTCGAAATGGTTTTTATCTGTGACAGCATAATGTTCCTAGTTTTGTATCAGACAAAGTGCCAAGTAACGCAGAGACACAATGCAGGAGATCCAAAAAACCCCAGATCTTTATTATAACCTGTCTCAGATCACATTCCTGCATATTCATTTATTGGTGTGCACCTCTGCTTAGCCTCTGAAAAGCAGAGTCCACTGCACTACTGACAGTGAGATAATGACGAACCTGAACTGCATTTAATCTTGAACCAGGGCTGAATAATCCAAGTTATTTTTATATAAACAGTAGAAGTATGTAGATTTGATATGTTTACATAACATTTCACATTTCTATGTCATAACTGTGTAAGGCAGGCTTAGAAGCCATGCCTAACGCCGCCTTAACTGAAAGGGAGAGCAACTAATCTGCATGGGTCCTGTATTAGCATGGATACAAAGAACACAATTAGTTGATTAGCATACTGGGGCAAAGCATAGTGGGTAATAGTATTTGGAGTTACTTTTCTCACAAATCTATCAATATCTGTAATTCTACTAAAGGGAAATATGAAATACTATTTTTGTGTAAACTGCTAATCTCTGTTTGTTTCAAATCTGTCTGGGTTAGTTAAAGGGTAAAAGCCACCCTTACTTAGACAAAGATTTGTATGAAAGGCTTCTGGATGTTTTAGCCTGAAAGGCTAAAAACAGAAGGGGTGAGTTAGCATTGTTTTCTGTTAAAGCAATATCTAGGGTACTGTGCACTTCTCTCCTCTTGTATCTTCTGTTCTTTGTTATGAAAGTAGCTGAATTAACCAGCTGCTAAAGACTAACAGAACACCTAATCACTGAACTCAGGAGAATTCTTTCTTCCTGAGCTGGAAAGAAGTAATGGGGTACAGCTACTGAATGGTGAGAACGGCAGTGGCAAGCTGGGTGATACAAGGGACTAGAGGGCAGCGCTGGTGGACAGCGTGCAGAGCCAGTGGATGGTGAAAGTGCCCAGTGGTGAGCTGGGTGACACAAGGGACCGGAGGGCGGTGCTGGTAGACAATGGGCGGAGCCAGTGGACAGTGAGCGTGGCCAGTGGTGAGCTGGGTGACACAAGTGACCAGAGGGCTGTGCCAGTGGACAGCGGGTGGAGCCGAGGAACCAGTTCTAGAGGATGGAGTGAGTGACCAGTAGATGGTGTCAGTGGACAGCTGGCATAAAGGACACTTCCTACGTATCTTAGGGTTGGCTGGGAGCCTAGTTAGCACTGATTCTCCAGATCAGTGCCAGTTTTGCCATTAAGTTTGTATGTTCTGTTATGCGGTGTGGGTTATTGTGAACTTCGCTCTATACTAAGTTTCCTAGATTAGTGCTGATCTCTGTTATTTGGCCTTTTGCATTTTTGTTTTACTGCTATTAAAAGGTCCATGTACTACACTCAGACTCGTGCTTGCGAGTGGGGAAGCCTTACCCTTTGGGGTGCCCAGGAAACAGTGCAGGATTCCCAGAGTTCTGGGTGGGGTCTTGAGCTAGTTGGTGGTGCTGCATCATTGGGAAACCCCTAGATATAGACCCTTGTTCTGCCAGCTTGCCCTGGCAGAAGGGTTACAACTGCTTCTATATTTAAGGTCGCCCTCATAATAGTAACAAATTGGGTATTGGGAAATGTATGAATTGGACAGATTTTCTGATTCACTTTAAAGAAAATTAGGCATTTTGGTTTTATCTTTCAGTAAGTATTGTGGTGATGCAAGTTAATGTCTAAGTAGTTTGCAAGAAATAACCAGAAATAACTGCTGAGTAAAATGAACTCACTGCATATCAAGTCATGCAGCCTTTTGATCTTTCACTGCTTAATGCAGAAGTCAACCTCTATTGCTAGTTAGCACTTGGTTACTGAATGTGCCACTTTAAATATACAGTAATATCAAAATAAATTCTGTAGGAAATTTCTGGTTCAATGGAACAAATTTTGCCACCAGTGTCCAGTGTCAGCTTCTCAAAGAGAGTTCTGTTTTCCAGAATTCACAGCTTGCTTTTATTTTTTTAAATAGGCAAAACTGGAGAATATAGCATATTCATCACAGAGTGAGTTAGCATGCAGAGGTTTAGATGTCATACAAGTACTGCCATGTTACAGTTGCAAAATGATGTTGTTCTGTTCAGACTCTCTACTAAGCTCTTCTGTATACAATTCCATATATCCTGTCCATCCAACAATGGTTTTATAACTATTCTTGTCATTCCAAGTTCCTCAGCCTTTCTACAAAATAGTTTTTTAGGTATGCAAAGACTGAGTCACAAAAGTCTTTTCTTGAGATGTATTAATTAATGAATGACCTACAAGCAAGAAAACTGAGGAGTTAGTAAGGGAGTGACCAACATTTGTCTTGTGGCATTTGGTTCAATCATATCACTGAAATTTAGGAGCAATAAAGTTTTAAAGTAATTGTTCAGTGGTACACATTCGCTACTTGAGTCTGTAGGCTGCTCACAAGTTGTGCATCTGTTACCATAATGATGTTCTATTTATTCTTAAAATTAGGTTGCACTTGTTGAAACAAAAGGTATAGACAGGGTTAAAGTAAGATGGAACTTGGCCCACAAATATGAGGGGGCCAGAGTTCCACAGCTATGAAAAAAAGATAAATCAGGTGGAATGCACATTCTGCCCTGCCCTGGCCCTGAAGCTGCGGCCAGGCAGGGGGAATTTTCAAATCTCCCACCCTGAGCCTGCTCAGATGTGTGCTCAGGGTGGGAGCGGCCTGGCCAGGCACCATTAGAGGTCACTGAGTCCAGTCCTGTGCATTCATGCCAGGACCAAGTACCATCTAGGGGGGCTGAAGGGGGCAGCATCTGAGGCCAGGATCAGGGGTAGGGGGTGGAGGGGGCAGCATGTGAGGCTGGGGTGGGGGTAGGAGGGGCAGAGAGGGCAGTGCATGAGGCCAGGATCAGGGCCAGGGGGGCAAAAGAGGCAGAGTGTGAGGCTGGGATTGAGGTCAGAGAGGTGCAGAGGAGTTGGGGGCAGCATGTGAAGACAGGATTGGGACCAGTATTTTTATGGACCAATAACCATACTTTTTATGGAGCAATAACTGATGCATATGGTACCGAGAAGTGGTTGCAAATGCCTCCCTAGACTGGGGCCTGCACATTCATGAAGGGGGCATGGATAATATGGGAAGGAGATCTAGAGATTAGGAGGGTTCCAAGGCCTGTCAAATTATACTTTAACCATTTGGTATAGATAGCTGTTAATTAGCAAGTTTTAAAGGGGTAGCTGTGTTAATTTAGTTCAGCAAAACAAGCAAGGAGTTCTGTAGTGTGGTGTTTTGGACTACCTAGGGTCATTGGGGTTGTCATAGTGAAAAATGGGAGAGTCGTTAAGGTGCTAGGAAAACCTGTCTGTCTTCTCTCTCTCTCTCAGTTCTCTTTCAATAAAGACTTCTTATACAGCTCTGAATATGCTGTCCTCCTTATTGGATTATAATCTCCCTTAAAACTCTACATCTGGCGACAGAGGATGGGATATATGATGTAGTGGCTATCCTCAACAATCCTGGCAACTCTGGAAAACCAGAATACAATGTAAGAAGCAAAACTTTATTTTACTGCTTGCATGGGGGTTGGGTTGTAGCTGTGAAAGCTGATCTGTTTGCCTAAGGGCTAGTTGGCTATTCTGAAAGCTGATCTGCCTGTTGTTAAGCACAAGGAAGAGATAAGGCTGGCTGGCTATTCTGAAAGCTGATCTGCCTGCTGTTAAGAGAAGAGACAAACAATAACCACAAGAGGACATCATGGCTTTACTTAATACAACCTTTGAAGCATATGATCATTCGGCAGCTTCCTGGCAGACATATACAGCCCGATTTCAAAATTTTGTAATAGTAAATGACATAACTGATGAGAAGAAGATACCAGTTTTTCTAACGGTCATTGGAGTTAAGACTTATAATTTGCTATGTGATTTGCTTTAGCCGGAGAAGCCAGAGCAGAAACCTTATGGGGACCTAGTGGAAGTTCTGGGAGCACATTTTTCCCCAAAGCCACTAGTAACTGCAAAGAGGTATAGGTTCTACCAGAGGAACCAAGAGGAAGGTGAATCATTTGTACAATTTGTAGCAGCTCTGCGGAAGCTGGCAGCACACTGTGACTTCAAGAACATGTTAGAGGAAATGCTGCGTGTCAGGGTGGTGTGTGGCCTGCACAGTGAATCAACACGAAAATGCCTATTGGCTGAAGGTCAACTCCCCTTGCAGAAGGCTGTGGAAATTGCAGTCTCCATGGAACGCGTCACCCAAGACATGCAACAGATCGGGGTCAGTGTCTATAAAGTATCCCTACAACCTGCCCCCAGGGCACCGGGGAGACAAGAATGTTACTGGTGTGGGAAGCAGGACCACCTCGCATCTGAGTGCTGGTTTAAGGAACTACTGTGTCGACAATGTGGTAAGAGAGGGCGTGTTGAATGTGCCTGCAAACAAAGGAAGGGTGAGCCAAACAGAAGAGGAAGACCTGAGAAAAATGGGCCATTGGTTTGGCGGACTAAGAGGGAAATGCAGTGGAGCAGAATACAGGTGATCATAGTGACACCCAGTTGGAAGATGAAGATTCCCTCCATGTTTTGTCTATAACAGCTGGCCCATGTAAATTCTGGGTAACACCTGTGTTGGAAGGCAAACCTATACACATGGAACTGGACACTGGCGCAGCAGTTTCATTAGTTTCTAACCTTGTGTATGAGAAGGACTTTAGACATCTGCCACTCAAGCCGACAATAGTCGTTTTGAAGACATATACTGGAGAGACTGTTCCCCTGTTGGGTACTATTGATGTGAAAGTAGAACTCAATAGACAGACCACAAAGCTACCACTGTTTGTGGTAAAGGGGAATTACCCAGCCCTAATGGGAAGATCTTGGATCAGGAAAATCCAACTCGATTGGTCACAAGTGCATCAATTGACTAAAGAAGAAATGAATCTAGCAGCGGTGCTAACGAGACATGCTGCTGTTTTTGGTGAAGACTTAGGCAGCATGAAGGGAATCACTGTGAAATTAAATATAAAGCCTGATTGCCAACCAAAATGTTTGAAGGCCAGGATGGTGCCATTTGCCATCAGACCCAAGGTGGAAGAAAACTTGGAGCAGTTAGTCAAAGAGGGAGTCTTGGTGCCAGTTACTCACAGCCAGTGGGCGACACCCATTGTCCCAATAGTGAAGAAGGATGGCTCCATTCGGATTTGTGGAGATTTCAAGGTCACTGTCAACCCAGTGTTATGTGCAGAACAATATCCTCTTCCCTGCATTGAGGACATCTTTGCAGGTTTGGCTGGAGGACAAAAATTTAGCAAGATTGATTTGAGTTAAGCATACCTACAGATGCATGTTGAAGAAGAATCTCAAGAATTTTTGACAATCGTAACACATAAGGGGTTGTGCAGATACTGTCATTTACCTTTCAGCATTACTTCAGCCCCAGCTTTGTTCCAAAGGGCAATGGATCAGATTTTGAGTGGTTTATCAGGAGTACAGTGCTATCTGGATGACATCCTGGTCACGGGCACAAATGAGGAGGCACACCTTACGAACTTGGAAGCTACTCTGCAAAGCATAGAAGAGTATGGTCTACATGTTCACAGAGACAAATGTAAGTTTTTCCAGCCCTCAGTTGAATATTTAGGACATATAATTGATACTGATGGTCTCCATAAGTCTCCAGCCAAGGTTAAGGCTATTGTGGATGCTCCGCTACCTCAGAACATAAGCCAACTTCGCTCTTTTTTAGGCTTATTAAACTATTATGCAAGTTTATTCCACAATTAGTGACGCTCCTGAAACCCCTACATGAGCTTCTGGGGCCGAAAAAGGCCTGGAACTGGACTGAAGCCTGTGATGTTGCATTTAATGAAGCTAAATGCTCACTGGTAAACTCTAAGGTTCTGACACATTTTGACCCATCCTTGCCCCTACAGTTGGCTTGCGATGCCTCCCCTTATGGAGTTGGGGCTGTATTGTCACATATTATGCCTTCTGGTGAAGAGAGGCCTATTGCTTTTGCTTCACGCTCCTTGACTAAGGCAGAAACAAACTATGCCCAAATTGAACGCGAAGCACTGGGCATTGTTTTTGGCGTTCGGAAATTTCACCAGTACCTGTGGGGAAAGAAGTTCACACTTCTCACTGACCATCGACCCCTGACATCAATTTTGGGGCCACACACAGGCATCCCATATTTGGCTGCTAGTCCGATGCAACGATGGGCATTGATACTTTCTGGATACACATATGAAATCAAGTACAGGCAATCCTCTTTGCACTGCAATGCTGATGGCCTTTCAAGGCTACCCTTACCGGCACACCGTCAGGATCTGGGCCAGGAAGGAATCTTTTACTTTGAACAGGTGGAAAACACACCCGTCATGGCTTCTCAAGTGAAGAAAGCAACACGGGTTGACCCAGTACTCTCACGAGTTATGGATTTCGTGATGCATGGAATGTTCTTACCTGACTCTCAGGTCTCTCCCGACCTCCGCCCCTATGTGTCTAGGAGGACAGAGTTATCGACCCAATCCGGGTGTTTGTTGTGGGGTATGCGTGTCATTATCCTACCTTCATTAAGACCACGTTTGTTGGAACAGCTCCATTCAAGTCACTGCGGCATAGTGAGCATGAAAGAAATTTCACGGAGCTATTTCTGGTGGCCAGGCTTAAACAGGGCCATTGAAGAAATGGCTAGAGCTTGTACCTCATGCCAGAGCGTCTGGAACGCACCTCAGTTGGCACCTCTTCACCCATGGGATTGGCCTGAAAGGCCATGGCAACGTATCCATGTTGATTTTACTGGCCCATTTGAAAGATGTATATTTTTAATTGCTGTGGATGCCCATTCAAAATGGCCAGAAGTCTCGATAATGCAGTCCACTACTACGGAAGCCACTATTCAGACCCTGTGTGGCTTTTTTAGTCGTTACAGTCTTCCAGAACAGCTGGTAAGTGACCATGGACCACAATTCGTTTCTCAGGATTTTGAAACTTTTATGAAGGCCAATGGAATACATCACATCAGGTCAGCACCGTATCATCCTTCCCCCAATGGACTTGCTGAAAGGTTTGCACAGACTATGAAGCAAGCTCTAATATCTGCAAAGGGACGTTCACCTTTTCATAAGTGTCTGGACAACTTGTTGTCCTACAGAAACACTCCACAGGCTACAACTAAGGCATCTCCAGCTTTTCTTATGATGGGATGGCAGTTGCGCTCTTGCTTTGATTTGTTGAAACCACGAGACACACGGCAAGTGGTTCAATGCCAACAGCAGGACCAGGTCAGCAGACATTCACCAAGAACAAAGGGCCGCACCTTCAGTATTGGACAGCCAGTTCTTGCTCGAAACTCTACTTCAGGAGCTAAATGGGTCCCAGCAACGGTCATTGCCCAGATAGGGCCTGTTTCCTACTCTGTCCAGACAGCGAGTGGCCTAGTTTGGCGACGGCATGTAGATCAGCTGCTTCTCCCTCATATCCACCCAGAAGATGCATCTCCAGCAGATATATCTGACTTCACCCTTACTGATGATACAACATCAGAGCATGAAACTACTATTTCTGTCTCTCCTGCTCCAGCCACCCCTTCAGCGCCTTCAGCCTTCCTGGACCAACCGGACACAACATCCTCTCCAGTTCTGGCTACTTCCCCAGTACCTGTGATCCCACCACCACCAATACCACCTTGTGGTATGGGCACAGCAGAAGTTCGCCGTAATCCACCTCACGATAGAAGGCCTCCTAATTGGCTGGATCTTTAGCTAGTGGTGACCCCCTCTTCATGGGGCAGAATAATTCCCCGCGGGTTCGCCAGAGATGGGGCAGTCTACCCTCATCTCCTAGTTTAGTTCTTATTCTTTCGGGGGGGGGGGGCTTTATTCTGGAGGGGGTGTTCATTAGAGGGGGAGGAATATGTGGTGTTTTGGACTACCTAGGGTCATTGGGGTTGTCATAGTGATAAATGGGAGAGTCGTTTAGGTGCTAGGAAATCCTGTCTGTCTCCTCTCTCCCTCTCTCAGTTCTCTTTCAATAAAGACTTCTTATACAGCTCTGAATATGCTGTCCTCCTTATTGGATTGTAATCTCCCTTAAAACTCTACATGTAGCACTTAAAAACTTCTTTTGCCAGTAAGCAGGACCCTTCTGCCCACAAGCAAAAGGGACCAGGAACCTCTGTTAGTTTGCAATTCAACACAGTCCTCAGTGCATCACAATTGTGTTTTATGTTGTACTGCCAAAAGAAACATTAGAGCTGTATGTCATGTATACTGTGCTGCTTTGTGAAATGAAGGCATTGTGAATGGCTGTGTACAAGTTGAGGATAGGAGAAGAAAGGCAGATATTTTCTTGATCTCCAGGTGAGAAAATCATTTAAGAAACCATTATTTTCAGTTGCTGCTTATTAACAAAAGAAGGAAGGAGTCCAGTGGCACTTAATGACTTTCTTCTGTAAGCTTCCCCATCTTCAATGCAGCTGACGAAGGGGAATTTTCTCCCATGAAAGCTCATGAAATAAATATTTGTTAGTCTTTAAATGCCACAGGACTCCTTGCTTGTTAATTAGCAGCAGCTGACAATAATGGCTTTTCAAAGATTTTCTCACCTGGAGATCAGGAAAATATCTGCCTTTCTTTTCTTATCCTAGATTTCCACATAGCCATGCACCATGCCTTCATTACATACAGCAACAAAATATGTATGACACACAGCTCTACTGGTCCTTAGAAATCTATAGTGTAGTGGCTAGCGCTGCTGCTTAATATGTGGAAGGGCCTGGGTTCAAGCCCCAGGGTCTTGGAGTCTATGCTTCCTTCCAACCCTATGATTCTATTCTATTCTTTTGGCAGTGCAACATAAAATGCAATTGTGGTGTACTGAGGACTGTGTTGGAATTGGAAACTAACAGAGGTTCCTGGTTCTGCTTACGGGAAAATGGGCTCTGTAGTGAAGCGGCTGCTGCTGCCACAATCCAAACAGTCTGTCCTGACTGACCCACCTGCTGGACCTATCATCCCCTGTGACCACAGGATTAGGTACTGGCAGATGGGGAGAAACAGGGGTAAGTAAAAGATGGTGTGTGCAGGGAGTTGTAGGAAGATGAGACTGGTGGGAGGGCAGTTGAATGAGAAGTGGGTGGTAGATAAGACAGGTGCACAGGAAGGTTAAAGAGCCAGGGAGGAGGAATGAGGGGATGGGACACACAGAAGAGGGAGCTGGGTGAGATGCCAGGAGCAGCTGAGTTAGGGCTCTAAGGAGACAGAACCAGGATGAAGGGGGAACTGGGTGAGAGGCTGGGAGGACAAAAGTTAAGGGATGGTCTATGAGATACACCGAGCATGAGACCAGCCTATGTGGATGCCTGCTTCTACCTCCCTGTTGTTGGACACACTGCAGTAAGCAGTGGGCAGCTGCTTTTATGCAAGGCACAGTAATCAGCACTGCTGCTGTTTGGAAAGGGAGCAGCTGCAGCCTTGGTGAAAAGGCAGAAGCATGTGCTTCAAGTCGTGGCACTGCTGGCTCCTGTGCCTCACATAAAACCGTCCACCACCACGTGCCCTCCTTTCCCCCTTCCTTCTCAATCTGCTGAGTTTTTTTCAAACCAGCGGGGCGATGTAAGTGGGCATCAGTGCAAATCAGTCTCTGCCTATTGGGAACATCACAGCAGTTTGAGGGGGAGCAGGTTTCAAGGAAAGGAATGCAGCAGTGACTTTTCATTCACTGCATTCTGTGCATATCCTGTAAAAATTACCACTTTACTCATGAAAATGATGTGAATTTTTTTAATCTGCTATTTTCTCAGTGTCCTAGCCATAATGAATTTTCAAAAATAAATCCTGCCAAATCAATCTAATTAAAGTGGGTGCACAATTACTTGAAAAACATATTACAAGAGTAGGTATCAATGGTTTGCTCTCAAACTGTGGGTCTGTATCTAGTTGGGTGCCATAGAGATCTACATTGGACCAGTACTGTTTAATATTTTCATTAATGACTTGGATAATGGAGTGTAGAGTATGCCTATCAAATTCACAGATGACACCAAGGTGGGAGGGACTGCTTACGCTTTGGAGGAAAGGACTAGAATACAAAATGACCTTGGCAAACTGAAGAATCTGTCTGCAATAAACATTATGAAATTCAATAAACAGAAGTGCAAAATATTACAATTAAGCAATATAAAATCAAATGCACAAATACAAAATGAGGAATAATTGGCTAGATGGTAATACTGCATAACTGAAGGTTATAATGGATCACAAATTGGATACAAGTCAACAGTGTGATGTTGTTGCCAAAAAGGGGCTGTGTTAACAGAAGTTAATCAAAGATAACAGGAGGCAGTTGCTCTGCTTTACTCAGCACCGATGAGTTGCAGCTCAAGTACTGCATTCAGTTTTGATCATTGCAGTGTAAGAAAGACATGAACAAATTGGAGAGCCTCCAGAAAGGAACATCAGAAAGAATACAAAAGTCAGAAAACGTGACCTAGGAGGAAAGGTTGAAAGAGCTGGGCATGTTTCATCTAGAGATGGGAATGAGTGGGTGGAGAAAGGAGACATGATAATACGCTTCAAATATGTTGAAGGTTGCTATAAAGAGATTAGTGTTAAATTTTTCTTTATGCCCAATGAAGAAAGGGTAAGAAGTAATGTTTAGTTTTTAGAAAAGGAGAGCTAGGTAAAATTAGTAAAAATTTTCTGACTCTAAAGACAGTTAAGCACTGGAATAAGTTATGCAGAAGTTACAAAATCCCTGTCTCTGAGGGCTTTTAAGAACAGGTTAGATGAATACCTGTCAGGGATGGTCTAGGATGGGTATATTTATTCCTCCTTCATTAAAGGGGGATGGACTAGATGACCCCTGAGGTCTCTTCTAGCCCTAAATATTATGATACTGTGATGGCTTTAATGTACATAAATCTAGATACTGTCCTTATAGATATTTGTTCTGAACTATGTAATATACATTATTTGGACACCAAGCCTGTATATTTAGAAGATTTTGTTTTGATTTTTTGGGGGGACAGTATCTGCAAGAGAGTTAGAAACAGTATCATGATGCCAGAATTAAAAAATAACTATGAAATAAAGAAGTAATCGTTTCTTCTTCAAAAGCTGTTCTTTAGTTTTCAACTACCTGATACACCATTCTTATTAGCTGGCACTGCTCTCTCAGGAAGTGAAGGATCTTTTACCAGTCTCTTCACAGTAATATAGTAAAAGTAGTAATGAAATTAATGAGGTATTTTATTCCATTAGTAATCCAAAAAAGTATCATCTTAGGCTGACTGCAGCAGGAACACCCAGGTCAATGATAGTAGAATGCAGGTCTAGTATACTTAAGATTAAAATTAGCTTTCTATTTAAAGCTCAATTCTTCTAGGTGCTCTGAATTCTGCAGTTAGGTAAACTGTCTTGAATTGTTAAGGGTACACTTGTGAAGGTGCAGGCTCTCCTATTTGAATGAAGAACTTTAAACAGACTGATTCTACGTGTCATTGGTTTAGGTTGTACCTGACCAAGAATGTCCTTGGTTACTCAGCAACTGCACAATGGGCATAGAAAAGAAGAATCAATGCCTGACCTATATCATGCTCAATACAGAATACAAGAACCATGTGATAGTGGTTTCTGTTGATGGAGGGCTCATCGAAGAATATGAAGTCTGAAGTTTCTGACAATATGCTGGACACAGTAGGACCTTAGTTGACTTTTTTGCAACTAGAATTACCTCTGTGAAACTTTTAGACATTTACCTGGTATGTTCAAGGTGAACAGGACACAGACTAGCGAAGATACTATGAATAAAAGAGACTAAGGCTATGATTTCACTTCCAAAAAGGAATCTTTAGGTATCTTGATGTGAAAAAAATGTGTAATAATTATCTTGATGTTAAATCCTAGTGGAAATTAGCTCCATGTTCGTTTTATTGTGGAAGTAGGTAGGTTAGGACAACATTATATTCCCAGCCAATGGGTGGTCTTACCTGGTTTACCTCATGGTAAAATTACAGTGCCTTGCCTTTACTAGGATTTTTACAGTAGAGAAGTTACTATACAGTGGTTAACCCTCTGTAAAAAATAAGCATTTTTAGCAGTGAAGACAGAAGACTATCCAGAGCTTCTGTGACTAATTTCTCTCCCAGAGAAGCTGCTCCACTCTGTAGTCCCAGACTATAAAGCTGACACAGTAAGAGTATGTCTACGTAGTAGCTATGAAATATGATTCCCATCTGCTTGGGTTAGTGCCTAAAAACAGCAGTGTTGCTGCAGTAGCACAGGGCTAGTTACAAGAGTACGGTCCCATCTAACCCCTCTGGTTCAAATGAGCTCTGCTTACCAAGCAAAGGCGAGTACTCTGAATAACTGTTCTGTCTTCATAATTATTTACCACTACTCCAGTTTCGTGTCATCTCTAAACATTACCAGGCATGACTTTGTTTTCATCTAGATCACTGATAAAGATAGTTAATGGAATTGGGCCAAGAACAGATCATTAAGGGAATGTACTAGAAAGCCTCCCCCCACCCAATATTCTCCATTTACAATTACTTTTTGAGATCTATCAATGAAAAAGTTTTTAATCTTTGGTATTGACCTTGACTTGTATTTTTAGTCTTTTTTGTCCACCAGATGTCTGTCTTAAAACCAGTTCCCAATTCACTATTATTTTTAAGGATTCCTTAAGAAAGGGCATTCAGGAAGCTCATTCTCAGAAATTTTTGATTCAGAATTAGAGCTTAAAAAGGAATAAAAAATGAAGATACAAAGGAAATACTTGACCTGTGTTTCTTTTAACTTTTTCTTGTCATATTATTCAAGATTTCCCCTGAACTTAGAGCAACTTGAGACATATTTTTAAAGAGGATTTGATTTTTCTTTAGTCAAACATTTCATTGAAAATGTTTGACATGGTGACTTTCTTCCTCCTTATTGGTGAGAAATTATTCCTGACAGATCACTTTACAGTGACATTAGTCTGAGATGAAAGTACAGGCCTTTAAGAAGCTGGATAACTTACAAGGTATTCAGAAAAAAAGTATTTATCAGGTAACTGTCGTGCCCTCTTCCTTGTCATAACATATCTACACTGGGTGTTCCTGAAGATGTGGCATAGAATCAGTTCCATTTGATTATATGTGCTGGGTTCTTCTTCACTGAAGTAATTCCCTGAAATTTACTTTTGATTGCTTTAGGGATCTTTTTTCTGACAGAGACAAGCAGCATTGCTGATTGAGGTCTAGTATCCTTGAACTAAAGAAAAGGTTCTGGAAGTAGCAGGAACTACTTGATTTGAGCAGTATATGGCTGGTCTTTAAAGGGTCTGTGGGACTGGAATCTGGAATAATGCGTGGGCCTGGATTCCATCACTGAAAAAGTGGTGTAAATGCTAAGTGAGGACAAGCCTAACCAAAGCTCCAAAAAGACGACAGGGCTTGTTTTGAAGCCTCAGTGAAGGGATGAATTTAACGGGCCCAGAGCTTTGGGGCTGAAGACCCTGGCGAGGGCAAATAGACCATTTATTTGTTACCCTCTTAGCCACTCTTCAGGGGGGGCTCATTTTGACTGTGTGATCTGGTCAGAGGGCCAAGCCACAGAGGGCCTAGAGAGGCTATTATGTGTGTGAAAAGGATTGCAGTACCACACCCAGCTGCAAGGAGGCACTCAAGAAACGAATTTTCCCCTAAAGGGATAAAATACAAAAAGGACCATAGAGATCAGATAATTTTCTCTGAATCAATTCCTGTTTGAACTGCAGCACATCATTTAGAAAAATATGTCTTGATTTTAAAAAGGCAACTGATAAAACAATTTACTGAGGTTTGTGGTTGATTTTCTAATAGTTTATTACCTTTACTGATAAAACATTTACACTATATTTTCACACTGAATTTGAGTAGCTTTAATGTGCACCATTATTTTATCTTATTATGCTTTTGTCTGCTATATTGAAAAACACACTATAAAATATTTGCCCCCTGTAAGTATTATAGACTTGTGATCAGGTCACCCCTTATTTTCGGGCAAAACAGATTTTAATCCTGGAGGCTGTCACTGTAAGGCATGTTTTCTAAGCATTTAGTCATTCTCAAGGCTCTTCTCTGAGCCCTTTCCAATTTATCAACACCCTTTTTCAATTGCGAATGCTAGAACAGGATTCCAGCAGTAGTCGCCCCAGTGCAAATATAGTGTTAACATAGCTTCTCTGCAACCACTTGAGAGTCTTCTGTCAACGATCTCATTGTCCCTTTGGCCACGACACTGCCCTCAGAGCACATGATCAGCTGATAACAAAGTGAGAAGCAACAGTCAGTCTGGATTAGTGAAGAGCAAATTGTGCCAAGCAACCTAATAGCTTTCTTTGATAGGGAAACAAGCCTTGAAGATGGGAGGAAATGGTATATTTTGAATTCAGTAAGGCTTTTGATATTGTTTCAGAGGGGCATTGCTGTAAATTTTAATGATTGATCGAAATAGTTTTGTTGGTTTGTGTGGGTATGATGAAATTGACATTTACCAACAAAAATTTAATTCTTTCAAACCTCTCTATATATTTGTGCTTTGGGCTTTATTCTGTTTGCACAAAACAAATGCGGTTAAGTCATGATCCCTTGTACATAAGCTACCACAGATTTTTAGTTGTGTGATTATTTTTTTTGTCAAGATGAACTCTAATAGAGAATTCCCCTGCTCTGAATTAGGAAATTGTCACCTATAATATTGAGAAATTCCAAGGAACTCTTAATATTGGCAGCATGAGACCTCCTGCATGTTACATAGATTGAAATCCCTCATAATCACACATTTTTCTTCTTTCATGTTGAGGATGTTGTCAGGCGTTGGCTGCATGTGTGTGTGTTCTTTCACTGTGCTGTCTGAGCTCCACACAGCTAGCTAGCCAACACAGCACACCTCAGCTGAACTGCCCAACAACAACAAAGAACTGTTTCAGTAGGAAAGGCACATGGCCAAATTTACTGCCCCAAAAGTTTGATATTAATGCCCTATACATGCTACATGTACACTTAATACATGTATGTCCGTGACAATGAACCAGATCAGTGAATGCTGGAACTTTCTGTTCCCCACCAGGCCATACAAAAACACTCCTTCTGATACCCCTTTTTATAAAGTGATACAAACAAGATGTTTTCCCCCTCTGTCATGGTTAGTTACCTTATCACCCTTTACCTTGCAGATATTGGATTGCTCAAAACATTTTTTATCCATCACTTGTCTGCCATTTCTAACCATATCTTCATGAGGGGTCAGTGTGTCCTTATATCCTCTTTGGGAAGTGTGTTTATGCCAAACATCGTATTGTTATTCCTCTTCTGGAATGTGTTTACATGAATATTTAGTGCCTAGGAGTGCATGTGTTTTTGCAATGCAAGCCTGTTCTTGCCAAGTTCATGTATTGGACAGTGAGCCTGAAATAAGGAATCAGCTTGATAAAAGGGCAGGGCCTGACTTGGCTCAGTCTTGCTGACTGCTTTGTATTAGCAGGGCTTGTCTATTACTTTTGTTCAGGCCTCATACCTCAAGTTTTCTCTTTCTACTACAATAGATAGATGCTTAAGGAATCAGTCAATATGTATCCTACTTTGAGCGGTGGTCTGTAGCAGATAACTAGTAGCCTACTATGTGATTTATCTAAGCATTTAAGAGCAGTTTCTTCTGAATTGTTTGACTCACATACAAATAATGTTATGTCTTTTTTCTCCTCTTCAGGAGTGCCACTGGCCCCGGAAATGACTTGGGGCTTGGAGCGCTGGGACTTGAGGCTTGCGCGCTGCTGCTGCCACTGACTTGGGGCTAGGGTGCTGGGACTCGGGGCTTGAGCCCCGTAAGTCCAGCGCCAGCAGCACCCCTGCTCCTCTTTGTCTCCACTCAGCCCTTCCTGAGTGGCTCATAATAATTGATTTTTAACATTTCAAATGTATGACGCATCCATCCCATCAGTTTTCAATACTACCAGTTAAATAAATTTATGCTTATAAATAGGCCATTCAAATTATTGGTGTAAACTTCTAGTCTGATATATAATCAGTTAAAGAATTTATACTGGTCATATCCTTTAGTGCCTTGACTCATTTTGTTCTCAACATCACGATTCTGTGCTAAATGAATGTTCATTTGTTTCCTCTTTTCACACACTTCCTCTGTGTCCCCCTAGGAAGACTGGTTCCCATTTTACCAAAATGCAGGACATCCAAGCTGTACAGCCCCTTCTTTCTTAGGCAGGTGGGTCAGTACCTCACAAAGCCATGCCCTTCTACATTACACCACTTGTATCTGTACCTTACACCAGTGGCTCCCACCCTTTTCTCTGTCGTGGCACACCTTGACATCTTTTATTTTGAGGCACACCACCATATAGTCTTCAAACGAACTCATGAATATTCATGAGCCAATCCAGAACTTTTCGTGTAGTTTTTCAAAAATTTTCACAGCACACCTGCTTAGGCATGAGGGTGCACCTGTATGTCAGGGCACACTGGCTGGGACACACTGCCTTGTACCAGAATGCTGTGTAATCAATGCTGATATATACCATCAACAGCAGATTCTTCCCCACTGATTTCAGAACTCTAACAAATTTTAAAGTGATGACATATCTTGGGTCAGGGGAAGATGGCACACAGCCCTACTCTCCAACCATTCTTTGCAGAATGTTCTTTCCATTCTTGTTAGTATGGAATTCCCAACAAGAAGTGTGTGTCTCTTTGGGTAGCCAAAGATCTTTGTGGGCATGTAATCAAAAATTGAAAGTATTTTTAATAATATATTATTTTCACAGTTACTTGTAATAATAGGTTAGCAATTCAGAAAGAAGCATCCAGAGGGGTAGCTGGGTTAGTCTGTGTTGCATACAAACTGGGTTGGAACCCACAAAAGCTTGTTCCCAAAGAAATCTGTTAGTCTATAAAGTGCCACAGGACTCTTATTGTTTTGTCAAAAGAAGCATGATTTTTAAATAGTCTAATAAATGCACTGTTTGTGGAAACATTGCATAACTGGTGTCTGTTGCTCCTTAATGCCTAAGGGTAATGAGGTACATTCTCTTCTAAAGTTAGCAGATATTTCATTGCTTCTACTCAATAGTGCCACCTCCTGGTGGTCAATAGACCATTATGACTAGTTGAATGTCAGGATTGATGTCTCTTCCTGGACTGTCACTTAAAAAGCCAGCTAATTATCATTTCTTGTAATTATTACAAGAAAAAATGTTAGTGTTTCCCCTGTGCTAGGGCACCTTTCCTTATTTAAAAAAAACCTGGTTTAGGCCCCTGTATCTCTTCCTGAAAATGCAGAGTGTTGAATTAGGGAACCAGATGATGTTAATGATATATGAAGTGTGTGTCTTAAAAAAGAAACAGGAACTGGCTAGACCCCTGTTCAGCCTCTCATTCACTTGGGGGATGGAGAAGGGGAATGACTAACTTATTGAGGTCTGCCCTAAATCTCTCACTGTTGTGGGAAGGTGAACTTCCTTTGTAAGATCCACCCGAAGTCTCTATCCATCAACACTATGAGATTTAGGGCAGACCTCAACAAATGAGGTGGAAGAAGAGCTGGCCAGATCATATGTACTGTATTTGGAGGTTGGGGGGGGGTAGGAGGGAGACTTTCTCAGGTAGTGGATGTTATGCCTCTAATGGGGGGGAGGCTGATCTGAATGAAGGTGCATTCCAATTGCTCATTCCTCCTGAAGCTGTAAAGCCTCCTACTCCCAGCAGCAAGACAGCCCTGTCCTGCCTCACCGTTGTTTACAGCACAAACCAGCCCCTGTGATGGTCTAGTCCAGGGGTCTGCAACCCGTGGCTCTGGAGCCGCATGAGGCTCTTCGGCTGCCTACTTGTGGCTCCAGGCCCCCCTTGCCACTGGCGGTCCTGTAGGCAGCCCATGACAGCTTCGGCTCCTCACCACCACTGCAGGAGCCTGCAGGGGGCCTGCTCCTGGTTTCGGTCCCTCTTCCCACCAGGGGAACTTGCAGCATGTGCCCTGGCTCAGCTCTCTCCACCCTCTCACCAGGAGGCTACATTCATTGTGGTTCTCAAAACACTTGGTTATAAAACAAATTTTTAAAAATGCCTCTTATCTTTTGGGTTGCTGATCCCTGGAGTCAGCTGATGCTACTGGGGAGTGGGTAAGTGGCTTCAGCTTTGTAGGGGATAGGCTGAGGCCTTGTGTGTGCCAGCCCTTGGCAAACCCCAGGGCTCCTGCTTTAGCTGAGTCGGATTTGCACTTGCACTTTTGCTACGCCCCTCCCCGTGCCTCCATCCACTGGGGGGCTCCTTCACTGGCAACCAGGTGAAGGGCTCCACTGCATTTCAGGCAGGGAATGGCACCTCAGTAAACAGGGGTGCCCTATGTTCGGTTCTTTCCAGGCAAAATGCCAAGCCATACCAGACACCTAAGATGTGAAGGATGGCCTGTTGAAGAGTGGAGTGTGGTTTTGGGAAGAAAGCAGGGAGATGAATGGTTTGGTTGATGTGGAAAGGGGATGAAATCTTAGGCAAAAATTTGGGATGTGGGCGTAGGGAGACCTTGTCCTTTCAAAAAAATCCAAACAAAACACACAAAAAAACCCAAGGAGTCCTGTGGCACTTAAAGACTAGCCGATTTATTTTTCGCTTGAGCTTTTGTGGGAAAAAAATCCCACTTCGTCAGTGGGATTTTTCTCCCACGAAAGCTCATGTGAAAAATAAATCCGTTAGTCTCTATGTGCCACAGGACTCCTTGTTTTCTTTTTTTGCTGGACTAGACTAACAGGGCTGCCCCTTTGGACTTGTCCTTTCAGAAATCTGGCTCCTATTCATTCGACCCGCACCCTAGGGGGACGCTCAGCGCTTACTTCCTAGTGAACGATCAGCCAGGCTGCCGCAACTTCACTCATGCGGCCAGTCCAGAGGTGCAGGCGGGCGGGGCTATGCACTGCGAAGCCTGGACATAGCGGGCTCAGCGCCAGCAAAAATTAAACCATTGCTAATGTTGCCTTCAGGGGCCTGGCTCCCCTTCCTAGCGGGGCGTCCGCGGTGCTTCCCCGCTTGCCCCAGAGCGGCACCGGGGTCCCAGCAGCCATGCCTGGACCCGGGCGGCTGCATGCAGGGGAGAGACGCTCCCGCACCAGGGGCGGCTGTGCGCGCGCCGGGCGCTGCCCTTTCTCCCCTTCCTCGTGCCGCGGGGTCTCGCGCGGGCGGCTCAACGTTCCACGCCGGCGGCGAAAGTTCGGCTCGCGCCGCGGAAGAGACCGTTGGTCCTCCGTGGGCGGGGGGAAGGGGTGAGGGAGTGTCACGCGCGGGTCTTGCCCGTTGTGACGTCACCGGGCGCGCCCCTTTCCCGCTCCGCCGGCGGCGGCTCAGCCCGGCTCCACCCAGTCAGTCAGCGGCCGGCGCTGGCAGCGGCAGCGGCGCCTCCGCCCTGCCTCATGTTGGGACCCGATAAGCGTTGGGAGCCGCCGACGCCGGGCCGCGGGGGCAGGTCGGGGAAGATGGCGTCGGTGGGGGACTTTAACGCGCTCAGCGCCAGCATCCCGGCCACCAGGGTGGAGATCTCCGTGTCCTGCAGGTGAGGCGCCGCCCCGCGCGGGCTCTCGGGCGGCGGGAAGCGGCCCGCCGCGCGCGCCCCCTGGCGCCTTCGCGGGAGTTGGTGGCAGGTCCCGCGCGCGTGGCTCCAAACCGCCGCCGCGAGAGGGGCAGAGAGGGGCTCCGGGGGCGTCGGCGTCCCGCCTTCGGCTCTTCCGCCCCCTAGCGGCTGTCCTCAGATCTGCCCCAAAGAGCGTGGCCCGCCCAGCCCGGAGGAGGAAGCTCCCGCCACAGATAGCTGCAAAAGCCCCTCCGGCTCCCTCTCTGTGCTGCTGAGCTAGAGCAGCAGGGCGACCCCTTGGGAAGAATCCCCTCCAAGGCTTTGTTTACAGCAAAACAAACAAAGAAAGCCAGGCGTCTTGTGGCACTTGCTTTACTAGACTAGCAAAAAAAACTAGGAGTCATTGGGCACTGTAACAGATTTATTTTTCACATCAGCTTTCGTAGGAGAAAATCCCTCTTGGTCAGAGGAAGCGGGATTTTCTCCCACGAAAGCTCATGCGAAAAATAAATCTGTTAAAGGGCCACACCACTCCTTGTTTTTTTTTTTTTTTGTTGGACTAGACAAACAGGGCTATCCCTTTGGAAATTTACAGACTAACACAGCTGCCCCTTTGGAACTTGTGTAAAGCGGTGGTTCCCAGCTTTTTGGAGCATGACGACTTCTTTTTAACCTCCAAAAATTTCGTGGGCCCCCCGAAATGTTAGGGTTGGCTCTGCTGTGAGCCAAGAGACAAACATGGCTTCAGAAAAAGCAAGGAGCCTTGTGGCACTTAAAGACTGACAGAGTTAGTCTTTAAGTGGTGCAAGTCTTCTTGCTTTTTTCATTTTCCTAGGCTAACACGGCTGCCCCTTTGGAACATGGCTTCAGGTGACAATTCTTAGGGGCGCCAAGCCCCCCTGAAGATCAGGCTGGCTCCCACCTCTTCAACTCTTTCCTAGCAGCTCAGGCACTGTTAGTCAACCTGCTGCTTAAGTCATGTGGGCAGAGGGCACTTTAAATCCCTCTGCAGGCAGATGGTGGAGATTTATGCACTTTGGAAAACCGTTTTCAACCTCAATAAATGAGATTGGGGGGGTGCAAATCAAAATTTGGCTTGGGGTGCCACAGCTCCTTGAGCCGGCCCTGATGATAGTAGTTGTTATTGGGGACTGACTGTAGGCAGGGGTGTTGCAGAAGGGCAGTGGATGAGCAGCTGCCCCCCATCTGCTCTCAAAGGATGGGGAAGTGTTCAAGGTGTGGCTGCTCACAGCAAGCAAATGCAGTTCACTTAGAGCAGAGGTATCAAACTTGTTCAGCGTGGGGGGCCACACTGCAAGACAAAGCACCTGACGCGGGCCATGTGGCCACAGGGCTTCCCAGCTCTTTCCCCCTCTATATTCAGAACCTCATGAGCTCCCCTTTCCCCTCCCAAACCCCACAGGCTCTCCCACACTGGATCCGTCCCATGGCCTGTATGTTTGATACCCCTGATTTAGAGCCCTCTCAAACATGGATCACTGGCAGGCAGCAGCTGGGGCCAGAGGTATTCACAGACCCCTTACAATAACTCTGCGGACCCTCGGGGGCCCCCAGACCACAGGTTGGGAACCACTGGTTTAAAGGATTCTTGCAAAACCTTGGTGGTTCAGTCCTGCACTCTGTCCACCTCAGGCCAGGGGCGTCGCTGGGGTGGGGAGGGACCCAGGGCATGGGCTCAGGCTGCGCCCCCAGCTGGCACCCCCCCCACGCCCAACCAGGGATGGGGCTGGGCCAGAAGCGGCTGCAGGAGGCCGGGCCCATGGCCAGAGCTGCGGCCGGCCAGGCCTATGATCCCTGGCCGGGGCTGCCGTGGCCGCGGATGGCTGACCGAGCCCCGGATCTCCGCGGCCGCGTCCCCGGCCGGGGATCCGGGGGCCTGGCCGCATGCGGTAGTGCGGGGCCTTGCCTCCTGCGGCCACTTCTGGCTCGGCTCGGCCCGGCTGCGGCCTAGCTGCCTGCGGCAGTGCAGCCCTGCCTGGTCCTATCCTTGGCCAGGGGGTGGGGCTGGCCAGGCGGCCAGCCAGGTCCTGGATCCCTGGCCGGGGAGAGGGCCACTGCAGCCACGGCTGGCCGGCCAGGCCCCGGATCCCCTGCCTGATTGGGGGGAGATCCAGGGCACTGGCGCTGGGCCTCAGGGCACGTGCCCCGGGGTGCCCAGTGCCAGCAATGCCCCTGCCTCAGGCAATGTTGATGGTCCACCTGCTCCTAACCTCCACTGGGGGGGGGGGGAGAGACTCCAGGGGGGTTTCTGCGCTCTAGGAGCGTTTTTGCCTCCAGCTAGTGGCTATCTTCAGACCTGCCCCCAAAGAGCATGGCCTGTGAAGAGAAGAGGAGGGATCTCTCCCACAGAAGTTCATGCCACAAATAAATGTTA